>OW386287.2:230414646-231014646 GCA_936432065.2 Rutpela maculata | reverse complement strand
TGGATCGACAACTGATATTGAAAGAATTATCATAAAACTCTTAAATTTGCTATTCAGGACATCGATCGAATCACAAAGCTTAATGGGAGATGTTCTATAAAAGTGATTAAAAATTAAGAAGTGTTTAGAGTTTAAGCAGTGTTTTAAATCGATAAAAGAAAATCATTGGAAGGCAGCTGGAGGGAAGCAGTAAGCAATTTACTAGTAGGTATAAGAAGTTTTTATTCTTATCTCGTCTATTATCTTTGGTGTCTCACATAAATTCAAAAGAACCCCACTCTGAGAGTGGATGAACCATCTTGTATAGAGGAGCGACTTGGCGCCCATAAAGTAAAATAAATTTAGTCAGTCCATTGACGGTCACCCGTAAATGTGGTTAGTTACTAAGGGCGAGTTGTACCAACTAAGTTCAATCCAAGTTCAGCTTGGTTCAAAATCAAAATCCAATCGTAACCATTGATTTTAGTCTCAGATCAAACTGAACTTGAGTTGAAATTAGATAGTACAACTCGCCCTAAATAATCTAATTTGCGGAGGTAGAAAAAAAAGCTGAACATTAGTTTATTATTCAGGTTTGTTAATATACACATTACGACCGTTGGAATCGGTTACACAGCATTCTGCAATCGGAAATTCCTGACAAGGACGAAGGGAGACATGAAACAACAAATGTCACTTTATTCTCCTGGCTTGGATTAGGTGTCTTCTTCCTACCGACAATCTTAACTTACCTAAATTTGAGATTACCTAAACTAACTTGCAAAAAAAGAACGATCAAAACAGACCAAAAAATTTATGCATGTGTGCGTTGTTAAGATTCAGGTATTTTGACCAATCGCCGCTTTGAAATCAACTTAGGCAAGTTTCTAATGTTTAGGATGAAATCTGGTAGACTTGGCGTAGATATTTGCATGGGCGGATCCATGAGCTCCCTAGGGTGGGGGGGGGGGCACTTGCACAAATTGACAAATGTTGAAAAAAGTATCTGATAAAAAAACCCAAGTAGCACAATAAATAATTTATTTTATAGTAGTTTATACAACCTTTATAAAATTACTTTGCTACTTGGGAATGGTGTAAAAAAACATATGCCGGGTGACTTCGACAAAGCGGCGCCGCTGGACCGGACATTTCAGATTTTCGCACAGCACAAGGAAGGCCCAAGGGGGGGGCAATTGCACCCATTGCTCCCCCCTTGGATCCGCGCCTGGATATTTGACTAAGCTAATCTAAGATAAAAAGATCAAATAGAACGCCCAACTAACTAAGTTAGATTCTTAAATTTACCTCAATTCACTGGCAGAAGGAAAGCAACTAATGTCAGATTTCTGCTTATGCAACATCTACCAGATACACATTGGCGTAATTTCAGCATTTTTATTGGGTACCCAAGGAACAATTTAAAAGTCATTTGGACTTGAGGAGGTTTTAAGAAAGGTTTGTCAGGATTAGGAAATAGTCTTGTGCTTTATTGATATTGTATTTAAGGCCTTTTAGGCTTCAAGTATACTTGCTCTTATATGGTAAGTTTTAAAGCATTCTGTAAGACCTAATTATAAAGCTGATTTGCTTCTAGGATAATATGTATTTGTAATGGGTTTATCATACCTACATAAAACTCTCCATAAAGTTAATTAGTATTATTAACGTCTTAAATTCCATTTAGATTTAAAGAGGCTTTAAATTATTCTTTATGGTTTTAACATATTTGCAATAAATGCATTTTAAATCCTTTTTAAATCTAGACATTTTCATGCCTATTAGTACTTACTAAAGGCCATTACAAAACTAGACTCTTGAACATCCTTGACAAATGTTGTGATGAAACCGTTATAAAGAAAAAAGGCCTCTATAAATCTAAAAGGCAAATTTTAATTCCATAAAACACTTTCTAAAACCTCAATAAAACATTTATTATAAAAATAATAAACAATATGTCTGCTTGAAGTGTCGTTGATGCATGTGTGTGTTAATTAAAAGCATTTCACGACTTGCTGATGTGTGATTCTGTCTTTTTTGGAAGAAATTATTTTGAGATTAAGTTTTAAGTTTTCTGTATCAAATGTCAACGCGGTTCGTCTTGGAGGCGGTTCTTTTAAATCCCAAACGTTTTATTACAGCTTTTATCAAGTCCAAGTGATCTTCGCCAAGTGTGCATTTGCATTTATGTAAGGAAGGGATTATTTGTGATAGTATACAAAAAGACTAAAAGGACTTATGAATAGTAAATGTTCTATTATATAGTTTAATGAGAGGACTGTAAAATGACAATTAGGTTTTTAGTTGGCCGGCCATGTTTTTCTTGTTATATAAAAATATTCAAGGGTGGATTTCTGATAATATATTGGCATGATCAGACTTAGACCTTCATTATATAGTAGAAAGAATGGTTATTTTCTTGTTTTTCCATATTGAATGTTAGATATAGTAAATGTATAAAGAAATTGACAAGTTTGTTCATAAGGGGACTGTCGATATTGTAGCTTGGTCAGATTTAGATCAATAATATATGAAAGGAACGAATGATTTCTTAGAAAGTTATCTGCTGAATACCCAAAATAATATTTTATAATAATTATCACTTTTTCTTTAGCAAATTAAGGAAGAATTACAAGAAACGACTGAAAATTACCCTGGAAATCAAGAAGCAGCCTAATTTTTTAAATTTGCTGATTACGCGTCTGTGCAAATTTTGTATGGATATTAAAATCATTATTATTTTTGAGGTGCCCTTGGTTTTTGGGCCTTTCTTTTGTAGTTTTAATGATAAACTGCCGTTGGTTTTAATTTTTTTGTCATAGCTGATGTCTTTTTATTACCTTTTAAATCGGCCTTAGAGAGGTTATAGTCACTCTACGCTTTATAAATTTCAAATTCCATTTTATCTTCAATAAGTCTGATGGTGTGTTTGCTTAAATCAGTTTAAAAAAATAAGTGCAATAAAAAAATTATTTAGATTCCTTCGTGGACATTCTTATAGCTTATTCTCAGTTCAAATATGGACATATAAGAGTTTTAAAAACCAGTTTTAAGGTAGCCTTCTAGGTGCTTTCTAGAAATGCAGGAAGCTAATAAAAAAGCTTCCGACAGCTTTAAAATGGGTTTTAAGAAAGGTTTTAAAACGGCCCGAACAAGGTTTTCAAGAGCGGCACTATGCCTCACTAAGGAGTTTTATGATGGGATTTAAAAAGGCCTTAACAACCTTCATAAGGGTGGACCCTTTTAGTCTACAAGTCGCTTTATGACGGTATTAAAGATATTGTTACAGCAAAATAGTTTTTTCAAGGCATTTTATAAATAGTTTTATAGCACCCTTGTATATATTTAAGAAACCAAAATTGTTCTTTGGGTAGGCAGGGATTTTACACAGATAACCCAATAGGAAGCAAAGCGATTACCCTATAAACCCTAGTGACTGAGGTAAAGCGAGTGCGGCAAAAAGTTAAACTATAGACAGGAAATCCGCCCCTGCCTAATTGTATTGAAAACCCTTGACTTGATTGACGTAATTGTCATATTTAATTTTTTTTCTGGAAGAATTTCGGAATTACACCTATGCAGATACGCTGGGTAGTTTGATTTGTGAAAACGAGCAACAGTTAACAACAGGAAGATTTACAGATATTTAAACCTGTAAATTTCGGCGGCCATCTTGATTCATCATATTGAATTTCTCTGCTTTTCAGAAAGGATGCAAATAATAAAAAGCACGGAATTATAGGTATATGTTTAATTTCAATCTAAATATATAATATATATATATAAACATATAACACAAATATAAAATTACATTTATAAGATCAAGTCAGAAAGTAGAAATAATTTAAACTATGATACGCACATAACAACTATATATAATAAATAATTAAATTGTGCTAAACATTTTTGGCACATTGGTCTTTTAAAAACAATTAAGAAAACAGTATTATCATACATTTTATTTATTTATTTTTTTAATGAAAACCCGTGCATTTAAGCAAAGTATTAATGATATGCAAAATAGTGATTGGATGCATTCACAAAACTGTGTATCGTTCAGATTTTCGTTAATGGGAAGTATAGAAGTTGAAAAAAGATTGCAATTTCTTTGCAACGAAAGATGTACTTCTGGCGACTTCTATCTACGTTTTTTTTTAATTTTCTTTTCAACATTATTTGGTAGAAAACTAATTTTAAGTCCAATTTACGAGGCCAATTTTACTTTCCAAAATATCCACGTCACTGTCAAAATAACCTTTTCCACTGCTGTAAAATAAAAGCTATTTGCTCACTGATTTCCTCTGATCACTGGACATTATTGCAATATGTGTACTTTGCATTTTGGTCAATCAAAAATGTGGCCCCAAAGCTTCATATATTTTTATAGATTTGACCCCGGGACGAGAAAAGGGTCTATTATATACTTAATTTGGATGTTGGAGTTAAGTTGTGGACGACATATCAAATATCTACATTGGATTTAAAGATGTGTTAATATACTTTTTCAAAATACCTTTCAAATGACAAAACTCAATAAGCAACTTGCATATATTCGTTTTTAATTTCATTTTATTGTTTATTCATATGGAAAATAGACTATGCCAAATATAAGCCTCTTAATCACAAAATATCAAATGAGGCAATAGGCGTGGAAACGGCTGTGACGTCGATGGTGAACGGGGAACAGCAAACAGTCATTGCACTCGCATTGACATCGAGGTTGGAAATTGTAGTCATTTTTTTCAAAATATTGTTATTTTTTTAATGAATATTATAGTTCTTGAAGCCACAGAAATATTAGAACCGCTTTATTTTGGTATATTTAAAAAAAATGAGGTTCTTCGCAATTTCATTTTTTTTTTCGATATGGATTTTTCCGAATTTTCCTACAGTTTTCTGGGCAATAGCGACAATTTTTGAATTATAGGAGTTTTAGTAGTCAACATTAGGAACCAGTAAAAAAAAAATTCAGCCAAATCCATGCTTTACTGACCTATTCCCAAATAATGAGCTTTTTCTCCGTAACAAAGTTCACCAAGAGAAAAACTTCCAGTATTTTTTATAAAAGATGCCACCATAGACATATCTACAGTGGGGAAATTGCTCGATTGTCCTTTTGTAAAACCTTCATCGGTCATTTTGAAAGAATATTTGCATTTCCAAAGCGCCAATAAATTAGCGCACAAAATTTATAAACACAAGTTCTCATAGTCTGAGCATGTTTGTGGCGCCTTATGTCAATGCACTGTTTGGTGTCACAGTGAATGGCAGCGTGTAACAAGAATAGTTTAAATGATGCAAACTATAATAGCTTATATTTAATATAAGGAATTAAAAAATGTTTTTTTTTTCGTGATGTTTTTCCATTCCACTCCATTTGAGATTGTTATTGTCCAAATTTAAGTTTTATGCAAGTTCCCTATTGCCTACTACCCCTTTAGTCACTCATGAGGCATCCACAATAATAACAAAAGGTTTTTTGACTTTTATAATTGCAACCTTTTTACCATTTCAGTTAATAAATAAGTACATAATACATTCATTATACAGAGCTTTCATAAATAGTTATTTACAAACCACTCGATCAATTAATTCTCTTTAACAGGAACCTTGTATGGTTTCCATTTAAAAAGTTTCTGCTTGAGATTTTTGCAGTCACTTGTTGCATTTTCAAGTATCTTGATGATGGTACCAGGGTTGGCTGGAAAAAATCTCTAGAAAGGACCGGGTGGTTTTTAAATAAGCGATTTTTACAAATTTTTATTTTCCCACATACAGAATATATGGATAAGAAATATTCGGACGTTGACTGATTTACCCATCAGAGACCATTTTGTGTACTCTCACTTATGAAAGCCTTGTATCACTCAATAAGCAAAACAAATAGATTTGTTTTAAAAAATATTTTTCTGGAATAAACAATTCTAATGCTGATTATAAAACTTTTATATTCTAAAATATTTTTACGAAATATCATACGTGTTAGTCATTACAAAACAGATGTATTTGTTTGTATACCGCTAATAAACAATAAATTATGAAATGGTATTCAATATAAATACATAGATATTATTTTTCTAAATATAAAAATATGCTTTGTACTGAATGTAATTTAACAATAACTAAATTTCGCATCATTTGTAAGATTTTTCTTTGGACCTTCATTTTCAGTGGGTAATGGCCGATTATGACATTTCTTTCAAAAATATATACCTACCTATATCTCGATCTGTTGAAACATAAAAAAATGGCCGCCCGAAATTGACCTTCTTGATTTCTAGTACAACGGCTATATTTGTTTGGGCATTTCCAGACATGCTTGCAATTTTGCAAGTAGAGGGAGTAACCTCCAAAGATGCTTTAACTCCTAGATCGCTCAACTCTACCTTAATTTTGTTTACAACATATCCTGACTTTTCAAGCAAAGAACCGTCCATTATCTCTCCCACTTTGCTCCCACACTGGGCCTAACTCAAATATGCTTGTTGTCTATGAGCATGTCTCGTTTCTAATTGGCATCCTTCAAGACATTGTCAAAAATCAGAGACAAAAGCCGTTTAACCCTTTCACTGCTCGTGTATATGCGCGAAAAATAAATGGGCCCACTGTGCTCCAAGCGCGTTAACTCGCCTGTTGTTTTTAAATTGGTTCAGACTGCTCAAAGCGATTTAACACGCGTATATGTACTATTAATACATTTTTATATACTTACACAAGTTTCTGTTGTACCTTAATGTTTTTGATAAGAATGTTGTCTTGTTTTTATGTTTATGTTTACTTGTACTGTTTTTAACCATTTTTAAAAAATAAATTATTATTATTGAAACTAGAGCACTTGGTTTTTGATTTTCTTTTAATTTTATAAATAATAATAGACTATGCATACAATAAACCAAATCAAATAGTAACGTAATATGGGATCTGCATGCTCCAAGCGCGTACTCGCAAGCGATCAATTTATTGCGCACTACACGAGAATTACGTGAAACCGCGCTGCGCAGCGAAAGGGTTAAAGCAGGGAATTTTGAAGTGGTCAAACGCAATAACGTTTAGCAATCGAAGAATGTAAAGAAAATGGTGGCAGTCTGGCAACACTGCTGGTTGCTCCGGTTAGTTGTTAGTGCCGGTTGAGATTTGATTGCGTTTGCATTTTAAGAGCATAAAATCTTATTGACAAACTCAAACTGACCTGACACTAGCGATGGTAAAGTTGGACAATGAGCAAAATGCATAATTTTTTGACATCACCGAATAATAGATCACTAAAAAACGTTGTTTTCTCAATATTTTTTATTTTTTTTTATCCGAATTAAAGGATAAAAAAATTATTTAGTTTCTCTGAGAATTTAGACGAGTTCAAATGAAGCAAGTTGCCCGCCATTTGTGTGTGACGTCATTGGGCATTAAGCATTGGCAATTAGTACATTTGGTTTATTAGTACTATTTTCACAGATATTTAATCTATGTATACTTCTGTGCAATAAAATCCCGTACACCTATTTTTCGTTATATTAAATCATTCTTTATTTATTTGTCAGTGTCAGTGTCATATTTTCGCAATGCCAAAATTAACTGAACATGAAAAAATTCTAATTCTTTCTAAAACTGAAGAGAGATGGTCTATCAGAGCAGTTGCTAACCATTATCAATTGAATAAAAGTACTGTTATGAGTGTGAAGAAAAGTGGGAGGAAGAAGGTAGCGTAAAGAGAAAAGACAGTTTTGGCCGATCGAGAAATTCAAATCCCGTTCAAGACGAAGCACTCCTTGGCTATTTGAAGAAAAATCCGTTTCAAACAGCAGGAGACGCTGTGTCCATGACAAATTTTCCAGCATCGAGGTCAATGGCTAGCCGAAGGATAGGAAAATCGGAAATAAAAAACTGTACAAGTACCAAGAAGACCATATTAACAGAAAAACAGAAGCAAGTCCACATTATGTTTTGTTTAAATTGTGTCTATCGCCTGTTGGAGTTTTGGAACAATGTTGTGTTTACCGATGACAAAGTTTTTCAGTCTTGTAATGACGGACATATGTACAAAATATTAGGTTACATTATTTACACAATAAATACAAACGTAGTTATGTGCAGTCGTATCTGTGAATTTTTCAACGTTAATTTTTACATTTGTTATAAATTGAAATCATTCCCATCGAATGATGTAAAAAAGTAAAAAAAAAAAAAACAAAAATACGTATGTTTTCTTCTGGATTAACAATATTCAAATACATTACTTTTGACGTTTCACAATCAACGTCAGTTTTTTATAACCTATATGATAATAAAAAAATCTAAATTCCAAAAAGACTGATTCACATCACTTAATATTAGTGAAAACTGGATTACTAGATTTTTCAAGTGTACGGGATTTTATTGCACAGAAATGTACTTAGTGGTGGCAAGGTATTTAATATAAAAAAGTTGTATAATCTGACACCAAAAACAATAGTTAATGTCGATAAAAATTCTAAAATATTACATGATGTTTACATATTTTGAGGTTAGGTATCTAAATCTAACTGCAGTAAAAGGATAAAAGTGATCGTAAACAAATTTATTGTTAAGAACAAGAAACGATGCATCCTTGTCGCTTTTCCACCTTTAATTTCTGCACTGATATAATCGGTACTATTAGCAAAAAAAGTGCTCATCATAAACACATCGATTTTTGGCAGATTATTAATTTCGGCTTGCACAAAGTCACCGTCCATTATTTTTACCACTTAGATGAATTAATACACTAATGATTTTTATAAAAATAAACAAACCGGGATTTAAAGGTCAGCAGACTACAATTTAACATTTAATTAACACACAATTTAACATTTCAGCAGTAGCAGATGTAAACTGTCAAAGCTATCAAACTTGTCTCAGCACTTTTCTAAATTCACCGCTGAGCGCACCGGTGGATAAAATACGAAGCTGATTGGCTATGTTTTTCAAATTAGCCAATCATATAATGTTATTGCTCTTTTCTATAGTTTCTTTTTATTTTATACTCGGCTTATATAATATGAAGGTAATCCACAAGGCGCGACTCTCCTTGTGGACATGTCGCAGAATTTGTGGAAAAACCTGGGGTATAGGTCCCCAACAAATATACTGGCTATACGTTACGGTCATAAGACCAATGGTAGCGTATGCCTCCATAGTTTGGTGGTCGAAAGGGCTACAACAAACGACCAAAGCCAAACTTTCTGGTCTACAGAGACAAGCATGTCTGGCAGTAACTGGTGCGATAAGTACCACACCGTCAGCAGCTCTGGAAATCCTCCTGGATCTACCTCCTCTCCACATCTACTTGGAGAGAGAGGCCAGGTGGGCAACATACAGACTTCAACAAGCGGCAAATAATATGCCGCAGGCTAGCATCATGGAACGCAACAGGCTGTCAGATGACATGGAGTGTCATGGCATCCTGGGAATGCTTTCAGATGTGATGCCTACCGCGACCAACTATGAACTGCCTTTTACCGTCCTTTTTCCTGGAAGGGACGAATGGGATCGGAATAAATCTGACCTACAAAGAGCAGACATCTGTTGGTTTACAGACGGCTCCAAAACCCCTGAGGGAGTGGGTGCTGGAGCATACAGTCGCAACCCAAAGGTAAGAATCACTTCGAGCCTGGGTAACTATGCGACTGTCTTTCAGGCAGAAGTTCATGCCATTGAACTGTGTACAAGGAGGCTTGAGCAGATGCATCCTAGACACAGATCAATAAAAATCTTTTCAGACAGCCAAGCAGCTCTTAAAGCTCTTGGCTCACATCGCTGCAATTCTAAATTGGTCTGGAATTGCCAAAAGGCTCTAGCCCGATTGGGCAGATACAACAAATTAACTCTGGTCTGGATACCGGGCCATTCTGGCTTGGAGGGCAACGAAGTAGCCGACTCCTTAGCCAGGGAAGGTGCGGTATCAAAATTTATCGGACCGGAGCTAGTGCTTGGCATATCGGCAAGCACTGCGAAAACCACCATCTTGGCCTGGACTGAGGGGAAAATCCTCCAGTACTGGCAAGAACTACCAGGATTAGTTCATTCAAAGGAGTTCATCACATACCCTTTGTAATCAAGAACTAAAAAACTATTAGAGTTAAATAAGAACTCTAGTTGGCCTATACACTGGGCACTGCAGACTTAACCACCACCTACACAGACTCGGAATAGCGGACAACGCTGAATGCCGACTGTGCCTGGAGGAGGATGAAACGGCAGCGCACATTTTATGTACCTGTCCTGCTGCAGAAAGAACCAGATTCTCACTTTTTGGCAAAGGGCAACTGCTGCCAGAGGATCTGGACAACCTCTCACCCAATAAGGTAGTCGACTTTATCAAAAAGCTGAACCTATTGGGTGAAATATAATTAGGAGTGAGCCACAATAGATGGTCGAGGTGGAGGGTCTGTTACTAGCCCACTCACATATCAACCTAACCTAACTTAACCTATCTATATAATATGTATAATAAAAAAATAATAAATTAACGCATTTTTAAAATTCATGCATCTTGCTCATTCCAGCATTGCTGTATCGTTTTTTTGAGGCGTGTTAATATTGCTTTCTCCGTTGAGATGTTTGCAGCTTTGTCAATACGAATGCCTTATGGGTTAAACCATCTAGGAGTTAAAGATCTTTGGTAACCTCAAACCCTCAAGAAAATTAATGAAATTGGGAATGATGGCCGCCCCCGATATGACGGCCGCCCCCGATATGACGGCCTAAAGTTGAGTCAACTTTTTTTTTGGAGCTTTCAAACTTGGATAATTTCTAGATGGTCATTATTTGAATAGTTTGGGTTTTTGTTTAATAAAAATAGGATGGGGATGTTATTTATTATTTTTATTGCCTTAATGAACTTATAGTGGAACACGGGCAAAATTGGTGCCTGTTTAAATAAAAGTACATTAAAACAACTTTGGCGGTGACTAGAAACTTCACAATCATAACTTTAAACAATATCATCAACATTAGATCTGTTTATTCACGTATTTCTTCAAATGCTTGTAAGTATCACACTCTTTTCTGAATAGACTAGTGGGAATTTAAGGCATTTTCAGCACAAAAATATAACTCTTTACCTAAATTGGAGACGGTTCCCTGATACCTTCACTGTGCATTGTTTTTCCTGTCATCTTTAAAAGCGCTTTGCTCTCCGTATTTCCATCCAATACGCTCATTCCGACTCGTTCCCCCTTCTCTTGAGGAGTAGGAGGGGGACAACCCAAACCCCAAACTTCCAGGTGTCTGAAGGAGAACTCCTTAGAGTGGGACATCTGTTGGTAGCCTGAGTACGTTGTGCAAGATTCGCTGGTGTGACCTTTGCCGTATTCGCAGTCCAGCCAAATTCCGCTGTATCCGTGTTGGCCGCCCATCGACTGAAAACAAAATTACATACTGTGTGTCAACGGAATCATTAGACAAGCCATAGTTTTTTGAGTTTTCAAGGTATAAGACTCAAACTTGAAGAGAGTTAAGACTTTACGGAGCTGAAAAAATTTCCTGAATTTTCCAGGTTTTCCATAACAAAAAAAATATTTTTTAATGACACATAATAATAATAATTTTATATCAAAGGTGATTTTAGATAATCAAATAATTTTCTTTCAATTTTTGATTTGATAAAATGTTACAATTTAAAAATAATTCCCTGATTTTTTGCAAATTTTTAAAATTTCCCAAGATTTTCATGTCTTTTGTTCCAAAATTCCCCGAATTCCAGGTTTTCCATATGAGTCTGAACCCTGCCCAACTAGCACAGTTTAGTTGCTGGAATGTAGCGACAACCATTGTAGGTATTTTAAAGTGTTTTGTCAATAGTCAAATGGATAACAGCATTGCATTACCATTACGCACGTACAACCTAAATGGGGAATATTCTTCGGTTTCCGAAACATTCTGGCCATGTTCCAATGGCATTGTGGCTATGTAGCGGTAACGTCATGAAGTGTAAACCACAACTTTCGGAGAACTTTACCACACCCCACTCTATCAAATTAATGTTGCCTGCTTTGCCTTGCAACTGATTTTATTATACTTGTGTTCCATTCCTACACGATTCTGGTTATCCATTTCTCTAAGTCAGAAACTTAATAGAATACTAGAAGGCGAAACTTGTACAATTTCCCAAAGGTCTAAGCGTCAAAGTTAAAATGAATGCTAGTTTATTGTCAAACGTAATGTTAAAACGGCCGAATCTGATAGATATATAGTTTTATTGGTGTCAATATACACAAAGTGTTTACACACGTCAAAAAAAGGCACCTTTATAATTTGCATTTTCTAATTAAACTATTGTCTTTAAAATATTTAACATCATGCGACAATATGTCAACCTAGATGCTGAAAGCTATTTTTTATTGTTGTTTGAAACTTGAAACTATTTTTTATCGATTAATATATTATATTTGGTGAAGAAGTAGTGATAAATTAAATTTTTAAGTCATCTGTGAAGTTATGGTTCATGTCTTGTAATAATGGCGTCATAAGTTTTGGCTTCAGAAAAAATCACCTCGAAGTCGTTTTAACTAAGAAATGTGACTTGAAAGTAATTGCTACTTAAGAATAGTGATGGGAACTGAAAATATATAACTTAAAGTTATATTTATTACAAAGTAGATACCGAATGGTACTGTAGCATCACTTTAAATTGATATCGTAACTTTGCAAATACTTGCCAAAAAAATTGAAAAAACATATCAAGAGATGACATTCAATAATATCGCTTTATTCTGTAAAATGAATATTACAAGAAATATCAATACGAACCTTTTGACATGTCTGAGCCATTTTACCCACAAAGAAATTGTACAATTTTTATCGAGTTTATTCACTTTTTTTTACTTTATCAAAGCACTGTATCTTATAAGTGCACATAAGTTATAGCCTTTGACAAATGGTATCTGAACTTACCAAACCATTCGGCATAGTTTGCTGATGCAAATTGAGGTACTGGAAATGTTGATTGTACCCCGTCGATGGGAAAACTCTCATGCGAGGCGCTAACGTGAACAGGAAGCTGCTGTCATCTCCGAAATACTTGGGGCCTAATTCCCAGTTCGCAGGCGCAAAACCTCCAAACATGTAACCGTTTCGATCCTCGACTACCAACACCGACGGACCTTGATTGACTATTCTTCCTGAAATGTTATAAATAAATAAATAAGACTCTTTTGTTCAACAGTATACACAAATTGATGTACAACACAGTGCCCAGGATAATCGCGGGCACTGCACCAGTGGTGGGAGGTAGAAACCTATTTGCTCTTTGCAAAACGAGAGATGACGTGACATACGTCCTATTATGATAGGTAGATAGTTTACTCACTCAATATACAATATTCAAATTGTGTACACTTGTCAAAACATATTAAAAGTTACATAGGTATTTAAAAAATAACATTTACAGTAAGGAAAAATTTAAAAGATTTAAAATATTGAAGCATCATTTAAGAATTCAACTATACAATAGTGTGCTTTTTTTAGTGAAATTTGTTTCACTTTATACTTAAAGTTTTTCAAATCTAACAGTTTGATTTCATCAGGTAATTTATTGACAAATATTGGTCCAAAATAATTTACACCATTCATTGGTTTCGTAAGTTCATGTTTTTTTTTTGGATATATTAGTTTTATTTCTAGGAATCCTCCCAAGGAACAATTTAAAAGTCATTTGGACTTTGGAGGTTTTAAGAAAGGTTTGTCAGGGTTAGGAAATAGTCTTGTGCTTTATTGATGTTGTAGTTAAGGCCTTTTAGGCTTAAGTATACTTGCTCTTATATGGTAAATTTTAAAGCATTCCGTAAGACCTAATTATAAAGCTAATTTGCTTCTAGGATAATATATATTTGTAATGTACCTACATAAAACTCTCCATAAAGCTAATTAGTATTATTAATGTCTTAAATTCCATTTAGATTTAAAGAGGCTTTAAATTATTCTTTATGGTTTTAACATATTTGCAATAAATGCATCTTAAATCCTTTTTAAAATTAGACATTTTCAAAGCCTATTTATTAGTACTTATTAAAGGCCATTACAAAACTAGACTCTTAAAAAATCCTTGACAAATGTTGTGATGAAACCGTTATGAAGAAAAAAAGGCCTCTATAAAACCTCAATAAAACATTTATTATAGAAATAATAAAAAATATGTCTGCTTGAAGTGTCATTGATGCATGTGTGTAGGTGTGTTAAGGTTTGTTCCAAACACAGCACCGAACCAGTTTGGGAATCGTTCAGTACATGCGCAAAGTGAATTTAGAGCCCTAAATTCACTTTGCGCATGTACTGGACGATTCCCAAACTGGTTCGGTGCTGTGTTTGGAACAAACCTTTAATTAAAAGCATTTCATCACTTACTGATGTGGAATTATGTCTTTTTTGGAAGAAATTATTTTAAGTTAAGTTTTAAGTTTTTTGTATCAAATGTGATAGTCCATGTGATCTTCGCCAAGTGCATTTGCATTTATGTAAGGAAGGAATTATTTGTGGTAATATACAAAAAGACTAAAAGGACTTCATTTAGAGTAAATGTTCTAGGTCATTACCATTATTAGAATATATAATTTAATGAAAGGACTGTAAAATGACAATTAGGTTTTTAGTTGGCCAGCCATGTTTTTCTTGTTATATAAAAATATTCAAGGTCAATCTCACAATTATAATTATTAATAATTATCACTTGTTCTTTAGCAAATTAAGGTAGAATTACAAGAAACGACTGAAAATTACCGCAGGATTCGAGAAGCAGCCTACTTTTTTAAATTTGCTGATTACAACATGTCTATGCAAATTTTGTATGGATATTAAAATCATTATTATTTCTGAGGCCTCCTTGTTTTTTAGGCCTTTCTTTTGTAGTTTTAACGATAAACTGCAGTTGGTTTTAATACCCGATATCTTTTTATTACCTTTTAAATCGGCCTTAGAGAGGTTATAGTGCCACTCTACGCTTTATAAATTTCAAATTCCATTTTATCTACAATAAGCCTGACGGTGTGTTTGCTTAAATCAGTTTAGAAAAAATAAATACAGTAATAAAATTATTTGGATTCCTTCGTGGACATTCTTATAGCTTCTCAGTTCTAATATGGACTTATAAGAGTTTTAAAAACGTTTTAAGGTAGCCTTCTAGTGTTTTCTAGAAATGCAGGAAGCTAATAAAAAAGCTTCTAACATCTTTAAATAGGTTTTAAGAAAGGTTTTAAAATGGCCCGAACAAGGTTTTCAAGAGCGGCACTATGCCTCACTAAGGAGTTTTATGATGGAATTTAAAAAGGCCTTAACAACCTTCATAAGAGACTTCAATGTGAATATCAGTCGATATTCCGTTGAAGCAACGTCGAGCGCGGTTAGTACTTGGATGGGCTCCCATCTTGAGAAATACAGCATTCTCGTCCCACCTTCTAGAGGCTTGTATATCAGTGTATACTCGGAAGTTACGTAATTTCAGACGAGGATTACGTAGTGGATATACCATCCTTCGGAGGGGATGTAAAGCAGGCGGTCCCTTGTCTATTAAATGTTAGGCAAGTAAAAGATCCCTACTCTTCTTAAGGGAAGAGGTTCGGCAAAATTTCCAGGTTGGGGGTAGCTCGTCTCCTGGCGTCGGTGATAGGCCCTGGTAGCGGAAATAGGCCGACGTTAAACAGTTTAAAAAAAAAAAAACCTTCATAAGGGAGGGCCTAAGTATTTACCTAACTAGTACATTAGCGTGCCCAAATTAGGTCAACGATATACAGAAAGTAGGTAATTTAATAATAAAAAAGTGTATAAGTTGTGATTTGCTTAATACCTGACTTCAGTATTTGAAAGTAAGCCTTATAATTCTGGTTTTGTCAAGTATTTTAATTACACGCACATCATTGCTAGATATAGTGCTTAGTAGTGTAATTTCTGTTTTACCGGTATGACAATGTTATATTAGTTCGCAATTTATATTTAACAACTTACTGTGGCGTGCAAACGCACTCTTAAACAATAAGTGATAGAAATTTCGAAATAATTATTGACTTTTTTTAATAAATATGTCACGCTAAAATTTGGTACGAAGGTTTAGTTCAATAAAGGGAATAGTTCCACCAAAATAGATGCATTATTACGTTATACTTCTTAAACTGTCAAAAAAAGGCAATTTTTGGTGGTTTTTATTTTTTTACAAATTAACAAAGTATCAGAAAGTCCTACTCAAAATTTTATTGCGAACAATTTGGTTTTTCTATGTTATAACTACTAGGACCGGAGATAATAAGGAAAATACCAGAAAATTTCAGTGTTGAAAAATAAATTGTTATAATTTTACAAGAAGCAATGGACCAATTAAAAACAAATTTTCTGGCACTTGTTATTATACCTACAACAGAATAAAACAACAAAATAGCTGCAGCCAGAGAATTCCTTATTTATCTATTTTGATGCTTAATTTGACTTCACTATAATTAGTTATCATTGAATGAAGCAAACTTAGATATGACTTTTAAGAATAACATTTTCCTTGATGGAAAAAAAATCTATTCTTGGGGATCTACGAGTACAATAACTTCTTTAATTGTGTGGACAAACCTATCATTGTGGAGAAGGATTCACCGTGTATTTCTGAGCTGAAAAGAAACCTCCATTCTAGTTGGTATTGCTGTGGAAGGTGAGCATTGATGAAGACTATCTGGTTAAGATCTAGGATGCTGGGATAGGATGGGATCAAATCGAGTCCTCTGCAAAAGGGGACCAGGCTCCTGTCCTTTTCCTTTTCACTGGCTGGGTGTTCATCCCCAGAAATAGATGTCCCTAAAAATTAAATTAACATTTTACAGTCTTTAAGTGTATTAGGTAGTTGGTTAAATATCTGCAATCCTTTAGAAAAAATCGATCTATCCACATAATTTCTATGATATTCTATAGTATGTATCAATATATAAAAATTAGTATTATTGCGAGTGAAATATGCATGAATGGCATTAGTATATCTTAAATTATCATATAAATATGACGGTTGAATTTTTATTTTAATTTTAAATATAAATATCACTGTTTTGTATATTTTTCGTTGTTTTACATCCATAAAATTTAAAATGTTCAGAAACATTTTATATATTTCCTAAATTATTCAAGAACAGAAATCTTTAACAGTTTTATTTTTTTTGCAAGTTAATAAAATTATCAGAAAGTTTATTTGTGTAGTTTTGTTTCGAAATTTTATTAAGAAAAATTTGGTATTTTTATTTTTCTGATGCGGTTACCAGAACCAGATATACCAAGGAAAATAGCAGAAAATGTGAGTTTTTCTTAAATTTTATATCAAGCAATGAAGGGATTTAATCAAAACTTCTCATTGCACTTGTCACACCTAAAACAAATTAAAATCATAAAATCACTGTACCAAAACAATTCCTTTCGAAATTTACTTTGATTCCATTAACAAAGCATGATTTGTTTCATCTTCGGTTAAATAATCAACAAAATATTTGTAGAAACTGTAACGGGTAAATAGTACTTTTTGGGGCGAACCCTGTATGCATGGTTCCTTTTTGGTATACCTTACCTTGTCCTGTACGTAAGTGGTAGGAACATTTCTTCATTGAGCGCATAGGAGCGACACAACGCATTTATAATTATATCTTTATGGTATAAAGTTTGATTCGGTTAATTTAAGGAAGTAGCATGTTACCTTATTATTACTATACCTATTGGAAGAATGTTCGACTCCCTCATGGTACTAGGAACCTTCAGAGTTTGTTTGGTAATTAGCATGGCTCATAGTGCTTAAATTAATT
This sequence comes from Rutpela maculata, assembly GCA_936432065.2. NCBI lineage: Eukaryota > Metazoa > Arthropoda > Insecta > Coleoptera > Cerambycidae > Rutpela > Rutpela maculata. The sequence goes on along the minus strand of OW386287.2, from coordinate 230,996,899 downwards.
TGTTGATAAATTGTCAGCGTATGCGGGCATCTAAAACAGGGCAAAGCAGTAGTGAAACCTTTTCCCAGTATTGTAAAATGTAGGCAGTTCGGTGCCGCGTAACGTTGTGTGCGTTTTCAATCACTTTATGTCTGGGATATATTTACATGAAAGTCATAAGTTTCTCAGTTAACACTTGTTTACGCTAATTTTCGGACAGAAACAGCCATGTTAGTTGTTTACGTTTAGTTTAGAATCAGGTTATCGGCTAAGCGCACTGTCGGTATAGGGTGAGCGCGTCATTGCGCGGTGTATGAATTTTAAATACCAATTGTTTTTCATTACGGGTTTCCAATGTACATGGATTCGGTATCGGAAAAAAGGGTTTGGAAGGAAGTAACGGCCATTTAAGAAGCTGTTGGGGCACCGAGCACATGGCTTAGAGAATTTTGTTAAATTATATTTAAAAGAAGGGCCATTCTGCGAGAAGATTTGCCGGCCTAACTTGCGTTTGGTTAACTTGAATTAGGTTAATTTGCACATGGCTAACTTGCATTTTGTAACTTGCACCCTGGGATTTTCGCATTCATAACTCGTATCCTGTAGACTTGCTGTTTAATATTCTATGATTGTATGATCCTGGATCTATGTTAATTTGAGCTGTAATACGGTTATATGGTTGGAAGCGCAGTGATTCGATTATTCAACTGGCTATTGGATAACCACGGTCGCACGTGAAGCATGCCGCCCGGGCGCTGGGTCGCTTACCCTGATGAGAGCACATGGTTGTAACACGTTATGCAATAAGGAATTGCCCTGGATGTCCATGGTACTGTGAGGTGTCGACAAATTAAAAATAAGGTCAGACTGTTTTTTCTATTTACTCAGAAACGGCGACGTGAAATTCCAGCCTCTGATTTTACAACAAACGTCGTGTGAGACGACGGCGTTAAATTATAAAAATTTACCAATCTTTTCAAAGAATTTGGTTGCTAAATTACCAAGCCAATTTTACACCTAACTTAAGTCAGATAATTTCGTTAATATTACGATTTTTAATAAGTTCCACAGTTACTGTGAACCACAAATAGTACTATTTGAGGGGGCCAAAAAAAAAAAAAGCGAACCATTTGTGAAATTAAATAAATTATTAAGCATTTTGACGCTCGTAGAGCACATTCTTACTTACCCCATAAGGATACCTTATTGTGATAAACTTTTATTATTAAATCTAATTTGAGGACCCAACCTTGACTTTATTTTTTTGCAACACCCGCAAACCCAAAAGGCTAGGATAGGCATTTTTTCTTGGTCTTAACTAAAACAAGATTAAGTGGCGCCTATTTAAATAATTGAAGACTTTAAAATTAAATTTTCCAAAGATCCTTACTCACACCCAATGCCTCCGACGAGAGAGCTGCCGCCTAGCAAAGTATAATCCCCGGTGGGGTTATAAAACGAACTAGGCAATGGTAACGCAGGAATGTGAGACATAGTAAGAATGAGGTACATTGTCTGTTTTATTGATATCTTTTATGACAAAACTTTTAAATATATTTATATCGTGGATTAAATTTCTCCTTGAGAAATCACTTTACATCCCTACCGTATCAGTTTAATAGATAGATCACAGTCAAACATTTTTTTTAAACACTTACCTGATTTGTCACTAGCTACTACTCCTTTCTCCTTATGAGAAATATTAAAGAGGTACATGGAGACGAAAAGTAGTAACTGACCGAGAACAGTGGAGCCTTGTAGCCATACTTCCAGGGCCCTTCTAGTAATAGTTTCATCTGTCGCAAGGTCATGTGTGAGACTCTCGGCAAACCGTTGTATATTTTGTGATGATGTAAAACAACCCCGGGAAAACCAAGACTTGAACTGTTTCGTGCTGCTCAGTTTTTGGATTTTCATGTACGATGCAACTATACTTTCTACGTACTGAAAGTCAAGAACAAATTTATTTTAAATAAGTACACATATTTATTAGTAAGAACTTCACCTCCACCTGCCACGTGAAAAAATGTAAATTTTTACATTATAAGCCTAGTTCAAATCATATTTCCATGGTTGGATGTTATGTTATGAAATGTATATTAGCAAAATATATAAATAGATATTAAAATCATTCAAAATATCATTTCACCAGATTTCTATTCAATTACAAAAACAAAATAAAAATCAAAACATTTATTTTTCAAAATTAACAACTTTCTTATTTAGTGATCGATTTTGTTTAAAAATGGGGTTCTTTCTCTAGTTAACACTAACTTACTGTCCAATTATCAATGCAAATCGGACTTTTCAAGGCTTACAAGAAACGTGACGGACGGACGGGCACCAAGTAACAATTTAAGTTTTATCACAATCTACAAGAGGTTATTAAGTTTATATACTAAAACTGATTGTAAAACTGTTTATACTAGATAAACTCTTAAAAGCTACAATAAACCTGGCATAAAACCAAAAAAGACCTTTTATAAAGGTTATAAATATCTTCCTTAAATCTATCAATAAAACCAACAGTACTTTAGAACCCAAATCTGCAAGATGTTTTCAAGTCTACCATAAAACCTTTTATAAAATCTTCTTAAAACCGTTAGTACTTGCAATCAAATTTTAAGCCTGCTTCAAGAACATCATAAATAATTGTGTCTTTAATAATTCTTTGTCGAAAACTTGTTGCACTTAAACTGTCTAAATCAGAAAATGTCGCCAAGTAATGAAATATGTATGCCTCGATTGAAATATCTGCATGTGCTAACGTTTTAAAATTTGATATTGATAAACAACCTAGTATCAAAAAATTGTCAACACAGACCACTTTATTGATAAAGTATATCAAAAAACTTTAAAAAAAATCACGCGCCTTTTATTTGTCAGCTATTAATTATTATTTACAATTAATAAAAAAAATAGTAACCCTAGTTTTAGCTTACTCAGTATGATGTTGGGCTTTTTAGGGGTTTATATGACATATTAACACATTTTAGATAGTTGCAGGCTAAATGTAAACAGTAAGAATAAGAAAAATATAACTAAACACTGTTGCCCCAACTTTGTTCAAGCATGTCTGCTATAGTTAACAGAAAAAAACATGGCTGAAAAATTAATAAAACCATTTATTTTAATAGAATACCCTATTAAGAGTTTGTGGCTTTAGGAAATATTTTTATAAAACAAAAAGTTTTGTTAAGTTCCAATTGCTCCACTTTATTACTATTTTAAAGCCTGTAAGACTTTACCCAGCTTTACTACTCTTCTTTAAAACCCTTAAGATTTGTCTCTGACAATCTCTAATCCGAATGTACTTAGCTTAGGTAACATAACCTAAAAAATCATTATTTATTTCGTGTGTTTTTGAGTGTGCGATCATTAATTTCTCGTTATTTCTGTGATTATAGCGTTAATTGAGCAAGAAAAAGTGAAAAACTACAAATAAGTAGATTTTAAACAGTTTCCTCATAATATCCTTTGAATACATGATGAGTGTATTAGGTATTATATGCCCCCTCTCTCAAAGTTTAAAGGCGTAAGTGGGGGAACCAAAGGATTTATGAGTGCTTTATAAAAACCAAAAAGTTTTAACGTAGCTTAATAAAGCTACCAAAAAACTATTAAGTTTTAAGGAACCTTTACCAAATATCGTTAAAAGCAAATAGTATTTATGATAACATATATTAAGGGTAAGACTACTTAAGTTATTAGTTTTATTGCTTGATCATAAGGAGTACTTAAAGGCCATATTTTAAAACTCCCATAAAACCTAAAGATTTATAGATGTCTAGCACAAAACTTAAAATATTTAAAATCCATTAAAAAACTTAATGAATTTATTGTGGTTTTTAATAATGCAACAATTAAGTGGCTATAAAACCAATAGATCTTAAAGAGCAAAGAGATTTAACAAATTGCTTTAAAGATAGCTTGAAGGCCTTTTTTTAAGTACATATTATCTGCAGATAAATTGGTATGCATAAAAGAAATAATAAAATCCAGTTCGGTTTATTTACCTTCTTAAATCTGTGATAAAACCTGATAAATACATGTTGGCATTTAAATTGTTACTTGGGGCGGGCGGACGGACATTTTGAAAGTTGTTCAGAATTCGTTCACTAACATAATGATATGAAAACTTTTTTCTCTACGAGCGATATTTACTGTTTTAGAAATGTGCCAATCAAATACAATATACTCTTCGTTTTCATATTTGCAAAGAGTATAATAAAACTAGAGGAAGCATTATACTCTTTGCCGATTTACTGAGCTTTTTATATAATTGTTACACATTCTATAGGATACTCTTCGCATTTTTCTTGTAAATAATGTTAGTTTTTAGACATTCTAAATTTTGTGATACCAACTTTGTTGTGAAAAAAAAATATATGAAAAAAAAAATCACGATGTGAGGGATCGAACCCGGGACCCTTGGAGTGCGAGACAAATAAATATCAATAAACAATTTATTAACAGTTTTATACATTTATGTGCCTCACCGGATCCTAGCCCGGAGCCAGCCAGACAACCACGGCGAACATCGCCGAGGTGGGTGTGAGGCTGGGCGGAGTAGATCCGGTTCGGCTTGGAAGTAAATTCGAGGGGGGGGGGGTAGAATCTCCTGTCTGCCACGTGCAGACTTAAAAGCTAGATTACAATTTTTATGTGTCCACATGGACCTAAAAGTAGCTTAAAAATAAATACAACACTGAGAACACTAAAATCGTAGGCGAGCGCACTTCGTAATTTTGATTGTTGATACGGGGAACACAACTAAACGAAAAAACCCGTTCGAACAAATGACGACCTTGTGGTCTGATCGCCGACAAGGAAGGTAGGGTGGAAATAAAATTGTGGTTTAAAAAATTAGGATTTAGGTAAGTTTTCGGCCTAGAGGGGATTTCGAGAGACAAAAAGGGAACAAAAAACAACAAAAAAGATAAAAGAACAAAATTGTACAAACATAAATGGGGAGAAAGAAAGTTGAGGAAAGATAAAAGTAAGGGGGTAGGGGTAAGTTATCGTAGAAGGAAGTGTGGCTAGGGGAGCTGCCGGAAGATAGGCAACGCCTGGTATGGTAGGGGGAGTGCGAGACGAAACTCCTGCCGCTACACCACCATTTCTTATTATTAAAATTGTTAATGAGTGTAATATATACCATTAGAAAATTTATTGTGATTATTAGGAAACACATTAGTAAAATGTATTAAAAAAAAATAGTGATAGGAAATAACATTTCGCAAGGTTTCTATTTATTACAAACCATAAAAAAATGTAAAAAATTTTTTTTTTATTTTAAATTACTAATAACTTTTTTATTTACCAATCTATTTTGTTGAAAAACAATAGGGTTCTTCCTCTAGCTAACACTAAGTTACTCTCCAAATTTCAATACAATCGGATTTTTCTTTCTTGAGTTATCCTGCTTACAAGAAACGTGACGGACGGACGGACAGACGGACATTTTGAAAGTTGTTCAGTATTCGTTCACTAACATAACGATATAAAAAATTTTTCTCTACGATCGATATTTACTGATTTAGAAATGTGCCGATCAAATACAATATACTCTTCGTTTTTGCGAAGAGTATAATAATGGTGTCCTGAGATTGCAAAACACGTCAAGAAACAGATTTCTGTTGACGTCTAATGTGAATTGATCATTTTTGTAAATATTAAAAAGAGAACACACAAGATTATACAGGATTTTTCTTTTTTAAAGTATTCGAGGGTGCCTCCTGAGTATTTTGCCAAGTTGGCGGGTCGGTGGTAACGACAGCACCAAATTCTCTATGAATTCCTTACCAGGCTTACTTTCGTAGAACCAACCGGTTATCACCCGGTTTCACAATCACTGGTTAACTGCCAGTCAGAGTTAACTTTCACGTTATTATAGAAGTTGGGTTTTACAATAGCTGATCATTTTCAAGGTTGTAGTTGGTAGTTTACTAGCAACTTATAACCTATAAAATAACCGTCACGAAATAATGTTTTGATATTTCGTTTAAAAATGGATACGTATGAAGTAAATGCATGTAGCAGTGATGACGAGCCAATAAGGCCAATGGTAATCTGATACAGACCTAACTTTTTTGAAGAATACATTTTTTATTCTCTATAATATTTCTATATTTTTCTATTATAATGAGAATATCCTACTCATCGGCAGAAAAATTTGCGCACCTTTTCTTATCCACATCCGTAACACTTAAAATAAAACACATTTTTATTGTTAAAATAAAAGTATCTATGTTTTGTAGTAGACTATAGAACAAATTGTATAAAGATTATTTAAAAAAAATTGTAAACATTAAATACTAAATAGGTAAGTACTTACTTAATAATAAACCACTAACTCATAAATCGCCTTTGATATTTATATTTGACAAAAATTCATACACTTTATGTATATTAACCATTTTTCTAGTACCAAAATTATAAATTTTATTCACAACCTCTCGTTTATAAATCATTACTTAACTTTATATTGAAAAACGCAAGTGTCGGTAAAATTGTAGTTAACCTGCAAGTAAGAGTCAAGTAACATTAAAGTTAACTTGCAATTGTAAAACCGGCTGTATGAGTTACAGCTCGTCATGTTTCTAAAAATAGTTTTTGCTAATTATTTCGTAAACTGTTGATTGTACGTTAAAATTTTAAATAGCAATCCTGTAGAGGACCAAATTCTCTACAATTTATGTGACAGACGCCATTTTGTAGGACTAATAGTTATAAAAAAGTAGTTCTTTCAAAATATCTCGTAAACTGTTCATCATACGCTCAAATATGTCATTAGCAATTTCGTAGAGCACTAATTTCTCCAAAAGTTACACATTTTTATATCTGATCAATCATCAATAGTTAACGAGGTAACAATTATTTTTTATTTTTTGCTCTACAAAATGGTGTCTGTGACAGAGATTGTACAGATCTTTAAGTTTTCATTTTCACATATTAATGTACGATCAACAGTTTACGAAATAATTCGCAAAAACTACTTTTTCAAAACTTTTTGACATGCTCAGGCTTTACCACAATAATATATAAATAGGTAATATTATTTTTAAAAACATGTATATTTTAGATACTTAATGTGATAAAATATAATGTAAAAAATATGCACCAATAATCCCTACATCGGCAATTACAAAATGAATAAAATAAAAAATTGTAGTCAATAATTATTGCGAAATTAAAATAATGAAATACCAACTTTGTCTCTGTCTCGCATTGCAGAAAAATTTACCAGCTTTCTGTTACCACAGATAAAAATAATGTTTTGAGTCAAGAATCCATTGTTTCATATATACGCAAATAAATAAATCCTTCATATAAAACAAATACTTTTGTTTCAAGAAAAAAACCGCTGCCCAAGGAATCACTACTTCCACATCCAGATTCTCTATGCAAGTCACTCACAACGAAAAAACTTTGTATGTGGAAATAATTGTTTATGGAAGTTTTCATTTTCACATATTAATGTACGATCAACAGTTTACGAAATAATTCGCAAAAACTACTTTTTCAAAACTTTTTGACATGCTCAGGCTTTACCACAATAATATATAAATAGGTAATATTATTTTTAAAAACATGTATATTTTAGATACTTAATGTGATAAAATATAATGTAAAAAATATGCACCAATAATCCCTACATCGGCAATTACAAAATGAATAAAATAAAAAATTGTAGTCAATAATTATTGCGAAATTAAAATAATGAAATACCAACTTTGTCTCTGTCTCGCATTGCAGAAAAATTTACCAGCTTTCTGTTACCACAGATAAAAATAATGTTTTGAGTCAAGAATCCATTGTTTCATATATACGCAAATAAATAAATCCTTCATATAAAACAAATACTTTTGTTTCAAGAAAAAAACCGCTGCCCAAGGAATCACTACTTCCACATCCAGATTCTCTATGCAAGTCACTCACAACGAAAAAACTTTGTATGTGGAAATAATTGTTTATGGAAGTTTTCATTTTCACATATTAATGTACGATCAACAGTTTACGAAATAATTCGCAAAAACTACTTTTTCAAAACTTTTTGACATGCTCAGGCTTTACCACAATAATATATAAATAGGTAATATTATTTTTAAAAACATGTATATTTTAGATACTTAATGTGATAAAATATAATGTAAAAAATATGCACCAATAATCCCTACATCGGCAATTACAAAATGAATAAAATAAAAAATTGTAGTCAATAATTATTGCGAAATTAAAATAATGAAATACCAACTTTGTCTCTGTCTCGCATTGCAGAAAAATTTACCAGCTTTCTGTTACCACAGATAAAAATAATGTTTTGAGTCAAGAATCCATTGTTTCATATATACGCAAATAAATAAATCCTTCATATAAAACAAATACTTTTGTTTCAAGAAAAAAACCGCTGCCCAAGGAATCACTACTTCCACATCCAGATTCTCTATCCAAGTCACTCACAACGAAAAAACTTTGTATGTGGAAATAATTGTTTATGGAAGTTTTCATTTTCACATATTAATGTACGATCAACAGTTTACGAAATAATTCGCAAAAACTACTTTTTCAAAACTTTTTGACATGCTCAGGCTTTACCACAATAATATATAAATAGGTAATATTATTTTTAAAAACATGTATATTTTAGATACTTAATGTGATAAAATATAATGTAAAAAATATGCACCAATAATCCCTACATCGGCAATTACAAAATGAATAAAATAAAAAATTGTAGTCAATAATTATTGCGAAATTAAAATAATGAAATACCAACTTTGTCTCTGTCTCGCATTGCAGAAAAATTTACCAGCTTTCTGTTACCACAGATAAAAATAATGTTTTGAGTCAAGAATCCATTGTTTCATATATACGCAAATAAATAAATCCTTCATATAAAACAAATACTTTTGTTTCAAGAAAAAAACCGCTGCCCAAGGAATCACTACTTCCACATCCAGATTCTCTATCCAAGTCACTCACAACGAAAAAACTTTGTATGTGGAAATAATTGTTTATGGAACTTTAATAATATATTTGAAATTCTCTACCCCAAAAACCCATAAAACGATACCCCACATTGGTAGTGAGACGGGGGTGGCGATAGGGGGTGGTAGTGGGAGTGGATGAAAAAAAAATATTTTGAGGTTTCTGGTTCTTGTACACACACTAAATCACATTTTTTTTTAAATACCAATTTTATGAACTCTTACCTACTTGATTTACCTATTTACCCCAAATTTACCCCAATTTACCCCCCAACCCTTCGACGGAACAAGTTCTAGATCTCGTTAAAGTACATGTGTGTACCAAATTTCAAGTCAATATCTCAAACGGTTCCTGAGTAAACGTGCGCACAAAAAAGTTACAGACAGACAGACCAACAGACAGGCAGAAATTTTTTTTCGCTCAAACTTAAAATCTCGACGTTTCATGACATTCTAAGCTATTTGAACAATAAAAATTTTTAAAAATTTTTTTGTCGTCATTATACTTCCACTGGATGTGGAAGTAATTTGCTTACGACAAGCTTTTTATTTCTTTCCACAAAAGTATTCATTTTATGGCAAGAAATGTGTTATCTTAATATGACAAAGTATAAAGGTTTTAATAAAGAGTGTAGCAGGATAAGAATGGCCATTTTTATCCTGCTACACCTTTTATTGTATTTATCTACTAGATGGAGCCAAACTCTACAGCTTTGTGTCGATGTAGACTATAGAATGTGGGTCAAGTCTACTAAAATACCTAGAATAAAGATTTCAGGTAGCTGACAATAATTAGGAACTTTGAATAACATATCTTATCCAAGTATTTGTCTTGGCTATAAACTGATAGAATATTACGGTTTTTATTACTAATGGCTTAATTCAACAACAATCTCAAATATGTACCTTACATTAGCATCTGGACAAAAATTTTAAAATTAAACAGAACTAAAACAAATTCATATTCATTCGCGAAAATATCAACTGCCGAAACTCTTCGAAATAGACAAAAAAAAAAGTAATTTCAGGATTTTTTCATGTTGTAAAAAATTTGTTGCCAGTAACACATTATTAACGAAAGTAGACTGCTAAATTCCAACTTGCCCTGACATATTCAATTATTGTGTCAATAGTTCTATCCAGGGTTCATTTCATTTATATAAATTGATTTAATTTATGGTTTAAATCAATAGATTTAAAAAAAAAAAAGACAAGATGGGATCACGTTAAACTAAAAAAAAAACATTCATACTAATAAAACAAGCTAAAAACGTACTCTTCGCCGGTTTACTAAACTTTTTATACAATCGTTACACATTCTATATAGGACACTCTTCGCAGTTTTTTATTAATAATGTTAGTTTTAATTTTATAGTACGAACATAGTTGGTGAAAGACTCAGTGTAAAATAAAGTAAAAATAAAAAAAAATCCCATGTGGGTTTCGAAACCGAGACCCTTGGATTACCACCACCTAATACGTAAAAAAATGTAAATTTTTACATTATAAGAGATGAGCTAAAATCATATTTCCACGGTTGTATATTACATTATGAAATGTATATTTGTAAAATGTATTAATACTTAGCTATTAAAATGAAATATCATTTCACGAGATTTCTATTCAATTACAAAAACATAAAAATAAAAAAAAAATTCTTAAATTTAAATCATTAATAACATTTTTATTTACTGATCGATTTTGTTCAAAAACAATAGGGTTCTTCCCCTAGCTAACACTAATTTACTGTCCAAATTTCAGTACAATCGGATTTTTCTTTCTCGAGTTATCGTGGTTACAAGAAAAGTAACGGACGGACATTTTGAAAGTTGTTCAGAATTCGTTTACTAGCACATTGATATGAAAATTTTTTGTTTGCAAGCGATATTTACGGTTTCAGAAATGTGCCAATCAAATGCAATATACTCTTCTTTTTCGTATTTGCGAATAGTATAATAATGTTTAGTAACATAATATTTTAATGTTCATAAATGATGAGACTATTGGTTGGCATGATTACAAAATATCCAAAAACATATTTGTCATTAGGAACCTTAAAGGTCAGGTCAGGTCTGACGACAGGGGGGGGGGGGGGGGCAAGCGGGGCTGCAGCCCGGCACCTCACTGTAAAATACATTTTTGTGTTGATTGTATTTCAAATTAGTATTTTTGATTTATCCCAGCCGAAGGGGGCCCGGCAATTTGATTTTACCCCTGGGCCGTACTGGCTCTCCACGGGCCTGAGTCAGGTATCACTTAAAATAATGTTGAAAGCTTACTATTCTCTAATAGTATCGCACATGACTTATGGCTTGATAAACTGGGGGCATGCACCGCAAGCTATCTGAATTTTTGGATTGCAAAGAAAAACGGTTAGAATAATCACAAACTTGGGCTACAGAGATGACGTAAGGCAAAAATTCATTGAACTGGAAATTCTAACATTCCCCCACTTTACATACTACATTGCTTAGTATATATCTATAAAAACATACACTTTTATAAAAAAACGAGAGGAAATTCATAACTACAATACAAGGAATTTAGATAATATTACAATTGATTTAGAGATATTAAAATCTAGTGACTGTGGTTTTCATTGTTACGGCCCCAGATTTTATAATAAAATTCCCGGCTGGGTAAAAGTCTTACCAGAGGTGAGATATAAGCAGCTGCTGAAACAATTTTTAATAAAGGAAGCCTTCTACAGTATAGATGAATTCTTAAAATTTAACATTAAAGCAAAGTTGACGGAGATCAAATAATTTAATCATATTTTATTTTATTATATTTATTAGTCTACATGTGATATATATAATGAATGTATCATTTTATTATATATTGTTTTCATATATGTGTATATGTGTTAATGTGGTGTATCTATGTATATGCATTTTTATGTGCATCATAAATTTTTTAAATGATGTATTATATTTACATTACGTACGTACATTTTTGTGTACTTTTATATAATTTTCTATTTTAAAATTTCATGTTTGACTTGTGTAAAACAAATCAGGGAAATGTAAAAAGTAAATAAAAAAACATCCACTTTTTTGGTCCATCATCAAACTCAAGCATTAAAATATATAAAATGTGTCCATAGATGGGGTACCGTACTCTTGTAAACTTTCTTATTTTTAATTTGCTGAGAGAAAGTCAATCTTTATAAAAAGCTTTGTTTGTCTTAGGAAGTCATAAACAGTTGTCAAACTTAAGGTGATTAAATTATACAGGGTATTCTAAAAATTAGAAAATATTAAATCAACTTTAAGCAAATTACCTATTTTTTACATTTTTATTTTTTTTCAATTATGAAGAATATCTTAAATATGAAGATTAGTTGCTAAATAAGGAAATAACAATTTTCAAAAAAAAAAACATTTAATTCAACTAAGTTGAAATTGTCATCATCTTTTAATTTCCGAATCAAATTGACTCATTCTGTGTGACCGAATGGCACGCATGGGCATATCAATGTAAAATAAAATAAATAAATAAATGTGTCCACTGCATACTACTGAACTGACAGAAAGCTGAACATTAGTTGCCACTATGACTAGCGGTAAAACTCATCGTTATGCTTGGAACTTCTGTCGTAGCCCCAGCAGACGTGACTGTTACTTACATCCTATGCGCTTTGTATTTACAAAGATAGAAAAATCTCATGTCTTTGATAAGTTCATAAATTGATGACGTGAACGACAACATTCGTGATTTCAACTGTAGGTCTCCTACTAGTACACATTTTTCTAACCTTTTCTTGAATTCTTCATAGACAGATGGGATTACATCAAATAATGCCATGAATTAATGTCAATGTCAATAGTCGAGTAAACTTTAACTTGGCTGGTGTATGAGTTGGTAACACAACGTACAATTTGATATGTGATGTACGCAGAGCCATTGCAATGACACAGAGATAAACTAGTCACATATGTCTGACCCTCTTAGTTTATATGATAAAGTGACAGTATAGATGAATTCTGCCAAGTTAAAGTTTGCTCGACTATATAATGATACGTAAAATTTTACTTGGTCACATGCCAAATGTTATGGAGTCGGAAATGTTTTTTATAAATACGCAATAGAAGTTTTTAATGAGTATCCAGATGTTAAAGTGACTCGCAAAGCAGTACATAAATCAATTTATAAATTTTATTCCACTGGGGGTGTAAAAAATATTAAAAAAAGACAAAAAACAACTGAATGAAGATGATGCTGCTACCGCCGATCTAAATCGGATATAAAATAAACTTTTTATGGGGGTGGTTCCAACTAAAATGGGACACACTGTATATGTTTTTTATTATTTTTTTTAGTGAACACACGAACACGGCGATTTCAGGTAAAAATACAAAAAACTGAAATAATGAGTGAAATAACTTTTGAACCATCAACAATTGGATAACCACATATACGATTATTTTGATTTCACCTCACTTCAAATGATGGGACACCTGTAGAGGTTTTTCATTAGAATGGGTAAGGTAAGTATAATATTGTTATATGAATTTATGAAGATAACGGCCAATCAACAACAAAGTAAACAATATGTAAAAACAATTAAATTGGAACATAGTAATTATTATTAGATCTCCCAGAAACTATACAAAAGGCAGTGAGCCATCGGTTGCTTGATTAAAAGCTGTTGTCGCGTAACACAAAAAGATAGGCAAAAGACAACAAAAAACATCCACAATACTTTGACAACTTTTTTTCTATGCATCATAGGCCAGTCGGAATAGCTTTTTTGTGCGAAATGTCGTTTACCCGCAATTTTTTTTTCTTAAAGTATAGTTTGGGACGTAGAGAAACATATGCCAACTATCCGCACGCGTGACAGGTGGGGCATCACACTTTAAAATTCAAAAATTGTCCATTTTTTGCCATTTTTCGCTTTATTTGCGTATTATCGTATATGAAGCATTTTTTGAAAATTTATCAAGAGATACAAAAGTTGAAAAAATTGATTTTGAACATTTTATTATTCTTGACATTTTCCCAGAAAATTCTTTAAGAGCTACAGATGAAAGAAAAATGTTACTTTTCTATTTTTTGATTTTTTTTTAAGTGATTATAATAAACATTAATACGAAATATATCATCGGGATAATGTAAATTATGTTTAAATGTTCAATTTACAGTTTAAATAAAATATATTTACAGAACTATTTATAATTTACGTGTTAAACAGAAAAAAAAAATAATAACACTTTTCAGGTGTTGAGGTATTAAAATGATAGGAAAATAAACTAGTGGAAGCATTATACTCTTCGCCGATTTACTGAGCTTTTTATATAATTGTTACACATTCTATAGGATACTCTTCACATTTTTCTTGTAAATAATGTTAGTTTTTGGACATTCTAAATTTTGTGATACCAACTTTGTTGTGAAAAAAAAAAATATATGAAAAAAAAATCGCCATGTGAGGGATCGAGCACGAGAAAATGCTTTAGCCATTGGGCTATCTCATCTTACCACAAAACTTGAATGAATACCGTTCAAGAATTATATTTCAACGGATTAGATACATTATTATGAAATATATATATTGGTAAAATATAAAAACAAAAAAAAATTATAGGGAATAACATTTCGCAAGATTTCTATTTAAATACAAATGACAGAAATTATGAAAAAAAAATTTTTTTTATTTAAATGATTAATAACTTTTTTATTTACTGATTGATTTTTTTCAAAAACAATAGGGTTCTTCCTCTAGCTAACGCTAACTTACTTTCCAAATTTCAATACAATCGGACTTTTCTTTCTTAAGTTATCATGCTTACAAGAAACGTGACGGACGGACGGACAGACGGACATTTTGAAAGTTGTTCAGAATTCGTTCACTAACATAATGATATGAAAATTTTTTCTCTACGAGCGATATTTACTGATTTAGAAATGTGCCGATCAAATACAATATACTCTTCGTTTTTGCGAAGAGTATAATAAACAAATATATATTTTCACAAACAGACTATTTATTTTATGCGTAGTACATCGTACATGCGTTTCATGTATAACTTAATAGAATATAATAGAATAGAATAAGTTTATTTAACAAATTGATCTACTACAATGTAATTGTTAAAAACTGAAACATTATTATAAATAAACTAAGCCCCTACATTAAGTGCTATTTAGAGCACTTGAGTGTGCATTGGACACACAAAAAAATAAATATAATACATACAACGTGATCTACCAAGAAATGCGGAAAATAAAATGGTGTGCTAGTCTTCAATGTGGGAAAGCCCCTGCAAAATTTTAGAGGATTCTGAGGTAATTTAGTATATTAAATTATTAGTCAATTTGCGAAGGTACACTACTGATGTTGAGTAAGTCCTGACCTAATTCTGAAGAGGTCGACGAACTTACTGGCAAAATAACGTATTCGAGTTGTTTACATTTCACTAATTGGCATAAAAAGTGAGCCGGCCGGCGAGATCAAAAAAAGAGGTCTACACACAATCCAGCGGCAGGTAGTCAACATTGTTGGTACGCTTTGAAGATAATTGGAATTCCAGCGGACCAATTCACTTTTACGAATGAGTTCAAAGCATGCCGACAAGGCTGGCTCCGTGCCGCTGGATCGTGTGTAGACCCCTAGAGAGCCGTGTTTTTTGCTTCCGGTCGAACAATAGTTACACGGCCGTGTCATTGACCGGTTTAACTAAATATCTCGGATATCTGCTTGTCATTTCATTTCAGCATATCTTCGATTTATTTCGGTATTTTTGTAGTGTGATTTGATTAAAACCAAAAATCTTATTATAATATTTTTATTCCTAACCTTTTCTGCATTGAAGTACTACCTTGAACTAAAAGATAATGCATTTATAACTTATATTAGTCAGTCATTTTTTATGGGCCTGTGAATAGTTAAAGGCGCAAAAAATTAAGAAATAACTATATTATATTGTTATTTTTATATGCTATTAAATATCAATAGCATCATCAAAAATAGCAACACCAGAGAGTATTTTATATGCCCTTTAAAACCCATTTTGATTTTTCTTCCTAGCTTGTATGGTTTTCGAGCAATTCAATTTTTTCTATAGGCCGCGCGCAATAAATTTCAAATAAACGAAAATTAGCACGCATAAAAAATACAAATTTTGGAATTTTTCTCAATATCGATTTTCTCGAAAACTATGGCGTATACAACAAAATTGCAATAGGACTTTTTTTTAGGAAATTAGTCAAGCTTTCTTTTTTATGATGAGCAATTTTTTTATATCTTCAACGGTTAACGAGTTATCAGTAAAATAAGGCTTTTTTTACCGAAGGGGTGGTTTTTTGGGGGGTTGCTGCACCCTCCAGAACGGAATTTTGTGGTTTTCTGATGTATAACTAATAGTTATTGAAGGAAAATCTCAGATAACATTTTTTGTGATGGAAATTTTTATAATTATTGGACTATTAATACAACTTTCAAAGAAAACTATAAAATTTGAAAAAAATATACCGGTTAGTCACCCTGAAATAAATTTAGGAAAAAAATTTGACGGGGAGAAAAATATACATGGAGAATCACCATTCAAAAACAATGAAAGAAATGTGAAAGAAGGCAATAATATTCTGCATGTAGTTAACACAACTGTCAAAGAAGAAAAATATGGAAAAAATATACAGGGTGGTCACTCAAAAAAAAAATAATAATAATGAAAAATGTGATGGCAGAGCATAATATTTTCCATACAGTTAACATAATACAACTGTTAAGGAAGGAGAACTAGAAACATTAGAAAAATATACAAGGTGGTCACCACCCTACAAAAAATAATCAAAAAAGTGAGAGAGCAGACGATAACATTTCACAAGTAGTAACACAACTGTCAAGGGAGAAAAATATGAAAAATATACAGGGTGGTCACTCTAAAAAATAATTAATTAAGAAACTATATGGAAATAATATTTGGACTGTAGTTGGCATAATTATCGAGGAGGAATCTGCCTTACTTTTAATATACAGGGTGGTTACTTTAAAAAATAAGAAACTAAAGAGAAAATGATATTTGAAATGTAGTTGTCACTATTGCCAGGGGCGGATTTAGCAATAGACATAGTAGGCACGGCAGCAAGATGAGGGCGGCAAAATTCAGGTCGGGAATATAAAAAAACTATGACGATTGCAGAAGGAGCACAGAAAAGATAAACTATACAGAAGCGAAAACTTTCACTATTTTTGTAGTGTGATTTGATTAAAACCAAAAAGTCACTTCTATCCTCTCCAGCTTTACTGTCAATAGTGTCAATCCCAAGTCTGATAAAGTGATATGGTTGTACCGCGTTATGTCAGATTAGTTAGTCATTGGCGGTGCATTTCTACAAAAAAATAAAGTCATTTTTTTGGTCGTTTTTTTTTTAATATTTCCTTTTTTAACTCGTTTCAGTGGGGACAACCTACTGTTAAATTTTCCGCATGTCATGGTAGATCACGTTGTATAATTTTAATTAAAAAAATATACAGGGTGGTTATTCAACAGAAAAAATAATTCATAAATAAAAGATGTCAAACAGAGAGGGAAGTTTTGTGTAAATATCTTTACAATTTTTTTATGTCATATTTGAGCCGCTGTATCTACTGTTTCAATTATCGCAATGGGTTCATTTCGTATCCATTTTATGAAGAATTTTACACACAACGAAAAAGCATTTAAACATTTTTTATGTAGGATAAATTATTAAAATGTACCTCTCATCGTTGATAATTTTGAAATGCACCCATATTATTTTATGTTTTAATAAACTATTTTATAAAATAAAATATTAGCGGGCATCTAAGTAACTTGATAAATGTTAATATTATAAATCTACTAGCTTACAGTTTACATTTTTACCTCTTTCACTAATGCATATGGTATATGTTGGCTTTCACTTTCTGATTTTCCTAGAGAGGTTAGAAGTACTTTAACTTTTTCATCGACAGTACCCCTAGTGCAAAAGACGAACAACTCAGCAAATCTCTCCAGATCCACAGTGCTCTGTTTTTGATCGCCAATACCAAACAAATAGTTGTTCAAATACTGTAGTAGCCTTGCGTCCATTTGAGAACCCCATAATTTCTGAAATATATTTATAACTATCAAAAGCGTGGAAAATAACTTCAACAACGCAATATGAGATATGAAGTTCCATATCTGGTTGAGTCAATGTAATAAATAATTCCTCTATTTGTGGCAGTATAAGTACCTTTTCATGTTTTTTTTTGCTTTTTTCCCCATTTCACACAAGTGATTATCCCAAAAACCTCCCATTCAATGAAACTAGCAATTCGTAGAAACGAGCGCACAAGTTCTTCAACTGAATTTGGTAATTACTTTCTGAGTGCTCTGTGAGGGTATGAGGTAAGAATAAATAGATCTAATCTCAGTAGATCCTATATACCCTACCAGAGATATACTTAGTAATTTGAAAGTAATGAATTCTTGAACAATATTAATCAGGTGACAAAACTATAATAAAATGTCACGTTTTTAACAGGTTATTTTTTACTTTAATGAAAAAATTACTTACTGTAAGCTCTTCTTCTTTGATTTTTTCTGAATTCTTACTAGCCAGTTTAAAGGAGTTGCTCACAATGAGTTGTTCATCTTTGGATAAAAATGAACATTTAGCCGCTAACTTTTTGCTACTGTTTGCACCCATGATGTGTTAGGTATGAAGTTACAATTCACATTAAACAACTCATTCCTATAAATATTTAACATGCAAAATCTAATCGATACGACAGGTTAACTATCTTAAATCACTGGATAGATAATAATTACCTGTAATTTATCGTAAATCTGTGATATTAGAAATTTAATACGTCTGATAACGGTTAATAACCTCCATGCCGTTGGATCTAATCATAGATTAAATTTTATCTTTTTTCCCACAATATGCCGAGTCGTCCGTCGTCCGTCCATAGACATTACAATCAGGCTGAAGACAGCGCATTATGGCGCCTATTGGAGGCAGTCACGAGACTCTCGCGAAGAAGGAGAAGATTGTAAGAAATTTAGTGAGTTTGTTCGAAAATTCCACACTGTTTGTCCCAGTGGTAGTTGTGTTACTGCATTGAATCATACCACATACCACTGAATCTTTTGGCGAGTTCAGGAAACTCGGTGCAGCTATCATAAAAAATATTAGGTATTCACAAATCGGTAGTATAATGCACTTATTAGTAGTCTTTTATTTGCATGAGGATTAGTTCACTTGGGTCACATCTGACCAGGTCAAAATTGACCTGACTTAAAGCAAATAAAATAAGACAGTTTTGTTTGGAGTTTTGACAATTTAAAAATTAATTTTTGCTAATTTTAAACGAATCAATTACTTTGATACACCTAGGAATTGTATAAAATTTTGTTGCTATGTACAAGTAATGTTTGTAAACAGGAATATTCTTGATTTGTAGGACTGTTTTCATCCTTCAATATTTTTAAGTTGAAATTTCGACGAAAAAACTTTCAAAAACGTCAGTAATTCTACCCCACTCTACCCCACCACTTAACTAACCAAAAGTTCAGAGCTGTGGATCAGCATCGGGAAGGGGGGATCTGACCCGATTACTTCTGACTTTAGATCAGTTGTAAATAAAATATGACAAACTGCTGAATTATGTGACCAAACTCAGAAGTGACCTGATCCTCATGCAAATAAAAGACTACTATATTATAGCAAGTTTTACTCCAGGTTCAGTTTCATAGCTAATGTAAAAGTGTAGTGCACCAAAATACGGCCATCAGCAGAGGTATGTTCAAAAACCCTACACTAGATGCACTAGTGCAGATAATAGAAGGAGATGGAGTGAGACTCTACATAAGTTGAAGAGAGATGCATTTGCACTGGTGTAGAGAGTGTGGGATTTTTGAACAAAGCTATTATCTCACCGCACCAGTGTCGACATAGGGCAGATTTCTAAATTCACCGGGGATCACACCGGTAAGCAATAACATTATTTGATTGGCTATTTTGAAAAAGATAGCTAATCAGCTTTATATTTTGTCCACCGGGTGCGTCCACCGGTGAATTTAGAAAAGTGCGAATACTACTCTACTCTGGTGTACTTTCTAGGGATTTTTGAACAAACCTATAATCTGTCTCTACCGGGTATGTAGTAGGCACGGTCATTGTAGTAGGTGCAAAGAAGATCTACTGTAAACTGACCTACAGTAGATATTCTTTGGTAGGCAGTGGCGCAGCCAGAAAATTCATCTGGGGGGGGGGGGGGGGGGCAATAGAACCGGCCTGGATGAGGAAAAATTTTCAGAAAATGGTTGAAAACGAATGTGTATGTAGATTCCTCTATTAGATAATATTGGCATTAATTACAAAATATTTATTTCAAGGGATAATTTAGATACTGCTTTGTACTGCTTGTTTATTTTTTGGCTCATGGAAGACGGCTTGGGGGGGGGGGGGCATGGCTCCCCCCTGGCTGCGCCCATGTTGGTAGGTGCATACAAACTAGAGTACAAACCAAGAATAGAAGTGGGAGGAGAAAGTGTATGTGAGCACACCACCCTGTAGTTGGTGGAGATCAATCCTAGAAGTACCACTCGCATGCTGGCCTACATTAAAATAGGGCGTTAAGTGACAAATTTACGATCTGACCTGCCACTCGACTTAGCTAAGGGATATTGTTTATTTATGTTTAGGCTATTAAGAAATATAAGGAATAGTGGTTGTTATTTGTAAATATAAAGGATACTTGCTCTCGAGACGGCAGACTGACTGCAAGTGCCCTTATTCACAACTCTCTGTTAAATAGTGTTTGAAAATAAATCGGTTTTTAAAAGAGTTTTTCGTGTTTTCTCCCTGCCAAAAATTCCACATAGAAACTTATAAAAAAAAAGTGATGCGGTTTTATCGTTCCTATAAGTTATATTAGTATTATACAGACAGGATTTTATCTGTTTTATTAAGTTTTAAATCGGTTATGAAACAGTAATTCCGAATGAGCTATTTGGAATTAACATGTTGCCCTTTCATGAGTACTTATATGAAATATACATCAACAAATCTACAGTTTAGTGTCTGCAAATGCACCCTTGCCCTTATATCTGTAAACATATGGAATTACAGATACAACTTTAAAGAGATTCTAAACTTTTCTATAAGTAATATCATAAGAGTTCCAGTCCGTCCTTTCTCCAGTATCTATCGTATGTAACACACCATTTATCAACATGTTTTTATTGTAAATTTCAACATTGTTTTTTATTAGTATTAATGTGGATATACATGTCAACAAATGTACAGTTTCAATTGTATATTTCACAGATGTATTTTTATTGTAAACTTCCATTTTGCTTTTTTATTAGTATTAATTTGGATATGCATGCCGACAAATGTACAGTTTAAATTGCATATTTCAAATAGAAATACTAATATTGTGGTAAACACAAAATTCTGCAAACTCCTTATTTCCTCGGGTGTTCTTGTTCTAGCCTAGAAGCAATGAATGAGTTAGCAGTGAAAGAGACTGCTTTGTTTCTAATTTAACAAACACACTTCAGTTCCTTAGGTCACATTAGATTAGATATGAATTAGCTACACGTATACAGCTCCCTCTACTGGAGCCTGGAGTAAAGTTGCTGCTGAAATTTCTATCAGTTTCTACCAGAATGGAGCAGCAAACATTTACTTATACCACATCAATGAGAATTTATGAGAACAGTATCTAAGGTAAAACGTGCGGCTTTCCGTGGTTAAATGGCAAGTGTTTCTATAAGAAACGAGCTGCATTAGGTTGACTTGCAATTGAAGATTACTAATTATAATGTTTGAATAGGGATTTATGAGATCAGTTTCTATGAGTATTAATGTTTTTTTTTCAGTAATATATTAAATGTGTTTTCATTTGTTTGAATGGGTAAAAAGAAAGGTCAGTTTTCAACTGCAATTACAAATACAAGTTTAATCACTTTGAATAGGGTTATATGCGATTAATTTCTAAAAGTATTTATGCTGTTTTCCGAATATAATTGTGATGAGGTTTAATCAGTAACAAATTGTTCACTACTTGTTATGATATGGTCGGAAATTCCAAGTACACATTTAGTATTCCTTCAAAAGGATTGATGAGAGCAGTTTCTACGAGTATCTATTTGTTGTTCCTCTAGTAAATTATATAAGTCTTTACATTTACTTATACTATCTCAATGAGAATTTATGAGAACAGTATCTAATGTAAAACGTACGGCTTTCCGTGGTTAAATGGCAAGTGTTTCTATAAGAAACGAGCTGCATTAGGTTAGAACAGTTTTGATTTGCAATTGAAGATTACAAATTATAATGTTTGAATAGGGATTTATGAGATCAGTTTCTATGAGTATTAATGTTTTTTTTTCAGTAATATATTAAATGTGTTTTCATATGTTTGAATGAGTAAAAAGAAAGGTCAGTTTTCAACTGAAATTACAAATACAAATTTAATCACTTTGAATGGGGTTATATGCGATCAATTTCTAACAGTATTTATACTGTTTTCCGAATATAATTGTTATGAGGTTTGATCAGTAACAAATTGTTCACTACATGTTACGATATGGTCGGAAATTCCAGGTACATATTTAGTATTGCTTCGAAAGGATTGATGATAGCAGCTTCTACGAGTATGTATTTGTTGTACCAATAGTAAATTATATAAGTCTTTATCAGTATGCATTCGGATCTAATTTAAATATGAAAATTATATCAGAATAAAGCAACCAAATATTTTAAACAGTATCTATTTGTAAATCCAGACATTTACTTATACTATCTCAATGAGAATTTATGAGGACAGTATCTAATGTAAAACGTGCGGCTTTCCGTGGTTAAATGGCAAGAGTTTCTATATGAAACGAGCTGCATTTGGTTAGAACAGTTTTGATTTGCAATTGAAGATTACAAATTATAATGTTTGAATAGGGATTTATGAGATCAGTTTCTATGAGTATTAATGTTTTTTTTTCAGTAATAAGTATATTAAATGTGTTTTCATTTGTTTGAATGGGTAAAAAGAAAGGTCAGTTTTCAACTGCAATTACAAATACAAGTTTAACCACTTCGAATGGGATTATATGCGATCAATTTCTAACAGTATTTATGCTGTTTTCCGAATATAATTGTGATGAGGTTTGATCAGTAACAAATTGTTCACTACATGTTACGTGTGGAAATTCCAGGTACATATTTAGTATTACTTCGAAAGGATTGATGATAGCAGTTTCTACGAGTATGTATTTGTTGTGCCAATAGTAAATTATATAAATCTTAATCAGTATGCATTCGGATCTAATTTAAATATGAAAATTATATCAGAATAAAGCAACTAAATATTTTAAATAGTATCTATATGTAAATCCAGACATTTACTTATATTATCTCAATGAGAATTTATGAGAACAGTATCTAATGTAAAACGTGAGGCTTTCCGTGGTTAAATGGCAAGAGTTTCTATAAAAAACGAGCTGCATTAGGTTAGAACAGTTTTGATTTGCAATTGAAGATTACAAATTATAATGTTTGAATAGGGATTTATGAGATCAGTTTCTATGAGTATTAATGTTTTTTTTTCAGTAATAAGTATATTAAATGTGTTTTCATTTGTTTGAATGGGTAAAAAGAAAGATCAGTTTTCAACTGCAATTACAAATACAAGTTTAATCACTTCGAATGGGGTTATATGCGATCAGTTTCTAACAGTATTTATGCTGTTTTCCGAATATATTTGTGATGAGGTTTGATCAGTAATAAATTGTTCACCACATGTTACGATATGGTCGGATATTCCAGGTACATATTTAGTATTCCTTCGAAAGGATTGATGATAGCACTTTCTATGAGTATGTATTTGTTGTTCCAATAGAAAATTTGTCTTTATCAGTATGCATTCAGATCTACTTTAAATAGAAAAATTATATCAGAATGACACAACCAAATATTTTAAACAGTATCCACTTGTAAATCCAAACTTTTAAAGATATATTTTAATGAGAACCAATCAGAACAGTATCTAATGTAACGCGTGCGGCTTTCCGTGGCTAAATTTTAAAAGTATTTTTAATAAATAGCTTTAACGGATTTGAACAGTTTTAATTGTTAAATAGGGATCTATGAGATCAGTGTCTTTGTGTAATGTTTATTTTCCAATAAAAACACATTTTATTGAAAAAAAAACATTACACTGACCTCATAGATCCCTAACAATTAGAACTATTCATCTGGAAATGCAAAACTGTTCGAATCCGTTAAAGCTTATTTATTGCAAATAATTTTAAAGTTTAGCCACGGAAAACCGCACACGTTACATTAGATACTGTTGTGATGGATTCTCATTATAATATTATCTTGGATTTACAGGTGGACACTGTTTAAAATATTTGGCGTTTCATTCTGATATGATTTTTGTATTTAAATTAGATCCGAATGCATACTGATAAAGACATATAATTTACTGTAGGGACAACAAATAAATACTCGTAGAAACTGCTCTCATTAATCCTCTTGAAGGAATACTAAATATGTACCTGGAATTTCCGACCATATCGTAACATGTAGTGAACAATTTGTTACGGATCAAACCTCATCACAATTATATTCGGAAAACAGCATAAATACTGTTAGAAATTGATCGCATATAACCCCATTCGAAGTGATTAAACTTATATTTGTAATTGCAGTTCAAAACTGACCTTCCTTTTTACCCATTCAAACAAATGAAAACACATTTAATATATTACTGAAAAAAAAACATTAATACTCATAGAAACTGATCTCATAAATCCCTATTTAAACATTATAATTTGTAAGCTTCAATTGCAAATCAAAACTGTTCTAACCTAATGCAGCTCGTTTCTTATAGAAACACTTGCCATTTATCCACGAAAAGCCGCATGTTTTACATTAGATACTGTTCTCATAAATTCTCATTGAGATAGTATAAGTAAATGTTTGGATTTACAAATAGATACTATTTAAAATACTTGGTTGCTTTATTCTGATATAATTTTCATATTTAAATTAGATCCGAATCTGTACTGATAAAGACTTATATAATTTACTATAGGAACAACAAATAGATACTCGTAGAAACTGCTCTCATCAATCCTCTTGAAGGAATACTAAATGTGTACTTGGAACTTCCGACCATATCATAACAAGTAGTTAACAATTTGTTACTGATTAAACCTCATCATATTTAAGCACAATAAGCCCAGGAGGCTGCAGTGCATTCGGAGTATTTCATACAGACGAGCCCTAGAGGAGGGGTTTTAGTCAGTTTGAGTCTGACACTCAGACCTATTCCTAGTTGGGATAGGCAGCCCGTGTGGGTTTCACCCCTCGCCAAAAAAAAAAAAAAAAAAAAACCTCATCATAACTATATTCGGAAAACAGCATAAATACTTTTAGAAATTGATCGCATATAATCCCATTCGAAGCGATTAAACTTGTATTTGTAATTGCAGTTGAAAACTGACCTTTCTTTTTACCCATTCAAACAAATGAAAACACATTTAATATATTACTGAAAAAAAACATTAATAGGTACTCATAGAAACTGATCTCATAAATCCCTATTCAAACATTATAATTTGTAATCTTCAATTGCAAATCAAAACTGTTCTAACCTAATGCAGCTCGTTTCTTATAGAAACTCTTGCCATTTAACCACGAAAAGCCGCACGTTTTACATTAGATACTGTTCTCATAAATTCTCCTTGAGATAGTTTAAGTAAATGTCTGGATTTACAAATAGATACTGTTTAAAATATTTGGTTGAGATTTAAATTAGATCCGAATCTTTACTGATAAAGATTTATATAATTTACTAGAGGAACAACAAACAGATACTCGTAGAAACTGCTCTCATCAATCCTCTTGAAGGAATACCAAATGTGTACTTGGAATTTCCGATCATATCATAACATATGTAGTGAACAATTTGTTACTGATTAAACCTCTTCACAATTATATCCGGAAAATAGCATAAATACTTTGAGAAATTGATCGCATATCTAACCCCATTCGAAGTGATTAAACTTGTATTTGTAATTGCGTTGAAAACTGACCTTTCTTTTTACCAATTCAAACAAATGAAAACACATTTAATATATTACTGAAAAAAAAAAACATTAATACTCATAGAAACTGATCTCATAAATCCCTATTCAAACATTATAATTTTGAATCTTCAATTGCAAATCAAAACTGTTCTAACCTAATGCAGCTCGTTTCTTATAAAAACTCTTGCCATTTAACCACGGAAAGCCGCACGTTTTACATTAGATACTGTTCTCATAAATTCTCATTGAGATAGTATAAGTAAATGTTTAGATTTACAAATAGATACTGTTTAAAATATTTGGTTGCTTTATTCTGATATAATTTTCATATTTAAATTAAATCCGAATCTGTACTGATAAAGACTTATATAATTTACTATAGGAACAACAAATAGATACTCGTAGAAACTGCTCTCATCAATCCTCTTGAAGGAATACTAAATGTGTACTTGGAATTTCCGACCATATCATAACAAGTAGTTAACAATTTGTTACTGATTAAACCTCATCATAACTATATTCGGAAAACAGCATAAATACTTTTAGAAATTGATCGCATATAATCCCATTCGAAGCGATTAAACTTGTATTTGCAATTGCAGTTGAAAACTGACCTTTCTTTTTACCCATTCAAACAAATGAAAACACATTTAATATATTACTGAAAAAAAACATTAATACTCATAGAAACTGATCTCATAAATCCCTATTCAAACATTATAATTTGTAATCTTCAATTGCCAATCCAAACTGTTCAACCTAATGCAGCACGTTTCTTAAAGAAACACTTGTCTTTTAATCACGGAAAGCCGCACGAATTACATTAGATACTGTGCTCATAAATTCTCATTGATATGGTATAAGTAAATGTTTGGATTAACAAATGGATATGGCTTGACTCATTTTGCTGATCAATGCGGATATAAACTGATAACAATTTCAACAGCAACTTTACCTAACTCTTATAGAAACTTATTGACCATATAGGTTCTCATAGATACTTATTAATTTTTGATAATTTTCAATACGGATTGATGAGATTTTTTTGGCAGGGCTTACATGTACATGTTTTTAGAAAGTTTTGTTTTGTTTTTAGATGGACTGTACACGTGTACTTGTCTGACAAGATTTGATTGGTTGAAAGAAACGTTATTCGCCTAGTTTAAGGTTGCTTTAATAGAGAGATATGGCATAGTCACATAACGGCATTCGCTATTACAGGATTGCGTTATTTGACATCTAAGCATGCGCACCTTTAATCTGCGTTAAGGCATGCGGTAATAACTTAGCGCCTGACGTAATTTCGGTAAGTTTAGCGAACGTCGAGTAAACGACGTTATCCCCCAGGTAGCAAAGGCACGTGAAAATGACGTGAAAAAATGGTCAGGAGTGACGAGAAATGACGAGTTAGATGACGTAAATGAAACGTGAAAATGACTTCCTAATGTCTCAGACGAATGACGTCTTTTTCAGGTTATATTTGGTAATCCCCCACAGGTTTTTAGTAATAGGAACATATAAAACTACATACTAGTTAGTAATCTACTTGATAAAAATAAAATAATTAATGCATAAATAAGTTTTGTCCTAATGAATTTGTTTGTTAGCCATCCGTAATTTTATTATTAACATATCTAATATTGTTTACCATCACTCCAACTTTTTCTCACAAGGGTTGCCTGCAAATTATAAATGTTTATTAAGTTATTAAAATTCATTTTTACTTACCTTTACCAATTGCGGTCCGTAGGATTCGAACCTATACATGTCTCCCGTTGTCCGTATTACAGTACTGACGCTTCAACCAACTGAGCTAGCTTGGCGACCGCTATTTCGGATGCTAAAAGCAGTATTTATGGTGGTGAATGAAGTCTTTATTATGTGAAATTGAATTTCTTGCCTTATTTAAAATATATGAAAATCTTTCAGGTTCTCCGCTTCGAGTTACTAGTATTTTTATTTATTTATAATTATTAAGAAGAACTTATTTAATTTAATTAAACTGTCACCATAGTGTCACCTGAGAAGTACGAGTAGTAGTTGAACAATGTAATTATTACATTAATTAGCATTAGTGGCGGTTCGTTAAAAAAATATATTTTCCCCAGATCTCGAAATTGAAGAGCAGAGAGGGAGAAATCCGAAAAAAAAATTTTCCTTATCTCAAATTTGATGAGCGGTGGAGGGGAAGTCAGGAGTCAACTATTTTAAGAATTAAAGTTTTAAGTTGAGGTACTTATATACAAACCTGGGAAGCGTGTTGGAGAAAAAACGGTAAAGGTGTAATATCGTCATCTACATAAATAGAATATTTAATGGTCCAAACCGGACCTAAAATTTAAAAAAACCAATAAGCAATTATTACCTTAAAAAAAACAATTAAAATTTTTTTCGCAATAAAAAAAAAAACGAAATGAGCAGGGGTCGAACCGCCGACCTCATGCTTGGAAGACGACGCATTAGCATTAGCATTACAAAGCTCTTTATTTGTTTTAGCTATTTACATTTCAGTTGTTTTATACGCCTTCAGCACTCGGCCACCAACCTTCCTGAGGCTACTTACCTAAAGACTTTATAGTTGGAACACGCAAGCAACGGATAGATTTTGCTTTTTAATGCATTTTAATCTAATTTTATTATTAAAAGAATAGATAGAAATATAATTTAAACAAATAAACTGCCGAATCTTTGCAAACTCTTTCGAAAATAAATTATTTTGGATAATGTTAAAAAACATTATATCCTCGAATAAAAACGCCAATACTTATCCATTACGACACGGTTTATTTTTTTTAAACTTTACACTCTGCTTACGATAACAAAATGCCAATAGCGAGTTTTAAAGTTTGTAATCCGATAAAATATAAATAAATTTAACACCGAAAAAAGACGACAATATGACGTGATGTGTAGCACGTCATTTTAATGTCATTTATAAGACGTCATTCTGTCGTCGATTTTTAGTGCCCTGACGTCTTTTTGACCAAAATCACCAGATTTTGACGTCATTATAACGTACCAATGCTACCTCTGGGATGAGTTGAAATATGATTCTCGAAAGATATATATCACGGACATTCAATTTTCGTAGCAATATGTGTGATGGTCCAGTGGCTAAAGTTTTGCCTTGCAATCCCAAAGATCGTGTGTTCGAATCCCACGCAGGTTGGATGTTTTTTATTTCAATTTTTTTCTTATATATTTTTTTTTCACAACAAAGTTGGTGTCACAAAATTTAGGATGTCCAAAAAATAACATTATTTACAAGAAAACTGCAAAGAGTATCCTATAGAATGTGTAAAAATTATATAAAAAGCTCAGTAAATTGGCGAAGAGTACGTTTTTAGCTTGTTTATTATCTATTAATTCTTTAGAGCATAAGGTAAAGAGTGACTGCTTATTGCCAGTGATTTGTATGTGGCGCCATCCAGAAATAATTTTTGCAATGAAAAAATTACGTCACCAAACGTCGCAAATTCGTCACAATTATGACATTAGTGAGGCGTCATTTTTTCATCTGACTTTATCGAGCAACGTGACCAAGAAATGACGTCAGTCTGCTGCCTTATAGGTATTGGACTATATTCACAAAAAGAAATCATGATGCTAGTACTATTAGTTAAGCCGAAATGGCGAAATTTGTGCGCAAAACAGGAGTTTAGCTAAAAATACACGAAGTCTAAATAACTCCCAAACTAACAAATTTCACGTAACATACATGGATGTCGATCAAATCAATGCGTATTGAGGTTGTCTATCATCCTGTGCCGGCTAGTCTTCAATGCAAGGAAAAGACAATATCTTATGTTTTATAAAATACGGTTTGCAAGAATTTGTGCAATTACAAATAATAGACGAAAAACCTTTTCTTGACAAACTAAAATTCTATTGACAAATAAGAACATTATACGTCAAGTGGGAATAAATTAGAGCGTAATATACTGCGTGTAACAGGATCGTGGTACTCCTCCTTTTTTTCCTTTAGTTTTAAAGATAAACGATGGGAATTTGGAATTCCTATATACATAATAATTGTCACTTTTTGACATAAATTATTTTTTTCTACTTCCAGTTTCACCGGAAGTGACACACTTTTCATTTTTAAATACATATATTATTGCATTTTTGAATTCTGCATAATTTTCTGAATCTAATGATACCACATGCATGACATTTCAAACGTCAATATTTATTTTCATTTAATTTGGTTTTCCATTTAAGTGTGTCATGATATGACCGTTCTGATTTATTCTAATTGACCTGTGTAATGCTAGAAAAATAGAAATCTCATCGAAAACACTAAATTATGTGATATCTGAGCAAATAAAGTTTAATAAAATGGTTTTTGGGACAAAACACAATTTTTTCAAATAGAACCATATTGGTACCGTTGTAAGATTTATTTGTACTATTAATAAGGAATTTATTCATATGCCTTATTAAAATGTGATAAATACAATCAAAATTACAGCTAAAAAAAAATAAGAAAATACATTTTATTTACCGTACATACGGTGGCTTTGGAATACAAAAGAGGAACACAAAACATTACAACAGTTGTTCAAATGCTATCCATTAACGTCAATGTACTTCTGAACTCGCATAACTGTATTTTGAAGAACATTCGCCAATTGCTAGGCCATGATGCTATTAATTGCGTAGCTCGTAGCTCCATGTTTTCATGGGTTGTAATGGCGGTTGTATAGATAATGCTTTTTAAATGACCCCAAACAAAAAAAATATAGGGGTCAAATCAGGTGACCTTGGAGGCCACTTGACAGGACCATCTGTTGAAATGTCGTTTTCTCCGAACCTCCGTTGAAAGTAATCGTTGCTATTCATGAATCTGAATTTTTTGTGAAAAGAAACAGTGTTCAAAACATTCTCCTCACTAAATTACGATTTTCTGAGGAAATTCTTGGATTTAAAAAGCAAATTTTTGCTGAAATAAGTGATAGATGCTTTTAAATATGGTTGTGTAGTCAATTTCTAAAATAAACAATTATGTGCATAAATATTTAAACAAACTTCTTTTAAATAATTCGTTTGAATAATAAAAAAGTTGATAAAAAGCTACCTTTTTATCAAGTTGAATACTTTATCTATTCTAGAAGATAAAACAAATTTCTAAGTGTACAGAGTGGACTAGCTAAATGATAAGGAAATAAAATTCAAGTGATGGAGTGTGGCATATGTAAAGAGACAAAAAATAAAGAAGTGTTCAGCTGTGATGGCTGTGAAAACTCAGTGTGTAAATCGTGTAAACCGAATCGATCTTGATAATTATCGTTCCTCAATAAATTTTGATTTTCTTGTGACCCATATCTCGTATTACACTTATGTGGTATCATTAGATTCAGAAAATTATGCAGAATTGAAAAATGCAATAATATACAGGGTGTTCCCTTTGAAAATTAAAAGTTAGTGTCACTTCGGGTTTTGTCAAAAAGTGAAATTTATTAAGTACCTATATAGGATGTTCCAAATTTCAACCATTTATCTTTAAAACTAAAGGAAAAAAAGGGGGTGTACCATGATCCCATTACACGTGATATATTAACAAGCTGCTTAATATTTATATTTAATTTCTTGCATATATAATCACAATTATTCTTCCAACTCATATCGTAATCTATAAAAGTACCTAATAACTTAGTGAAACACGACATCTGAATCGTTTTCTTATTTATAACAACATGAAAGGAGGTGTTATTGTTTTGAGAACAAAATTGCATGGCAACAGTTTTCTCGGCATTTACCATTTGCAGTCTTTCTGCAC
Organism: Rutpela maculata; assembly: GCA_936432065.2. NCBI lineage: Eukaryota > Metazoa > Arthropoda > Insecta > Coleoptera > Cerambycidae > Rutpela > Rutpela maculata. The sequence continues at coordinate 230,965,097 of OW386287.2, read as the reverse complement.
AAATAAGACGAACGGATCTAAATAAAGTGGTTTATTTAAAAATGTCGATTATGGAATGCATAAATAAAACATAAAAATATCAAGTATACTTTTAAAATACTGACAACACAAAGTAAATAAATGAACATAAATACTCAAATATTATGCTAGGTAGAAATATAAACACCCGTTGCATTGCACTCTAACATGAAAATACTGTGTCTGGCTTGAAAACATTTAAAGCACACAATTATGTGCAACTCGTGGGTACCATTGGTGGTGCGTCAGAAATAACATCACGGGTGTCAAAAACAGTACAACTCAGTGCTGAACCAGAAACTCCAGCTTGTCCTGACGACAAAGACCTATAGTTGCTTGTTGATTTCTACCTGGTATAATTATTATCAGTGATAGTCAATTTAGAAATCAATTTATATGTACTCATAGATGATTATGATTAGTCCTTTGCTAAATTCAGCAGATATCCCTTTGTTATTAGGACTCCCCTGCATTTAACATGAATTAGAAATCTCAACGCCCACTTTAGGGACAAGGGGTTTTCAAAAATGTCCTCGATCGACTCTCTCGGCAAGATATCTGTAATAAAAAACAAATATATTAATTCAGATTCAAACAGACTTTATTCGTGATATTAAAAATACAATATACAGTGTGTGGTACATCGACAGAAAGTTTTGAGGGTGTAATAAAAGTAGTCATTTAGAACCCCCATATGAACATATAGTGTGTGTAGTGGCGGGCTAGACATAGGGAGTAAGAAGTGCAACATCGCGTGTGCCAGCTGGCTGAAATGAAATAACTGACAGCTGGAATGGTTCAGTGTCTAACTCCGACTCTTTAATCTATGCCGCCGATGGGTGAGTTTGCTGTTCCTAGGTTGTCATATTGCTCTACGTGAATGTACATGCCTAATTGACAATTAAACGCACTGTATATACCATTATACAAAGTATTTTACAGATTTCGAAATATTGGCCTTTTTAGATATTTCTGTTTATTATTGAAATTTCTGCTAGTAAAAGATATTGCACTATGGAAAGGTTTTATCTGTTAAAAAAATTTTCTAATCTTCAATGGATATTCCCTCAAAACAATACAAAAAAAATTCGAAATGCGATTTAAAAAAAATGCATAGGGGAGACGTAGGAGAGTTGGTACCGTGGGAGAATTGGGACAGTGACTTTTTATACCGAATGGTTGATAGTTTGATATTGTGTGTCATACGGGTTATGCATATTTGTGAGAGAAGTAAATAAACTGCCTTATTTCGCCCGTGTGTTGTGTGCTTGAAATCTCAGGTAATTTTAATTGTTTTATTTATTGAAAAGTAATTTTTTTTTTGTTCAAATTATCCAATTCATTGCTTTGTGGGTGCAACTGTTGCTGGAGAGTTATTTTGCATGTAACGACCGACGTTTTAGCTATTAAATGTTGGAGTCATTTCATGATTCACTTTCATCAAAAAATAAGTCTGGTCACTTTTAATAACACTGAGCAGTGAGGGAGAGTTGGGACGTTATATTAAGGGAGTGTTGGCCCATGCTGTGTCTCCCCCATTCCATGTATGAATTAATTTTCTTATATTATTTGGATCGTTTTTAGGTATGCCATTACGCTACAAGAAAAAAAAGAACAATCCTGTTGTTCCAAAAAATATGGTCGAATTTCCACGTAAATATTTTTACAATATTGGCGATTTGCATCAGCAAAAATTTTTTTTATCGCTTGTTACAACATATTTTTGTTTCTCTTCTGAGCATTTGTCAGATTATTGAATTAATTTTATTCTTTCTTGTTGTTTGTTATTTTTTGCAATAAAATAATTTTCCATATCTTTGTGAAGATTTAACCCTTTAAGGACGGTTGCCGTATATTAACGGCTTTCCTGACTTTGTCCCACCGTCGACTGCCGTATATATACGTAAAAGGTTATTTTTGCTCACGGGACGGCCGTCGTTTAAATGCACTTAACTTTAAAAATTGCAACCTCGAGGAACAGTTGCCGTAGCTAAACGGTTCATTCAAACTTCTTCACCAGACGAATGCCTTATAAAAACGGCACTTCTGCGCGACCAGATGCCGTTCATAAACGGCGCATGTATTTTCGGAATGTTGAATAAAACTTTGTTTACTTTGTGTTTGTTTTTGACAATTAATAAAAGTAATATAACAAATGAAACTTATAAAATGCCATTTAAATATGGTACTAAATGCTTTCGCACTTACAAAAAAGACGCCGTATATATACGGCAACCGTCCCTACGCCACTCAAAATGGAGCCTTCTGGTATTTAGGTTGGTAAAATAAGGAGCCGTACTTAAAGAGTTAACTACCTGTCCCAAATCTCCCCATCGCTGGTCCCAACTCACAAATACATGACACTAGAAAATATTTTTCCATATCGCTATTTACCACGTAAATTTAACTAATATTTGCAAGAAGTGGTTGTTCAATATATGAAGGTATATTACTGTTTTTAATTTTTCTACATTTGAAAAATAAAAATTTTAAAAATTAATTTTTGAAAATTGTCCCAACTCTCCTACATCTTCCGTACACATTAAAATGCCTGAGTGCATATCTATAGAATTAAAAAAAATTAAACTTCATTTCCTCAAAAATAGCACACACGAAATACATTCGAATAACTTTTAAAACTTATTTGTTTTTTCCACTTTCCAATGGTGTATCAAGTTATGATGGAATGCTAGTACAAAAAACATATTCCTGTAAGCAATAAAAGGTAGGAAACTAAGTACGGTGTTTGGAACTATGTTTATTATGATGTTCAAAATGCCAATGAGGCCTAAATCATGTTCGGCTACCATAATTGTCTGCACATTTTCAATTTTACTTCAATCGGACAATTTCTCGAGAAGTTCAACATGGCGATGAAACATCAAAATCTAATATGGCCTATAACCTTCTCGACAAAATACTCTTTCAAATAAAAAAAACTGCATCAAAATCGGATCACCCGTTGAAGAGATATGAAGCCACAGACAGACAAACAAACATACAAACATACACGTCAAACTTATAACACCCCTCTTTTGGGGTCGGGGGTTAATAATTAGGAATGTGTGTTGTCAGAAGTTTGTGAATAAAACATGCCATATGAAGATTTCTGCAATTGAACATTTTAAGCCATTTAATACTATTGATAAATGAAGTTGTATGTTCTCTGCATTGCAGTCCAAAAATAAGACATATTTGTGTGGAAGTGTAAGAATTGAAACACTATAACAACTAAAATATTTTTATACTGAACTATCGCTAGACTCCCAACACCAGCAACAATATTTCATTTAACATAGGCAACACATTAAACAATTTAATTAATGAAGACCAAAACTTACAAGTAGTTATAAAATACTAAATTGTATTTTTCAATATGGTTGCAAGGTACAAAAAACTAGTTTTAAACTTTCTCGTATTGCGTTTAAAAATGTCTATTCTGTTTGAATTATAATAAATAATTCATTCTAAAACAAAATTTATTTAGAAATCTATAAAATGTGACATTTTACAATATTTACAAGTAACATTTTGAATACAATTAAAGCGCACCAATGTGGGCAACATACACATCCGCGAACGTGATCCATCTGTAGTTGCGGGGGACGCACAAATCCGCAAAGCCTTACCGCAGCCGCAGTGAAAGGGTTAGATTTATTATTTTTTTAGTAACTTCAGTTAACGTAAAATTATAAAATGGCACATCGGATTTGGATTTGGATCTATGCAGTGTTCTTCATAATTTATTGCAAACATTTTGATTTTTTGTTTGGCCGGATCCGATGAACAGAATCCGAGATACAAAAAAAAACGAGACAATATGTTTCTCAAAACTAAAACTTAATTTCCAAAAAAACGCTCACCTCCCAGATTGGATAAAACTTTACTGTAACTTCTTGATAACACACAGATTGCATTGCCACAAAAAAATTGCCCCCAAACAATCGTTGAAATCGTGTCATTGATGTTTAGTTTTATCCGACTATTAGCAGATGACTTCGAACAGCAAACTTATTCCATAAAGATATAGAACTCTTTGGCTCCTCACTTTATTCATTTAAAAATCAAGTTAAATCTTGCATTACTAATTTAAACAAAGGTTTAACACTTATCTCATTCTATTTTATTTGTAAATATTTTAACTCTATCTTATTTTGTTTGTTAATTCCATACATATTGCAAAATGGTTGATATGCTTATAACGTAAACACAGTATTTAAAAACATCGGTTCTTGGGTAGGTATTTATTATTTTTTTACTACCTATATATTATCTGGCAATGTGTATTAGTGACTGCATGAATTTAATCTGCGTTCAGATATTCACATTCATAATATGTCTGTGTAAGTGAATGTGGTTTTTTGTTAATGGGTCAATACACTGAGTTAATGTTGTGTGATTTTCAGAGCTCACGTACCTCAGGTTGCCATATAACAATTAAGAGGGGCGGACTTAGACAGTCTTGTTAGAACATTATTACTTCATATTATGTTTCTCATATTCATTTAGTAAAAAGAAGCCCAAAAATGACATGAATAAAAAAAATGCTTTACTTTGAAACTTAATATAAGTGTTCATTAGTCGTAAAAGAACACATAAAAAAAAGTTAACCACTCAACCCCATGCATTTATGGGGGTGAGGAGAGAGTTTTAGAATGCCACCTGAAAACAAGTCAAAACAGTGAAAAATGCATCTGTACTGTTGGCTGATTACACAACGAATGGATTCCTGCTCACTTTATACAGTATAAGAGAGGGGAGAGTGCTTCAAGGCCAGCAGCTGCCAAAAACATTATAGTATTCGCTTACCACCACTGTGAAACACCTTTTAGATTTAAAAATCTCTCTCAATTTTTATTCAAGATATTTTTTCAAATTTTGTTGAGGAGATATTGACTGTCCAGAGATTACTGGCTCACCCTGTATATAATATACCTATTTGATTTAATCAAATAGGTATATTATAACCGGACAAACATTTTTAATAATAGAAAAAAATATTTGTACATAAATCCGCTTCATAACAGACTGAACTCAAATATCGAATAAAAAATGTATGTCCGTCTGTGTGTAGGCCGTTTATTGTAAACACAATAACTTCTGTTAGACTTAAAATTTTTCACTTAAATTTGGCACATATGTAAAGCAGTATAGTAGAATATTCCCTATTGAAGTTGGGCCATATCCGTCACACAGGGTGATCACCAGAGGCCTACAAACTCTCATTTTTTATTATAATTTTAGAGCAAAATGTCTAAGGTTTTTGATTAAGCACACAGGACGTAAAAGATTTTTAAACCGCAATATACAGAGCATCTCTCTGGTTCGTGATATATAAATTTTACTTTAAAATATGCTAAATGGTGTTTTTAATAAGACTATTATGAAATGAATAAAGTTGCAGAATATTACGAAACGAAAGAAAGTTGCAGTCAGGCATTACCGACTTTGAATATTTATTTAAAAAACGAATATAAAACATATATAGACTGTGTACTTAATCTTAGTGGCAGCCTTTAAAGGTGAATCGTGCTGTGTTCGTGCAAAATATGAATCAAATAGGTATTCGCAGTCGGCCAACGTCCGACAGCAACTTCCACTCGTTGTTATCTATCCAGCTCTTTCCATTTTTGCAATTGTTTTTGCCTCCATTATTTCAATGTAGTAATTAGATCAATATTGTATACTATAAAATTTCCTAAAACTCTTGTTTTAACAACTGTTTTAAAATTACAGCAACTTGGAGACTGAAAAGCGACGAAATTTTCACTCTCGTATTGTGGATTTCTTATAGCAAAAGTAAACTCATTCATTACTTAATGTGCATCATCTTTAAAACATAGTATTGTTATGTGTTTCAACTCTCAGAGACATGTAGAAAAATCTAGAAGATTACAGACATTCTCTGGAACATTGTAGAATATGCTGGAATGTAGTGGAAAGATCCAGAACACATAACCTAGGGGAATGAGCAGTTCAGTTTAGGGGACAGTTGAGTTAGTGCAGTTCAGTACAGACAGTCAAGTTTGGGTTTAGTTGATGGTCAGAAAGTGAGCAGAACAGATCAAGGGACTGAAGTATTGAATTGTAGTACACAGTAAAATACTAGTAAAGTACTTTATTGTTGTAATTAGTAAGTTAATAAATCAGTGTCTAGTGTTACCCTGGTGTTATAATTTCCGAACCCACGATACAGGGTGTTTACAAAAAGGGTGTAAACATGTAACAGTCTTTTAAATATGGGGCTTATTTATTTATTCCTCAAATATCCGATTATTTGAGAAATAAATTGACAGTAGGAAAAATCTTGATGACTTTGGTTTTTTTATCATCAATTTTAATTCAGCGCACCAACATACTTATAAAATGATATGTTGGGTGATCACTTCAGAATTTTTGGTTTGTATGACAGTGTTATCAATAAAAGCAAATTCAATTTCTTGCCTTTGAAATCACCAACAAAAGTGAAAGAACTAATTTTCAAAACTAATAACACAATACTATTAATGATAAAGTTTCAAATCTTATCAGTTTTAACAATATAGTTGTGATAACAAATCTAACCCATTGTTAAAGGGGTATATTATTTCAAGGGGCTCAAGTGTATTGTTTGTTAATAATAAATTACATGAAATTGATATTAAATAACACCAAATATCGATGTTCCATTCGAAATAATAAATATTTATCCGTTTTGGGAAAAAATATTTTTATTGGGATCTTATGAGTATACATACATATAGATAATTCTAATAAGAAAATTTTTAGATGATAATTGTCTAATTGGGTTTTTCCTAAAGAGAGGTTATAAATTAAATACATTATAAAGTACCAAGAAATCAATAAAACTATTATTACCTTTTAAATAGTTACTCCAGGCAATAGAGAATATTACCTGGAAAAAATAGGAGGATTTATTTTTCTAAGCTTACCTTATGTTTTTTGGATCACTGATTCCGAATTTTTCACTTCCCACCAAAAATTCCCTCCGGAACCCCCTCAAATTTAGAAAGAAAAAAAATTGGTTTTTTATTTATTTTATATTTTTTTTTCGTTTTAGATAAAAAATACCCAGATATTCAGAAAGCAAACAAAATTTACAACAAAAAAGGTCCTTTGACGTTTTGACGTACGACGAACGGGAGGGGAGCGAGTGGGTCCGGAAACATGCACCGAGGCTGATGTTTCAAGGCGTGTTAGCGCTTCCCCGTTCGTTTAACGTTAAAACGTCAAAGGATCTTTTTTTGTTGTAAATTTTGTTTGCTTTCCGGATTTTTCCTAAAACGAAGAAAAAAAAAAGATTAAAAAAAAAACGATTTTTTTTGCTTTTTTTCTATAAATCTGAGGGGGTTCCAGAGGGAATTTTTGGTGGGAAGTTAAAAATTCGAATTCAGCGCTCCAAAAAACGTAAAGTAAGCCTATCTCCAGGACTACCATGAAATTTTCCAGGTAAGGGGGCCTATATGATCTCTAATGCCTGGAGTACTCCAGGCCTTAGAGAATTTTACCCAGAAAAATTCATGGTAGTTCTGGAAATAGGCTTACTTTATGTTCTTTTGCTCACTGAATTAGAATTTTCAACTTCCTACCAAAAATTCCCTCCCGAACCCCTCAAATTTATAGAAAAAACGCAAAAACAATCGTTTTTTTAATCTTTTTTTTTTCTCCGTTTTAGGAAAAATTCGGAAAGTAGACAAAATTTGCAACAAAAAAGGTTCTTTGACATTTTAACGGTAAACAAAAAAGATAAAAAAAAATAAAAAACCAATTTTTTTGTTTTTTTTTTCTAAATTTGAGGGGGTTCCGGAGGGAATTTTTGGTGAGAAGTAAAAAATTCGGAATCAGCGATCCAAAAAACATAAGGTAAGCTTATTAAAATAAATCCTCCTATTTTCTTCCAGGTAAGGGGCCTATATGATCTCTAATGCGTGGAGTAATTCTTTATATTGCATAATCTTTTTTTATTAGGTTTTGTAAATACTTTAAAAATACTCACTCGACAGATTTATGACGCTTCTATTTAATTATCTCAGAGTTGTTAGAAATAAATGTAATTATTTCTGTTACCAATTTCTAGTTAAAAGCAAATATGGCCTTATTTGAAAAAAAATTACACACAACTAAATAATTTTGCAATCGACTGGTTCGTCGTTTTAGTTGACAGGCAGTTGATTCTCAAGTAAAAACACATCAAAAAACAAATTTTTGAGGTGGTGGTTTGATTTGGAATTCCGAATTCGAAAAAAATTGCATCTTATTTTAAAAAAAATATTATTTTCGTGTTTTTTATGTTCCCACACCTCTATATATTTGTCATTTGTTGTTGTAAAAACTTTATATTTTAGTATTATAGGTAATATTTTGAATATTACCTTTCACTTTCCAATGGTGTATTCAAAAATAATATTTGTTTTGATATGACTGAAAAATACATAAAATATTAATGGGTTACCAATTTTGTGTAATTTACAGCGAGTCTGGACGAGGTAACTTTTTAATTTTTCAAAATAACTGCATATTGGAAGCGAGCAAGTTGTAACTAATGAAATGAGAAATTTGTTTTACCCGAAGTATTTTTTTTTTTTTTATAAAATGCATAGTAAGTGAGAAAAAGGTGTTGTGACAGGAACATTGCCCTGGCGTGCAATCCCTAACTGTATATGAATATAAATTCTGGAAATTTTCCAATACATTAACAAATGTATAAGGAATCCATTGGATGTAGCTGAAATGTGGATAGGTGTACCTGTAATAAATACAATATACTAAAGGCACGTAAAAATTCATGCGAGTGATTCAGTGACTATGTGTGGTGTCTGTGTATGCGTTCATAATTATATATTTTCCCTCCAGACTCACTATTTATACTCCAGTTCACCAAGAAAAATGTTAAAAATGTGTAATTAGAAAGAGAAAAAAGCTTTATTTTACTCGTTGGAACGGTTAAGAATTTTTAGAGGTTACGTAGTATGCATTTAACCGTGCGCTTGGCCGCGCAGAGTGTCAAAGCTATTTCCGGGAAAATCGTAGTTTTAGCGATAAATTTTATTAGGACATTTTTTGTTCAGAAACACATGGTCTCTCCACCTGTTTTTTTTGTTTTTTTCTACCCTGACTTAATTTTAAAATTTTGAAAAAATGGAAGAAAAAAACGTTTTTTTTTTCACTTTTTTTATGTTCTGCATCCGAGCAGAATGTAAACTTTTCAGGATATTATTCTATACACTTTGACGAACTCATTAAAAAAAAATTATTCAGTTTTCAAGTTTTTGTGGGTTTCGCGATAAAATGTTCTCTGTTGTCTGGGCTACAGCAACATAATGACAATCATGGCGACAAATGCAAAGCCAGACTTTGTAAATAATATGCCTATATCGTTTTACAAATGCAACTAAGTAGCTGTTTATATGGACACATGGGGGTGGATTGCTTTGGTGTTAATATAAAAGGTAAAAACTTAACCTACCACTATTGTCACTGTGCGTCAACAACTTTAAATCATGTTCTTTGCAAAAATTTTGGAGGGTTGGAGGTACAACACAACAAGTTGCTAAGTTTATTTGGATAATTTTTGGTTTAACTTCGGCCCAGTCAAATAATGCTCTGAAAGTATTTTCCTCAACGTCAGCTATTCCTATGTGTTTAATTTTTTCACTGTGAACAAAACTCTCCAGTATTCTCCAGACGTTCTGAATTTGGTCCAAATTGTCTTTTTTGTCTTCTGCCTGTTTCTGTTTGAAGGTTATTATTACATCGTCTATGCTATTGACTTTTAACATCAATGAGGCTGAAAATCAAGTATACATAATTATTGCTTCCCATTGAAAAAGTGTGACATAATAAGCGCCACAATCATATCTTTCAAAACTCCTACTACATAATTTTTTACAAAACGAAATATCTGTTATACACCGAGGAGAAGATTACACTCACCTTTTTCAATAGCCTCTTGCACCCATTTTTGATTATCATTGTTTAGAAATATCTTAAACCCTATTTTTAATTCAGCACGTTCATGTTCATTAATTTTCGTTACGAGATCGTCGGTGCTTCTATTGACAACAAGCAAATGATCAGGTTGTGGATTTAAGGCACTACCATTTTGAAAATCTTTTATTGTAATATTTATAGCCTCCACTAACTAAAATTTAGAATGAATACCGAGATTAGTCAGTGGATTCATCATGTTCACCATGGATATGAATGGTTAATACATAACATTGTAAAATAATCACCTACAATTTACAAAATATTTAGTAGTTACCTCTTCGGTCGGAGTTTGATTTGGCTTCTTCGTGATATCATTTATTGACAACATATTTCCAGTGTTAATTATTACCTTTTCAACATTTTCCAAGTTATATTTGGCCATTTTATTAATTAGACGTTTTCAATACAAAAACTTATTTGAAATACCTCAAAAGCGCTTGTCATAACCTTAAATACGAATTCACAAATTGACATTACGTCATCTCCTAATTGATCAAGAGTAAAAAAGGGAAGGGAAGCTGAATCATGAATATCATGATTTGACAACTTGGCTTTTCGATTCCTTTACCCAGTGTGTACCACAAACAAACACATGTCTTAGGTCATTTTTATAATTATTATAATCCTATTATTAGACCATTATTTTATAAAATTACTTTATTTTTCTTCTACTTTATCACGTTTTTAACATTTTCATTTTTCTATTTTTCAATTAGTTATTCCTATAGTGCTATAGTATACAATGTATGACTGTTAAAAAAGCTGTGCTTTTTTCATTATTTTTTGTGCGTAAAACACACGTTTATATAGTAATACTGGTAATAGTGGAAAATAGTAATTTATGCAACAAGTGAGGACGAGAGAGAGAGTCGTAGAATAAGTATATAATTATTTGAGCGCAAAGTAGGTCATTGCCGATTGTAAAAGACCAAACCATTACCGCGCGACGCGTTTCTTCGTCTCTTGAAATCAGCGCAAAAATCATAAAAATTTTCAAAAATGCATTTCGAGTATTTTGACGATATTATTGTGTCAGTGATTGTTGATATTTGTCAACTATATAATAGTTGTCAAAAATAGCAGAGCCAGAGCTCGTTCGCGAAAAGAAACATCAGAATTTCAGCTTGCATTTTTTGTCAGAAGATGAAAATGTTGTGCTGTTTTATTAATTTCAGTAATTTAAAATTCCTCTTTTTAGAATCATTATGAACAATCTGACAAATTCATCTATTTCCAGTTAGAAAGTTTGTCATGGCGAAAGTTATATTGGTATCAACAAAATATTGCACATATCGACCAACTGGTCCAATTCCCAAACTTTATAAAAATGAAACACCCATAATATAAATAATCATATCATTGTTTTCATTATCTTTAATATTGAGTTGATACTTTGCTTAGAGATCATCTTCATTAGTTTGTTTTGTATAGTCTACATTATTTTAAAAAATTCAAATTGTACAATTTATCACTTTATCAGAGTTCAAGCGCGGATCTAGAAATTTCAATAATTTTTTTCTCGTCTGTGGCGCATGGGACCCATACGAAATATGGGAAATAACATCTCGAGAAGCACTTCTCTAACGACCTCTAAAAAATTTTGAAAAAGCAGTTTGCGAAAAATTTTTTCAAAATTCGATTACCCCCCCCAGGTTTAGGGACTCCTGTTTAGAATTATTTTTTTTGTATTTTTATGAAAAGTAAAATCTTTTCATAAAAATACAACACTGTGTTTTGAAGTTTATGAAAATATTTTCGTTACTAACTGAAATACAACGAATTGAAATTTTGTAATTTACAATTTAACAAATCACAAAATTTCAATTCGTTGTATATCAGTTAGTAATGAAAATATTTTCATAAACTTCAAAACGGATTGTTGTATTTTTATGAAAAGTAAAATGCATATGACAAAAAAAAAATAATGAAAAATTTTTTCGCAAACTGCTTTTTCAAAATTTTTGAGGGGTCGTTAGAGAAGTGCTTCTCGAGATGTTATTTCCCATATTTCGTATGGGTCCCATGCGCCACAGACGAGAAAAAAATTATTGAAATTTCTAGATCTGCGCTTGTCAGAGTTGGCAGTTTAGAAATATTAGATGGCCTATTTCTTTTTTACATAGTTTGAAAATTAGACGAGTTAGTCAAACACGTGCAGTTTTTACTGGTAGGTACTCGTTTTTAGGGCGAGTTGTACCAACTAAGTTCAAAAGCCAGGTTACGATTGTTACAATAATCGTAAGCATGGATTTTGATCTTGGATCAAGCTGAATAACTTGGTTTGTACCCAGGGGTGTCGCTAGGCTTTTTTTTTGGGGGGGGGGGGGGGAGGTTAGTAATTCCCAACTCATCAAAAAAATTTCCTTCGAAAATAAAAATTGATGAGAGGCGGGTGAAGAAATTTTTCTCGAATTCTCCCAACTTGAAGCTTGAATTTCCCAACTTGACCACGATATTGCCCCCCCCCCCCATAGCGACACCTCTGTTTATACCAAGTTCAGCCTCGCCCTTAGCGATGCTAATCTATTTTTCACCATGACACAAATTGAATAAAAAATTAAAATTTTTCGATTTTTATTTAGAACAAGTTGGATTTTTCTTTCGATTGCCATAATTAAAATAAATCTGTAAATGTATTTACTCAAAACTTCCCTCTGTTTGACATTCCTTATTAATTATTTGTTCTGTATTTGACATGACCACCTTGTATATTTTTTTTACTAAAACTACATCAGATTCTTTTTTAGGCAGTATAGTGACAACTACATTCCAATTTCCAATTATTTTCCTCCATTTCTTATTTTTTAAAGTGACCACCCTACATATTGTTCACTAAAAGTATATCTTCGGTAATTGGTAACTATACTGCTAATATCATTTCTACCATAGAGCTTCCTGATTATTTTTAGGATGACCACCCTGTATATTTTTTATATTTTTCTTCCTTAGTAGTTGTGTTGTGTGTATTATTTGTTTATTGAAACATGCACTTTCTTACTTGGATACAAAACTGGAAACCCTCTGTTTTGTTCATTGAAGTTGTTTCTATGGCAACGAGTGGGCAAAAGTAGTGAGTAAAAATCAACTGAAAATTGATCTGCCTCAATGGCTCCCGTAGGACTTTCTGTTGCTTCAACTTGTACACAAAATTTTCTTACTTGTGCCCTCTTCATATACTCTTCGCAAATACGAAAACGAAGAGTATATTGCATTTGATCGGCACATTTCTAAAACCGTAAATATCGCTCGCAGACAAAAAATTTTCATATCATTGTGTTAGTGAACGAATTCTGAACAACTTTCAAAATGTCCGTCTGTTCGTCACGTTTCTTGTAAGCACGATAACTCAAGAAAGAAAAATCCGATTGTACTGAAATTTGGACAGGAAGTTAGTGTTAGCTAGAGGAAGAACCCCATTGTTTTTGAACAAAATCGATCAGTAAATAAAAATGTTATTTATGATTTAAATTTGAAAAAATTTTTTTTTGATTTTTATGTTTTTGAAATTGAATAGAAATCTGATGAAATGATATTTTATTTCAATATATAAATATTTATATATTTTACAAATATACATTTCATAATGTAATATACAACCGTGGAAATATGATTTTAGCCCTTCTCTTATAATGTAAAAATTTACGTTTTTTTACGTGTCAGGTGTTGGTGTAGTTCTTACGCTTTTGACTCCGAGGGTCCCGGGTTCGAAAGCCAAGTGGGGTATGGTATAATTTTTTTTAATTTTTACTTTATTTTACACTGGGTGTTTTATCAAGTTCTTACTATAAAATTAAAAATATCTAAAACTAACATTATTTACAAACAACTGCGAGGAGTATCCTATAGAATGTGTAACAATTATATAAAAAGTTCAGTGAACAGGCGAAGAGTACGTTTACAGCTTGTTTTTCTTGTTATCTTAATCTTATTAGCCACCGCCTCTTCCATATAACTCTCTCTGCTACAGACAGCGAATGCCATCCTTCATGTCGTTTAAGCATCAGAATATCATTAGCCAAAAATGTGGCTGACGTTTGCCGAAAGCGATGTCCGGTATATAAATGGGCAATCTCCATTATCTTCAATGTCAGTTGTTTTTAAATTCACTAGCTCATCGCACCGACAAGCGCCCATAACTCCCATTACAAAAACCACCACCTTCATAAGCAAGAAAACCTCATCGGGAGCTTCATTTATAATCTTCTCTACGTCTCATGATCAAATGTTTTCGCTTTCCTAGGTTGATACCCTTTAGACTTACTTTTCAAAACCCCAAACGTACATAGTATACTGTTGTAAACAAGGTCTCAAACCTGCAAATGAATCACGCGGTTACATCTAATAATTTTAAAAATATGGCACTATGAAACTTGCGTACTTTTTTATCAATCCATTAAAATATGCTACCACAACCACCTCCGCCACAACCTTTTTTATCGCATCCACTGATGAAATTTTTCCATTTCGTTTAAATACCGTCTTTTAGATTTCTTCGGCAACATATGGAACATAGCGGCATTAGCTTATTTCAGAATGTGTGCTGGCACAGTAATATTGTCATTTACTTCCATAATTTCACAATTTTATGAAAAATGTAGGTGGGGCGTAGGCGTCAGGTGTATAATTTTCTTGACTACTGCAAATGTTCATATTTACATGAACCGTGGCAACGCAACCTTCCGTCTATGTTGATTTGCCCTTCATGTATAACTATAAATTGTAAATAATATTGAATACAGAATATCAGGAATCATTACGTATCGCCAGAGTTACCGAGATCGAAATCAAAGAATTAATTGACTCGCTTAGCTCATCTAAATCTAGAGACTATTATGGCTTAAATAGTACTCACTTAAATTAGCTAAAGAAGAACTATTATCTCAAATCACTTACTTCATAAACAGTTGTTTTGAAAATGGTATATATCCGGAAAATCTCAAGGTATCTAAGGTAACTCCCATTTTTCATTCGAAAACTATAGGCCAATATCAATTTTTCCGGTATTAGCTAAAATATTAGAATTAGCCTACAGAATCCGACTAATGGAATACTTTGAAAAAAAATCTAATAAATACATGTCAATAACGGTTACATGATGTAAATCAACGGTGGATGCATTAACAAATTTAATAATATTGATAACCGATGGACTTGAAAAGGGAAACATGTCTGTAGCAACTTTCATAGATTTATCTAAGACCTTTGATTGCGTTTCACATGACATACTACTAGCGAAATTAGAGATGTATGGCATTAGAGAGGGCCAGCTTTGTCTTTCATAAATTGTTACTTATCAAATAGATATCAATGTGTACATGTAAATGGCGAGACTTCATTCCTTAAATCGGTTAAGCATGGTGTTCCTCAAGGATCCATTTTAGGCCCAATATTATTCATTATTTTTATAAACGATATCTCAAATTTCCTTGAATTTAAATCCATTGTATACGCAGATGATACAACCCTACTGTCCACAGGCAAAGATATCAGCTCCCTAACTAACATATCTAATGAAATGCAATGAAAAGCCAATGTCTACTTTAATACCATTAAACTATCCTTAAATGTAAATAAAACACAAACGTTGATTTTCAATTTAAAGACGCATATAAATTCCAACACTCATCCTCTAAAATATCTCGGCATTTTTCTTGACAGTAGGTTAACTTGGGACACTCCTTCTGAATACCTTAAAAAAAATTATTAAGTAGCGTTTATTTGTTAAAAAATCTAACCAATTTGATAAACCAAGACACAATTCTGTTAGCTTACCATGCCATATCTCATAGTGTTATGTCATATGGTCTTTTACTGTGGGGTGGCTCAACACATGCATCTAAAATATTACCAAATATATCCAAAAACGAGCTGTTAGAGTTATTACGAGTTCTAAATATGATGAAAGTTGTCAACCGTTATTTAAAAAGTTAGGGATACTTACCTTAACTAATCAATATATATATGTGTTGTTGTACTTCCGGGTGTTTTCCCGCGTAATTGGCAAGCTCCTGCTGGGGCCACAGTTGTCAAAACGACGTTTCGGCAGAATCCCATCTGCCATCTTCACGTTCTCGCTGAAAGCTGCCTACTGCTGCTCCTCGTTGCTCGAACTGAACCGACGTTCTCCGCTCAGTGCGGTTCCTTATACATGCTGGGGCTAGAGCGTGCATGCGCGACTGGCTACACGTTGTTGGCCCTCTACTATATGTGGGAGGCGTAGCGGGCTCCTGAGCTAACCCGGCAAGTGGCTTCGCTGAAACATCACGTTTCACGTGACTTCTCGTTGGTGGTCGTGCATCCTCGTGTCTAATCGTCTCCGTAGGTGGTCGTGTTTCTGTTTGACTGCGCGACTGGCTACGTGTTATTGGCCCCCTACTGTATCTTCTTTGAATAAGGCAATGAGCATGGAAATGGCTATGACATCACACCATGTGTCGAACAGGGAACTACGAATGCTAGCCAATCGACATCAAGGTTGGAAACTGTAGTAGCGGCATCTGATTGTGTTTTTGTGTTTATTTTATGTTTCAAAAAGCTCCCATAATGGAAGATATTCAAAAAAATACATATTACAAGTAGGTACTATATAGTGCCAATGTGTCCCAATACGTCTTTTAAAATGTCAAATAAAATATTTATTCGTGTATCCCAAACTAAAAATCGCCAGATAAAATGGTTAAACGCATGCAGAAAAAGTGTAAAGGAATTTCTGAAAAAAATACTGCCCTTCACATATGTGAAGATCATTTTAATGTAAATATTGCACAGAAATAGTATTTTTGCTTATACAAAATAGCGCACAAGGTACTTTTTATTTTTGACTATAATAAAAAAGATGGAGAAAAACTTTCTGCACAAAAAACAAAGTGCATAAAAATTCCTACAATTTTGTTCCTATACAATATTTGGATAGGAGTTACTATTTTCCAGATAAATTATTCAGCTCTTAAAATAAAATTCAATATAAAACGTAATACTACGGGAGCCCACCCTAAGTGTCCGTGCACCCCCAGATCCTTGGGGACAATGTTTTTCATAAAGATTAAAGCCTAAGGAACAATTTAAAACATTTCCCCAGAAAAGAAACTGGCTCTACTTTCAAAATGGCGTCCTTTTAAAAAAAATTGCAAATATTGTTTTAGTCATTTAACACAAAAAACTAAAAAAGATGGAGAAAAACTTTCTACACAAAAAACAAAGTGCATAAAATTTCCTACAATTTTGTTCCTATACAATATTTGGATAGGAGTTACCATATTCCAGATACCATTCTTGCCGTTTTCGAGATAAATGTCCGCAAATTATAATATTATTATTATTAATTTTTTTCAATTTATTTTATTTTTTGTTATGTTAATAATATAAAGTTATATTATACGCCTTACAATAATTGTCACAGTTATTTCCTCTAAGTGATTTACCGATATATGAATTTCCATTTTTTCTTAATTTTGGGCTCATTTATCTGGAAAATGGTAACTCCTATCAAAATATTGTATAGGAACAAAATTGTAGAAAATTTTATGCACGTTGTTTTTTGTGAAAAAAGTTTTTGTCCATCTTTTTTAGTTTTTGTGTTAAATGACAAAAACAACATTGGCAACAGTTTTTCTTTAACATATGGCCGTCATTTTGAAAGTACTGCCAATTTTTTTTTGGGGACATGTCTTAAATTGTTCCTTAGGTTTTAATCTTTATGAAAAACATTGTCCCCAAAGATCGGTGGGGGGGTGCACGTACAGCTAGGGAGGGCTCCCCGACTATAGGTATTGTATGTATATTACTACTCAGTAAAAGTGCAACTTCGGTCGTGTACTTATATATATACTCCATTTTTGATTTCCTTTATTTTTAGCATAGAGTATAGTGTACAAAACTTTGCTTTTTCTAAATAACACAAAAAAAAGTTTTACACCTCCTTCTGCTTTGTCCAAGACTCATATTCTATTTACAAGGAGCAGGATATATATTTCTTGGTCAAAATAGTAAACATACTTCTAATTTTATTTAGTTTTTAATTTATACTTAAAACTCAAATACTTTTTCTACTTTGAAGGCGTTTATTTATTATACTAGTAGGTTTAAAATGATATTTCCTTGTGTTATTTAATCATCTGAATTATCCTCGGATTTATTTACACTTAAAACAGAAATAAAATAAACTGATATACCAGTTTGTTAGCTTTAACACTGCGAACTTCACAAAGAAAAACTTTCCATTTTTATTTAAATATATTCCTAGTGGATAAATTGTCCGAATGTCCTTTCAATAAACCCTCGTTGGTCATTTTTAAAGAACATTTCCACTTCTAAAGCCTTGATAATTAATAAATTACCAGACAAAATTTGTAAACACACGAATATTGAATAAGATCTCGGAGTCTGACCGTGTGTGGGGCTGTGGCACCATATGTCAGTACACCGCTTGATGTCACAGTCAATGTCGGCGCGTAAGAATAGTTTAAATTGTGCAGACTTTAATAGCTTTTATTTAATATAAGGAATTGAAAAATGTTTTTTTTTGTGAATGCATTTTTTGAATATTAGATTACGTTTGTGAATATTATTTTTCAAATTTAGTTTTTATCCAAGTTCTCTATTTCATTTTTTTTTCAGCGATATTTTTTATATTTCAATAAAATTTTGGGTGCACTTCAGATCGGGGTTGCCAATCAGGTGGTCGGTTCCTTTTTCAGGCATGAAAAAATCATTTTTCTACAAAATTTCAGCAGGTATAAAACATTCTGAACAAATTGCTCTCCAGCTACAAGTATGATGGTTCTGGTTATCTAATATATAAAAATCTCGTGTCACAGTGTTTGTTATTGAACTCTTCCGAAACGGCTTGACCGATTTTTATGAAATTTTTGGTGTATATTTGGTAGGTCTGAGAATAGGTCGTAGGCTAGGGTGGCCCTAGCCAGAAATTTTATTTTTATTTTTTGGACAAAAATTTATAATTTATATGGCAAAACAACGTTTGATGGGACAGCTAGTATTTCCATATTTCTACATTGCAACTTATTTGCTTCCATGCCATCTTCTTATTGTATGATAAATTATTTATGCTCCTATTGCATCAGGTCCGGACGATGTGAATATGCCTCAAAAAATTTACTAATTAATTTAAATTTCACAAAAAAATCGAACAAAAAAATACTCAGTGATGTTCTGATACTCCATAGCTCTATCTTTGTCTATCATGATGAAGCATATAATCCATTCATCAATTTAGATTCTGACCTTGATTTAAAAGTTGTTCCTAATTGTTGATGCAACGTGTTTGGAATGTCTTTTTTTTTTAAATAAAGTCAAATGAGCATAACATGTATACAGTGCTTTCTTAAAATATCTTAAAAAAAAAGTCATGAAATAAAATAAACCAAACGTGAAAAAATTGAAATTATTTCCATGATTGATTTTTGTGACACAGAAGTAGTTGAATAACAATTAAAATAATTATTAATTGGTGTCAGTACATTAAAATGTTTACACAAGTCCAGAAAAATGGAGAATAATAGAAAAATGTAAACTAAAATATTATAATTTAAAATTTTTTTTAATATCAGTTTTACAAATTTAAAAAATTGTCTTCAATA
Source organism: Rutpela maculata (assembly GCA_936432065.2). Lineage (NCBI taxonomy): Eukaryota > Metazoa > Arthropoda > Insecta > Coleoptera > Cerambycidae > Rutpela > Rutpela maculata. Next base: position 230,945,490 of record OW386287.2, on the reverse strand, counting down.
TATTCCTCAACATTGTAGACACCTTTCATTTTAAGGTATTCTTTTTTTTGTTTAATTTGTTAAAATTCGAAAATTTTATATCACGTAATTTCCATTCAGCAGTAGCCAGTGCAGTGCGTCTCTGGATTCCGTAAGTCTAGGAAAGTTTTGCTTTATATTGTGTCCAAATCTTGTGTGATGCGGGTGCATCTCGCCTGTTTGTCAAAAAATGTGTAAAGTATGTCTAATATATAGAAGACAATCTAGTATATATATGCAGAGGGCACAGTAAGGATGTTTAAGATCTTAAAATGTTGGCGACTATCATCTCTCCAGTTTAGACCAGCGACTCTAATACATTTTCTTTGAAGACAAGATTTTTTGCATTGTAAAATCTATCTTCTATACTCGTAATATATGGCTGTGGCTTCATACAACACCAATGTATCAGAATAGGAAGTCCATAAGGTCGGCAAGTACATTGTAAGATGGATGCCCCCTATTTAAGATAGCATAAAGAAATATGCCATAGTAAGTTGAAAATAGGAACCTGCTCTGAAACTGTATGCACTAGATTTCTCAGAAAAAAATTTTTTTTGAATGATGTGGATAAATTTACTCTATGGTCTTCCCAACTTAGCTTAGGGTCAATGTGCACTCCAAGAAATTTTACCGCTTTGTCATAGTTGATTTTGTTGTCAGGGCAGAGAGTAAATGTGTGATCGAATCTTATCATCCTGGTTGAAGTTCAATTTGTTTGAAGAGAACCATTGCTTTATGTTAGATTGTGTAGCCACAACATCCTCCGTTAGTTGATTAATATCCGTATCAGATTGAAGAAACATAGTGTCATCAACAAATCATTTAAAAGTAGCGTCATCATCACAGTTTGCAAGATCATTTATATAGATGATAAAAAATAGAATGGGACCAAGTACCGAGCCCTGTGGTACCCCATGTTGTATCATTGTTTGCTGTGATTCATTACTATTATATGATACATACCTACTGTATTATATCTGATAGATACAAATTAATAAGTGAGTTGTTCAATGCAACTCACCCTGATCGGCAACCTATTAGCCAAAGCACAGTAAGCAGAGGAGAGTTAAAATGCAGGGAATTTGGGCGTAATCTTCCCTAATTTGGTCGGCCATCAGCACAAGAAGATCAACTTAACGTTTTGTTGACATTGCAAGAGAGTTATCATTCCACAATTAAGGACATTGCGTCTAATTCGAATATGGCAGCGTCCACTGCCCACAAAATACTCAAGAAAGCAAAGTACTATCCTTATAACGTATGCCTCATTCATGAACTCTGAGCAACTGGAAGAACTAGCCAATAATAATAATAACTTTGTAAAAAAAATTTTCTTTCGGATGAACCTACCTTTGTTTTAAATGGTCATGTTAATAAGTCAAATTGTTGTTATTGGGCTGCAGAGAATCCCCACTAGATTATAGACTATCACACTTGGAACACTCAAACATTGAATGTGTGGTGTGGGATAGTTGATGGAAGAATTCTGGATCCTTATTAATAATAATAATAATAATAATAATATCTTTATTGGTGCATTATACAGAGTATTTACACATGTCAAAAAAGTGATCAATTTTCTACATAATGTAGTGTATAAAGTAAAAGAGAGAAAAACAAAAACAAATGGTGTTTGAAGGTAAAAATAACACCATAAAAACAAATAAATTAAAAACCTTATTTATTAGACATAGTGGAAAAGTCAGCATCTAAGAATTCTTTAAAATTATAAAAGGCATGGTCTATTAAAAATTTTTTTATCACAGATTTAAAACGTCTACAGTCCAGTTCCTTGATGGGATGGGGTAAAGCATTGAAAAACTTTATTGCGTGATACCTTATTCCATCGCGAGTTTTAGAGAGTCGTAAAAAGTCATGATTCAAATGATCTTTATTACGGGTAGAGTATGAGTGGATCTGATCACGTGGTGTATACATTGTTTCATTTTCTTTGATGTAAAGGAGACACTGCAATATATATGTACTAATCAGGGTTAGGATATTTAGTTTTTTAAAAGAATCTCTGCAATCATCTCTGTATCCTAACCCGGCAATTATTCTAACTGCTTTTCTTTGCATAGCAAAAACAGCAGCAGAATGGGAAGAGTGACCCCAGGCCAAAATTGCATAGCTGATTGCAGAGTGGATTAGTCCATGGTATGCTGCTAATAATGTTGCCTGGGACACGCAGTTCACTAGGTGTCTTAAAAGAAATAAATTTTTAGCCATCTTATCACACAGAAAATTGGCATGTTTTTCCCAAGTTAACTTGTTGTCCACGTGAACTCCTAAGAATTTAATACAATCCATGGATACTATATTTATGTCATCTATTATGTACTGTCTTAAACTGAAAATCATTGTTTGTGTCTTTTTCTCGTTTAACATTAATTTATTTGATAGACACCAGTCCTGAATAGTTGACCGAGTTTCGCGCACATTGGACAGCAATGCATTGATATCCTGGTTTGTGTTTAATAAAGTGGTGTCATCAGCAAATAAAACAGATTTTGCCGAAACAGTATTGTTGGGTAAGTCATTTATGAAGATGAGAAAAAGAGTTGGACCCAATACGGAGCCTTGAGGTACTTAAAATTTAATATTTATGAAACCAGAATTCATATTTTGGTAATTCACATACTGACATCTTTTTTCAAGGTACGATGCGAGTAGCTTTTGACTGTCAGCAGAGAATTTATAAAATTGAAGTTTTTTCAATAATATATCATGGGATACACAGTCAAATGCTTTGCTTAGATCCAAAAATTGGGCGTATAATATTTCGTTTTGTTCAAAGCCTCTGTTGATTGAGTCTGTCAAAGAGTTAATAGCATGGGTAGTCGACAATTTACTTCTAAAACCAAACTGACAGTTATTGAACAAGTTGAACTTCTCAAAGTAATTTGTTATTTGCAATTTTAAGACCGCAAATAAGGGTATGATAGAAATCGGTCTGTAATTAGCAGGATCTTCCACATCTCCCTGTTTATGAATGGGTATAACTTTTGATACTTTAAGAATTTTGGGGAAAATATTACTTTTTAACATTGATTTATAAGTTTAGTTAGTGGAATAAAAATTTGGTGTTTGATTGAATTTAGAATTTGTAAGTTTATGTTGTATGCATCTTTACTATTTGTGTTTTTTAGGTTATTAATTATGTCTAAAATTTGTAAGTAAGATACTTCCGAAAAATTAAAAGTACTGTCTAGCCCCTTTAGGTCAGTGTTGCTTAAATAAAGTTCAAAATTGTTGTTGGATGGAGGTAATGAATTAATTGTACGACCAGCAGCCGTACCAAAGTAATTATTAAAATCATTTGAAGTAATATCAGAAGCTATGTGTGGATTACAAGACTGTTTTTCATTATTAATGATGTTCCACATTGCTTTATTCGGATTCTTGCTTTGTGAAATATATTTATCATGTGCAATCTTTTTTGCTTTTTTCAATTCTGATTTGTAGATGGATTTTTTATCAGTTATTAAAGATTTTAAGTGAGGCGTAGGATTTGCTTTATACATATCTTGTAACAGGTTTAAAGTATCTCGCATCTGGCGCAAGTTATCAGTGAACCATTTAATTTTGCTTCTTTTATTAGATGAAAGAAGTTTTGACTTTTCAGGAAATACAGATTCCACTGTAGAAGTAATAATATTTAAGAATGTTTCAAATTTGTACTCAACTGTTAAAGTGGCATCATTAACAAAACTCCAGTCTGTATTTTTTAGGCGGTCATTTAATTCGAATAAACCTGCGTCAGTGATTGGTCTAAAATTAACTCTTTTGTAGGAATTTTTTTGTTTACAATTTTGTATCATTAAACTTAAACCTAGATGATCTGACAATCTAGGGTTCATAATACTAATTTTACAATACTCCTGGGGAAAATTTACATATATGTTATCAAGACAACTAGAGTTACGGGTGGGAGATTTGTTCAATGCAAAAAGTCCGAATGATGTTAATAAATTAGTCAATGAGATAGTATTTTTATCTGGATTGTGATAGGGTACGTTGAAGTCACCAGTTACAATGATTTTTTTATTTTTATGTGATAAAATGTCCAATGCAACAGACAGCTTTTCCAAAAATATATTAAAATCGTCATTAGGTGATCTGTAGCACGTTAATATTTGAAAATTGTCGTCACAGACAACAGCAGCTAATTCACAATGAATTTCGACCGATAGATTATTGATTTGTGAAATAGACGAACATTTGTACTTTTTTAGACAGTATATTGCAGTGCCTCCATGAATAGCAATAGTCCTAGAAAACCAAGAAACTAGATTATAGTCGTTGATATTTACATATTTTATCTCATCATTTAGAAGCCAATGTTCATTTATACATAGAATGTCAAAATTATTTCCTGATAAAAAAACATTAAATTCGTTAATTATGTTTCTCAGACACTGTATATTAAAATGAAAAATATTAAAACTATTATGTACACGCTTGCCGTACAAATCTCTTGGACACGTATCCACCAATTTGGGGCTGTCAACGTCTGGGACTCCGTTTAATCCGGGAGTATCACTTGCGATAGGCGCGGGTACAAAAAAGATGACAATGCTGCATTTTGATCCTCAATCATGAGCTCAGAAGTTGGTACCGAAACCTGGGTACTTGGAGATTGCGTATTGTTGTTGGCTTGTTGACTATTGTTATCAGATGCTTGGTTGGGGTTTGCTTCATGAACAGTGTGCAAATCCAAATTAATGAATTTTAAGGTCTTTACTGGCTTTGAAGTCTTTATTATATTGGAAAGAGATCGAGAAACATTTTTCTTTAGATCGTATACATTTTTATCATTTATCTCCACATATCCTGTATATCCTTGCGTATAATTATTAAATTTGCCCAGGAAGTCGTATAATTTCACATTATATTTGTATACATGACGTTGATTCTTGTTCGGAAAATATGGTACTGAGGTGAATAAAACATTAGTATGAGGGCATTGCTTGAGTTTGTTACATATAAAACGAAAAGAAGGAGTTTTTCTTGCGCATATATCATTCATACCTGCAATTATTATAATATGATCATTCATAGTATAACTGTCAGCTAAAAATTCGATTCTGTCCATAACGTCCCTTAATTGTGCTCCAGGTTTAATAATAGAATTTATTTCGTACATACTTGGATCCAAAAACTTACTAATCTTACCGTTTATATATTTGGCATTTTCATCACCTAATATTAGTATCCGCTTCCTTAATTGGCATTTCCTATTTACATTAGTATCACCAATATTATTATTGGTTTCGTTGTGGTTCTCACTATATAACATATTATTGGTAGGCTGCTTGCAAGTGACTAAATTTATTTCCTCTTGTAGACTAATGTTATTACCTGTACTTTTTATTGTATCATTCAAATTTATAACTTCATAACTCTCCTCATTATTTAAGTCCGGTTGTTTATTTGGACACCCTATAAGTTCTAGCTGAGTATTTTCAGAATCAATTGGAATCGTATTTGTAGATACACTTTTTTTAAACTTGTCTTGTTTTGTTTGTGTTGCCACAGTTTTTGTTTCTTTATCACCTAGATTCTTTATAAATACTTCCAACTTTTCTATATAGTTTTTTAATTCCATAATTTTTTTGTCCTGAGATTTAATTATTTCGTCCATTTCTATCTCGCAAAAAGATGCATCTTCCACAAACTCACTATTGTTCTTTTTTAATGTTTCAATGTACTTATCTTTACACCTACTATCTTTTTTTAATTCCTCTCTATTTCTTTGACAAGACCCTAACTGGTACGAGGTATTTGCATTTTCTTCAAGACACCCTCATCCTCACCTCGCACTGGCACTTTGTATCCAGATCCAGAAGAACCCGATCTTTGGAGACTGCTTTTTCCAACAGATGGAGCACTCCCCATTACGCAGCCCCTGTCCTAGTCTATATTTAAATGAATTTATCCACAACTTTACGAAAGCATTGTACGATGATTAAATTCATTTAATGGGAGAGTGAAATAATTAAAACTACAGAGATAATGGTAATAAGTCAAGTGGATTTGTATCCAATAATGTTTATTAATTATTAACTATTAATGCATTTTTTTATATTTTAATTTGTTTTATGTATAATAACATATGCTATGCAGCTTTGGATTAAATTGGTCCATTGCTTCTTGTAAAATTTTACCAATTTATTTTTCAACACTGTAATTTTCTGCTATTTCCTTATATCCGGTCCTAGTAATCATATCACAAAAATAAAAATATCTCAAATTGTTCGCAATAAAATTTTGAATAAGACTGGCCCCTATGAAAAAACTTTATGATAATTTATTAATTTGTAAAAAAATGAAAATCATAAAAAATTGCCTTTTTTGACAATTTAAAAAATATAACGTAATATTGCATCAATTTTTACGAAAGTTGGTGGAATTATGCACTTTATTGAATTAAAAATCTTCGTGCCAAATTTTAGTGTAAAATATTCATTCAAACAGCTAAAAACCAATAATTTCGAAATTTCCTTCGCTTATTGTTTAAGTACATCAAATCGTTGGAGGGCATTTTTTTTTTCAAAATGTAAGTTTTTAAATGCATTTTACAATCAAGAAAATTTTTTTATCTTTATTTAAACTGTTAATTAAGTAAATTTTTTCAAAACTATAGTGTTAAACAAATTCAAATAATCTGCGGGTTTTTTATCAAAACAAAAACGGTAAACGAATTATGAAAGTAGATGACCCCACTTTTAGGAATTTTTGAGTGGCCATATCTCCAAAAATATGCATTTTTCGAAAAAATTCACAATTTTTGGCCCAAAAAAGGTAAATTTATTGTTTCTCTTTCATTTATTACCTAATTCTCCAAGTTACAAAACCCGTGATAAAACGGGTGTTTTCTACCTCTTCTCATTTCCTATTCTGATCTTTTTTCAACTCTTTTATTAACATCATTACAAACACACTGCACAAGGTTTCATTAAAATCCATTCATTAGCACACAAATCCGTTGATTGGACTATATGCTGACAGCAAATAAGCAAAGCAAACGACGCTCATCGATTATTCCATTATCTAACTGTGCATGCTCTTACATCTGGCGTGGCGATGGGCGCGAATTCAAAATTTCTTAATTTAAATAATTAATTTCACTATTAAAATGACTTTAGATTGTAAAATAAAAAAATACGGGTCCAATAAAATTTAATAAAGTACTTGAATATAAAATTTTTAAAAAACGGTCAACGACGAAGGAGTACTAGTCCAAATTTTAAAAAGAAATATTAAAACAAATATCAATATCAATTTGCTTATTTATAAGCGACCGAGACGCAAAAACTGATGTTGCTCGGCCTCAAATGCAAGTACCATTTTCATAATTTGTTTGCTGTTTTTAGTTTCATAAAAAATCCAGTTTTTTGAATTTGTGTATAACTATAATTTTGAAAATTATAAGCAAATTTCAAAATAATGGTTTAAATGAAGATGACATTTTTTTTAATACTTAAAACCTACATTTTGAAAAAAAAAACAAAATTGTCCTCCTACGAGTCGATGCATTTAAACAATAAGCGATTAAAATTTCTGTTTTTTTTTTATTTTTAGTTGTTTGAATAAATGTTTTGCTCTAAAATTTGGCACGAAGATTTAGGGCATAGTTTCACCAACATTAGGTAAAATTGATGCATTATTACGTTATATTTCTTAAATTGTCAAGGAAATGCAATTATTGGTGGTTTTTATTTTTTTACTAATTAACAAATTATCAGAAAATTTTTTCAATTTGGTATTTTTATTTTTGCGATACAATTACTAAGACCGGAAATAATAAAGATAAAGAAAATAGTATAAGATTTCAGTGTTGAAAAATAAATTTTATAAGACGCAATGGGCCCATTTAATCCACCTTGTTATTATACCTACAACAAATTAAGAAACAGTTGTCACAAACACCAAAACACGGAACACTATACATATTTGCCAACAAAGTTGGAATCATCTGGAAATTTTGACGGTTAATTCTTAGTCCTTATGGCTTCATAAACCTCACAAGTGTATACTTTCCTACAAATTAATAGCTGCAATTTATAAATGTTGCAAAGTGTGAATAGAATGGGATAGGTAGAGCAGCAGTCTGCATCGTCGTCGAGTGAGATAAACTGGCTAGCCGCTGCATATCTCTCCTGAGTAGGTACGGCGGATAAGAATGTCGTAGGTAATGGTTGTCTGTGTATATGTCTCAGTTGAGTGGTGGACCAAACTCCGTTAGAGAAAAAAAAACGGCCCGCAATTTTTTTCTTAGACAAATAACCCGAATTCGAGACTGAATTAAAAACGATTTTGCACTTCAACTAACAGACCTATTCTATCATATATCAACGTCTATAGGATTTTCTTTAGGTGTTGGATAATAAAGGTTGGACGCGACGTGTACCTTGAAATAGTCTGGCCCATACTCGTCATACATTTCCTTCGTTAACAGATAATTTGAAAACCCCGAGGAGTTCGAAAATTTCTTAGCTCCGTGCCAAGCCGACAAACCGGAATTTTTCATAATCCTCACGTTCACCTCAGATTTAAAAGGCCGTATGGAAATTAAATCGACCAAAATACGTTCACGTAAACCTCTCAGGTTTGCCAAACTACCGACCACAACTACGTTAGACGCCAGTTTTAATTGATCTGCCGGATTAAACAACGACAAAACGTAACCGATCACTTCTGAAAGACCGGCTTCGGAAGAGCCAGACATGTACGGTTTAAATATTAGTTCGGGAGCTCTGAAGCGTTCGATGCCCACGTGCAGCTGGTGGGTTTCCCCTGGATTCGTATTCTCGTCTAGCTCGGAGGGCTCGTGAGTTCTTATTATCTCCTCGAATTCCAACAATTTTTCGGTTTCGGCCTCGCTGTCTGAATCTCCACCTTCACAATAAAAACAAAAAAATTAGGTAAATGAATTGTGAATGTAAACCATGCTTGGTATTTGAAACAGTGTTAAAAATTAATATTAACATTTATTTCAGACAGAGCAATAGTGCACATTCTTTTTTATAAATGTGGCTATGTATGTAGCTATAGTTACTGTCAAATGTAAAATGCCCCTGTTTTAGAGGTTATTACGCTATTACGTCACGAGATATCCAGAAAACTATCTTATTTTAAATCCACTCTGATTTTAACCATATTCATTTTACAATAAAATCAATAATAGTCGGTAAAATTACCTTGAAATTATATTTACAACATTTTGGAAAGTCATATTATAATACTATATTATTAATATTGTCGTTTTCGTTATTGTCTACTAGCCCATTAGATGAGCCTAGACCAGATATTAGAAAATTAAAACAAAAATTTAATTATCATTACGGTAATAAAATCATTATTACAACAAATTTAAAGTGCCTACAATTTGCTTCAGAAAAAGTATTGGGCATACAATTTTAAGTGACAAACTTGTACAACTCATTTTCAAAAACAGCCGAACCTTAAAAATGTATATCTCTGAGATTCTATTGTAGAGAGAGGAGTAAAAAACAAAACACAGGTAATTTCCGTAGCTACAACTTTTATTCCAAACATTTTTTCGTAACTGTTAAAGATTTTTAGTTATTTACAAAAAACCATATTGTCCCATAAAAACCCCATTGCATGGGGTTGGGTGGTGAACTTTCTTTTATATGTTCTTTGATGGCTAATGAACAGTTCTGCCAAATTTCAAAGAGGGGAAATTAAAGTGTTATTTTTACTGTACTATACAATATTATTTTGGATAAATCTCTCTCTCTCTGACACTGCCGTCGATATTAAACTTTTTCAATGCATCTCACAGGTAATGAATTAATGAATAAATAAGGCAGATAATAATAGAAAAATAAAAATTACCATCTTTGCTGATCGTTTTATAGATATCCCAATCTTCATCTCGAAGTCCAAAATCATCATTTCCCTTTTCTTTCCTTGCTAATTGTGATATAATCCTCATTCTTTCTTGCCCCGCGGCAGTCCTCCTCTTAAATATATCTTGTTTCCTCTGTTTTCGTGCCAATTTTTTGTTTAAGATATCTTGCCTCTACAATGAAATTGCACAAATAAAATTTAATCTAATAAATTAGATTTAAAAGTATAATGATCGGCTAATAGTATAAGAATTGATTCTATTTTATAATTAAAAAAAAAAATGCAATAAGTGAATTACTGACCATTCTCTTTATATTCTCTAGAAACAAATGAAGCGCATTATCATTTTCAAACACCATTTTGGAATATTTCGACTGTTTCGCTGGCGGTTCTTCAACTTCCTCAACACTGTTTGCTGCGATAATCTTTTGCTTAGTTTTTTCAATTTTCATATTTAAATTAACGACATTCTTTTGTAATTCTTGAACATTCTTCATCTGACAATCTGCCAATGCCCTCTCTATTTCTTCTCTGTCGGCACCAAATTCGATTATCTCCTGAATCTCCAATAGTTGCCTGAGTTTTTCCTGGTCCTCGGCCAATCTTTCTTCACGTTTTCTTGCGTTTATTTCTGTGAGGCGTCTAGCGAGTTCACGTTTACGTTCTTTTTGCTGTTCCACTAAAAAAAAAAACATACTTCAGTTCTTTGGGCTATGCAAAATTTAGAATTAATACACGGTGGTCTAAAATTGTCTCCCGATATTTCTGAGGCTGATAGTACATCCAAAAATAAGGGTCCACTTTTACATAAAAATATTTCCAAAAATAGAAAAGTGGAATAATAATAATAGTAATAATAAAAGCTTTTTTTGATATATACACAATACACACAAATATATACGCACACACATATTACATCAAAAGGTCATCGACCGAGGTCCTTCAGCCTGCCTTTTTTATAACAAATAAGTGATTTACAAAGTTGTTGTACTAATTATGAATACATACTGTATGATAAAAAAAAAACTATTTACATTGGATACTTAAATCTAAACAATATTAAGGATTTTCAGATAATATAATTAATATTTCTTGACTAGTTTTTTCAGGAAACTTGAACTTGGAGCCTTTTACTAATTTGGTGTGGTGTTTTAAATTCCTGATCGATATAGAAGGAGAAGTGTGTGACGTGACGTGATTAAATATTAGGAACTGTGTTTTCAAGGGGTTGGGATGTATTTTCCAGTTCTTAAACCATGTTGCTGTTTCAGCCATTAATGTTTGAAGGTTTTACTTAAAGATTTTCCATGTGCAATCAATACTGTATCATCTGCGTATTGTAGAATATAGAATTTGGTGTCATTTTGATTTTGTTTGTGAAGGATATCAGAGCAGTATGTACTATAAAGAAAGAAGTGGTAAAAGTGGTGAGCCTTGTGGTATTCCTTATTCAGGGGTGAATTTTTCGGATATGTTGTTTACTTTTATGTGAAGCTCTCTGTTTTCAAGAAAATCTTTTGCTATATGAATGAAGTAATCTGGTATATCTAAATGTTTTAATTTATACAAGAGACCAATGTGTCACTCACTGTCAAACATCTTTTTTTATGTTAAGGCTAGGATTTTGCAGAGTGAGAGGGAAATATGCGTTTATTTTCGATTTATTGTAAATATTTAAAAAACTACACATAGTATAATCTTAAAACTGCTTTAGATACTTGCTATTGATCTAACGAATACAACTATGTATATTTTTTATTATAAATTTCTATTATATTTAAATATCGTAGTTTGTCAATGAAAATAGTGCCTAATTTCATTATTAAAGTATGGCATTTGCCCATATACAAAATTAATGATAAAAACTATATATGGTTGTATTCCTTAGAGCAATGGGAAGTATCTTAAACTATTTTAAATATTATACCATATATGATTTTTTAAATATTTATAATAAACCGAAAATAAACGCATATTTCCCTCTCACTCTGCAAAATCCTAGCCTTAAGAAAAATTGCTGCTGATATAAAGTTTGTGTTTTGCAGTTTGCACATTTGATGTTAATATTGACAAAGGATGAATTGTTCCACATTTTTCTTTAAATCCAAATTGAAATTTTGGTATATTGTCCTGCATTAATTCCTGAATATTAGCCCTTATTATTTTTTCAAAAAATTTTCCAAGCACTGGCGAAAGTGTTATATATCGATAATTATTTGCAATGTGTTGTCCGAATTTGGTTTAGGAATTGTTATCTGTTCTTTTTTCCAGTCGCTTGGAAAATAACAGTGGTTTAAGCAATATTCAAAAATAGTTATAATATATACAGGGTGTCCCAGATTTAAACGGACATACTCTAGTGGAAGGTAGAGCACATTCAGCTGGGTTCAAAACACCCCTATACTTACCGTTGAATGTGAACCGTTTTTGATATACGGGGTGTTTTATGGTTTTTGACCAGAACTTTAGTCCGCCATATTTTTGAAATGGCTGCACATATTTAGATAAAATTTGGTATACATATTATACTCTTTTAGGTTAATGAACAATTTAAGTGATTTTGGAAAAATTCTTGGACCGACCTCCATTTTTCCATTTTTTTAATATGGCTCTTAGGGTCGTTAACATCACACTGTATATTATTTTTTGGTAAATGTTAGTAAACTTTTAAAAAGCCTATGGACCAGTTTATAAAATAATGTCATAATATTTGATGGCACGTTTATGGTTATTCTTCAATAAATTTTCAAAAATATTGAAAGACCAAATTTGACATTCTACAAATAACACAATCCAGTTGCTAACCTCATTATTTTATTCATTTTAGCTAAATACCCCGCAGAAGAGGTTGTTATTTGTTTTTGTTTTGACATTCAGTGTTTTTTCCGTCTAAAATAAAGCACATTCCATTTATTTTACGAATAAAAAATAAGTAATAAAACGATGCAATTAACACATATGACATTGTTGCATTAAAAATCCCAAGTAGGCACATGTCAAATGTGTAATTTTACAAATAAGAATTGGGTGTTCGCTCTTAGTAATTATTAGAATAAGTGATAAAAAACCAGTTATAAAACTAAAAATTTTAAGATGCCGTTTAAATTTAGTAATGAAGATTATGCGGATATTATTTTTGTGTATGTTAGCAACTGAATTGTGTTATTTGTAGAATGTCAAATTTGGTCTTTCAATACTTTTGAAAATTTATTGAAGAATAACCATGAACGTGTCATCAAATTTTATGACATTATTTTATAAACTGGTCCATAGGCTTTTTAAAAGTTTACTAACATTTACCAAAAAATAATATACAGTGTGATGTTAACGATCCTAAGAGCCATATTAAAAAAAATTGAGGTCAGTCCTAGAATTTTTCCAAAATCACTTAAGCTATTCATTAACCTAAAAGAGTATGATATTTATAGTAAATTTTATCTAAATATGTGCGGTCATTTAAAAAATATGGCGGACTAAAGTTCTGGTCAAAAACCATAAAACACCCCGTATCTCAAAAACGGTTCACATTCAATGGTAAGTATAGAGGTGTTTTGAACTCAGCTGAGTGTGCTCTACCTTCCACTAGAGTATGTCCGTTTAAATCTGGGACACCCTGTATATCCATGTATTTCATAATTGAGTTTTTTCACTATTGTCCGAGGAACGTGGTCGTATCCTGGCGAAGTACCTGAAAATATTCTTCATTTAATTTATGGTTGTTAGGTGCCAAATTTTGATTGAAATATTGGTCATACCATTCATATACTTCTTCATACAGTTGGTTAAAATTAGGGGAATCTTCCTGTTTATGTTTTTTCAAAATGTATAGCGAATAGGTTGGCTTTATCTGCATCAGAATTATGTTGCTTACCATTTTCTTCTAAATGTGGAATAGAATGTTTGATTTTATATTTTGACAGTTTATTGATTTGCTGATAATAATTTCTTCCCTGATGTTCATTAATTTTTTGATATGATTCCAATCATTTTTGTGTTCTGTAATCATTTTGTAATATTTTTCTTAAACTCATTTATTTTTATTGTCTAAACGTTGGTTGTGGCATTTTCTTAATTTTTCTCTATTCTCATTGGGATGCTCTGCCACATGTATTCTTCTAAACAATGTCTGAAATCTACAAAATAATACAATTAACCAGTATTTTACTGGAAAATAACCTCTACGCCTGTGACTTTTACGTCAAAGGATCAGTTAGAGGGTGGTTTTGACAAATAATGAATAAGAACAAAAATATAAAAATGACGTATTTTGCTGACGTTTCGGAAAACGAATCTGTTTCCTTTCTCAAAGCGTATTATAATGTTTGTGGGCTGTGTATATTAAATACACAGCTTTAAGAATATATTTGTTATATTCAGTATCCATAGATACTTACTGCTTACACAGAACTGTTTTTTGAATTTTGCTCATGATTTAGCGGTTTTGTTTTTGTTAAAATAGATCTCAATGTATTGCCCGTTTGAAATATCGTCCTAATATCAAATCTATTGCCTATACGGCGTAGCTTGTCAGATAATCCGTGTACATAAGGAATTAACATCGTGTACCGTTGTTCAGGTTTTTGTCGTACATGATTATCATTTATTTTTCTTTTAAATTCTTGTGTTGTTGCTTTTATACTCTTTTTATTTTAATCAGTTTTACAATAAATGGTGGTAATTCATGTGTATAATACTGGGTGTTCATTTTAGGTGTATTTGATAAAACGGATTCTTAAAGTTTAATATTGAAATTTGAAATACCTTCAGGAGTTACGGGTTTGTTTTCATTATGGTTTATGTAAGTCAATCTGAATCATAAGTTGCAAAATAAGGAAATAACATTTAAAAAAAAAACATTTTATTCATCTAAGTTGAAAACTATTCCACATGTAGACCTACTAGTACACATTTTTCTAATCTTTTTTAAATTCTTTATAGACATATGAGATCTCATCTTCATTTATGATTGCAACCACAATTTTTTGATGCTGCAATAAATCTACGTTGTTTTCGAAAAGTATACTCAAACGATTTCGAAGGCGATGTAGATTTATTAAAGCAAAAAATTTTGGATGCTGTTCCAACCATAAATGAAGATGTCATTTCAATGGTCTATGAAGAATTTAGAAAAAGATTAGAAAAATATGTACTAGTAGGACAGTTATTTTTTTTTTACTACACAGTACCTATGTACTAATAATTAGTTCACTTTATATAGTTATGAAAAAGGCGGTGTTCTTCATATCGATAGGTATATGCATGTATATTTGTATTGCATGTATCAATAAAAGGCTTCTTATTATTACTATTTTATGTAAAAGAGTACCTTCATTTTTGGATGTACTATATCAGCCACAGAAATATCGGATGACACTTTTGGACCATCATGTATATATGTCCAAAAGTAATAGAAACGAGCTTACACGTTAACGCCGAGCTAGTTCCTGCAGAAGTATAAGGTAATTGGATTTTTCTTATATTTTCTTCGTAATATTCAGACTCATTCCACCTACTTAACTCCTCCTTATAATCAAGTGCAATGGCACAAATCGTGTGTAATAATTCCTCCGCTCGGCTCAAAGTAATGGCAGCAGCATGTGCAGGATACTTCAACTGCAGTATACGATGTAAGAATGTAATAATGTGCCATCCTCCCGTGTTCAATCTCCTCACGTTTTCAAAAATTGTTTTATTACCAATTACGGGAATCACATGGCACGTCTGATAACCCAGGCTTACAATCAGCGCATTTTCAATAGGTTTCTCTTGCTGCGAGAAATGATAAGCAAACAGGGAATCAACTCCGTATACTATTCCAGGTACGGCATAGCATTCAAACAAAAGTTCCGACATTACTGAAACATAAAACATGTTATGAGAAAATTAATAATGAAAAATAATTTTTCAACTATAGACTGATTTACACTTAAAATTCTAAAATATACTATACGAATTTAAATTTATATATCACAATCAATAATGAACTTACACTGTCTTGAAGTGTTCGGATTTAAAAATGCTTCAGTAATAACGACAGGATGTTGTACTGAATTTTCCGTATCTATTCCCAAATGTGTAAAAGTGTAATCAAATACATGTTCTTGGGCTTCGAAATGAGTAACAACATTGCGATCAAACTGAGTCTTTAGTTGAAATCGAACCGCTTCTATATTCACGATATCATTTCCCACTTGCAGCTGTGGAGTCTGAGGAATTTCAATGGTGTCTTTTTTTGTTCTTTCTTTGCGAGGCTTAGCAATTAAATTCTTAAACAATAAGACGGGTTCGTCGCTTGTTGCCCATCCTACTCTAGACATATACGAACCTAAAATGGTTATTTTAAAGAAATTGTTAACCTAATCATTATATATCTACCATTATCTATTACTATGGGTACTGAGAGGTTCCGCAGCGACGAGGTATACGGATGAATTACATCAGGAGTACATTTTGTATCCTTAAATTCCAACAATTCCATTTCGAAATTATAGTAGGTGGTGATGCAGTTTTATAAATAATATTTCTTAAAACACTAGACTTGTTCATAATCTGTGTAAAATACAATTTAAAGTTTAAACTTTGAATTGCACTGGATTTGAATACATCTTAAGATGTAGACGCGCATACAACAATTTCCATTTCTCTCAAAAATTAATTAAAAATCCTTCGGCTCCTTCGTTGAACTTAACCTCAGATAAATAATATTTATTTGTTTATCTAAGAACTTAACCAAGGCTTCGAACTTAACAATCTGCAACTTAACCATAGATAACTTAACCTCAATGTTTTGTTAAAGTCAATGTCCCCAATTCAAAAAATCATCGATTTTCGATCACAAAACTTATCGAACACGAAGTCACGAACTCATCGTATATGTTTCGATTGATTTCGATTGTAAATCGATACAGAATAGCAAACTATTCTGTGACATCAATACGCCATTGCTCAAAAAATTCCAAGCAATCTACATTCGTACATATGTTGTAATTTGTAACCTTGATATAGTTCAAATGTTAGAAGTTGTTTGAAAAGTTTAACCGTCGTGGGTTTCAAATACTAAAGTCGTTTCTTTGTGAATTTACCTGGTGTGAGAAACTGATAACGAGACATTACAAATATTTCAAGTACGTACTTAAGTTTTCCTGTTTAATAGGTGTTTTCTTTCTACCAACAATCTTAGCTAAGCTAAGTAGTTTTTCAGTCACGCCTGATGAGTGAAATATTCGTGTATGTACCACAGTTTGCGTGTGACATTAAAACTACTTAGCTTAGCTAACATTGTTGGTAGAAAGAAAACACCTAATACTAACCACAGAAGATTAGATCGGTCTTTTGTGCCCTCAGATAAACAAAGAAATATGGATAAATAATCTCATTTGAAGTACACAGAAGTTGTGTGTAGGGAGGATAACCTTCAAAGGGGCAGAGTGGAGAGGAATGTTTATGTTTATGGAGTCGCCTAATCAGAGGCGTAGACAGATAAGGGGGTTAAAATTTTTAAAATAATCGATTAATGTTCTCGACTATTACTTAATACTATATCTGATAATAATACGACTCTATTGAGACAAAAAGAGTACTGTTTGGTTAGAATTTTTGCAAAATGTGTTATTGAAGAGAAATTAAAGTATTGAACTGTCAATTCTCAAAGTTAAATGGTTCTTAAACGATAAGTTACTCTACATTTTCTGAGTAAAAAAAAATTAACTTTTGGTTAGGATATAAAAGTAACTTGATATAGGTATATCCTGGGGTTATGCGGTCTTTATAATAAAATTATTATTTTTGCTACATTTCGGTTTATTCAACCATCGTCAGAGAACTACAATTAAATGAAGACAAATATTTTTTCAAATGCTATTTTTTATACACATGGATTTAAATTGTATGTGTATACAAAATAGCATTTAAAAAAATATTGGAAACAAACATTTTTCTTAAACATCTTTTTCCTGTCCGGGTTACATAAAAGTCATCAAACTTGAAACGATTAAAGCATACGTAATTGTAAATGCTTCAAATTTTGGTCAGTTACCTGTAGGACAGCGAGTCACTTTTTTCTAAGCGTAATATTTTCTGGGAGCCTACGGAATAACAACATAACGTACCACATATATCAGGCAACCCCAACAATTTCAAAGTCAAGACTGTTCAGAAGGGGGTTACACATTTAGAAAAACGCAGATATACATCCATTACATATCAACGTTGCCAATTTTAAAGCTGGGGATCGAACCCAGTGCATTATTATTTTGAAAAGTTAATACAGTCTATTATTATGTAATAATGTAAACATTCTGTAAAGTTTGAAATACTCGTACCAAATTTAAATAATTTTTATGTAACATTTAAATTTAGAGAAATAAATCTAAATCTATTAATCTATCTATCTATCTGATAATCACACAACTGTCTTTTTACGTTTTTTACTTGAGTGTAAAGACGAGAGAGGCAGAAGGAAAAATTATTTATTGCTAGATCAACAAAACAATAAGACAATAAACCTAACTATAACCCTAACCTACGACTATGTACACAACAATGCTTGCATATAAAACGAACGAGATTACTCCCTTTTGTAGGTCTTTTAGTAAATTAAACAATCCGTAGTCATTTTTGATCCGTATAACACGTGATTAAACTGCAAAATCAACACAAAATTGTTTATAACTGGATAAAAACAGCGTTAAAAGCAATAAAACAATATGGCGGCACAAGAATATGTAAACAACGGTCAACGTCCTTCGGAAGAGAACCAATGAACGCCTCGATACACATGTAAACAATGAATATGTGATATACCTTACGCGGAGACGGAAAGTATTATTTATCCATATATTTCTTTGTTTATCTGAGTTTGTGCCCTAACCTAAATTTTAATGATTCTTGGATCATGCAGAATGAAGAGGAGTAAGCACGCTCTACTTTAACTATGGCGTCCTTCTCTCTGCTATGGCCGTGAAATTGGAAAAATAAAGATGGCGCTCTTGTCAAAGATAAATACGAATGCGAGCAATACGCAAGTACAATTATTAGATAGAGCTTGAGGGTGGCTATTCTTGAGCGCGAGAGAAATTGTTACTCCCCGGCGAATTAATTCCCTCGTCTTTCACTTGAAATTCCCCTACTCGAAAATAGTGATAGGCTGCTAAATAGCAGTCTGCTATTTTTTAACTGCTATTTGGTTCATAGCAGTAGCAACTGTTACGAGCTCTGATAAATAGTTGCTATTTTTATAGCAGTTTGAAATCACTAGCTGAGTGTCAACGCGCCCTTGCAGTAACACAAGCAGGCTGCGTCGGCCCAATAGCAGTGATAGCACAAGCAGCGCATGCACATTCGAGCAGCGAGTCCACATTGCAGCCAGGAAGGGAATATATAATTCATGTAAAACTATTTTATTTCAACAATATTTAACACATGATTATGTTCAACTTCCGCTCAAATATTTTAGCGGAATATAAAAAATAAACTGTAATCGTTATACAGATAATTTATTTATTTTTTAAAACTAATCGTATGTCTTTTAAAACTAATCATATTTAACACTATATTCATACAGCGATTACATTTTTTTTATAAAGTTTCATTTGTTACCTATCTGCGACCTATCTGTTAATACGAGCCATTTAGCCAAAACAGCAACTATAATGCTAAGAAATAGCTGCTAATAAAATAGCAGCTATTTTTAACTGCTAAATGAAAATAGCAGTAGCAGAAGTAGCTGCTACACAAAAATAGCTGGTTCGACCCATCACTACTCGAAAAACATGTATTCTTGAACCAAAGGATTAACGAGGGACCGGTGAAAGTTCAAGGGAGAAGTATACGGTGTTGTCACTTTGTTCTTCACAATATTATAACTTATAACCAATCAGAACTCTCCTATATCTGATATTTGTCAGCTGTGGTGGCCAAAAACTGTTTGGTGGTGTTGTGACAGTTGACAGATCAAAAACATTTATTCTGGTGATTTAAAAGTTAATCTCATATCTCATATTATAGTCTCATACGAAGCAGTGGGTTTAAAATATCTATAAAAGATGTTTCTCACTAATGGTTTGGACAACCTAAATAAACGAACAAAAATTTGATCCGACAATAGGGCATGTGCACAGTTAACCTCAAAAATATATGTTTCTTAAGATTTATGAGTATTTTGTAGCTGTTATTAAAATTTCAGCTTGGTTTCATACTTTCAACTAAAATCTAATTCAGTGTAATGTTTATGAAGTTCTACATACTTTCTCCTAATAAAATAAGACTCTTATTTTGTAGGTTGAAAATCTAACCTGTAATTAGCAGTCTATTTTTATTAATGAACAATATTGAAAAATTATTTGCGTGAATTTTTAAATATTTGCTTGGAGCCAGTATTGCTTGTATACGCTTTATTCAAAGGGATCCGTTTTTCCTAAAATTCGAATATTTTTCGCATTTTCAAACTGTTCCTCCGAATCTTCTAAATCATCCAAAACTTGTATAGCCACTAAATCTTCGATATCCATTATTTAAATAAAACCGAATTAATATGACACGTCTCCACACGCACGATCATAACTTACAAAGTACTTAAAAAATGTTTCTTTTCTGCTTTCCCTCGACTTTCTCTCACTAAAAGTAATGGAATTAGTAGGGAGTGTTTTCGTCTACCCGACTGGGGAAAATAAATTCAAGAATACAAACTTTACATGAGGGAGTAGAGTAGAAAATGATTATTTTCTCTTACACATTCTACTCCCTCAAGTTCAAGAATAGCCTGTTGTTAATGTTAATAAAAGCTATTTTCTTTCGTGCTGAACAAAGTGAACAGAATCAGTAAGCAACCAATAGAGATCAAGGATTTCAAAAATACCTCGATTTGATTGGCTGTTCAGTGATTGCAATCAGTTCGTTCAGCACGAAAGAAAACGGCTAAGAGCGCCAGTGTGGTGTCGTATTTCGCAGAACGGTTTTCCTGTATTTGATTCCCTTAAAGTATGCTTACTCCTGTCTTCGATTCTGCATTATTAATGTCTATACGTGGTGGTCCAAAATTGTCTCCCGATATTTCTGTGGCTGCTAGTACATCTAAAAAATAAATAAGATACTCTTTCGAAAATGGAGTTATACCATTTTAAAGGGGGGATAATAAATAATCGGTTTTTCCTCAATACCTTGCAACTGCTTTAAAATATAAAATTCACATTTAAATTTAGATTCCTATAACGCGTTGGCAACTGTATTCTCTACAACGCCCGTCGAGAATGTTAACGCATGTTTCATTAGTAGACATCAGTGAATACACATGAGCGGTACTTTTGACGCGGGTCAGGTCTACCCACGTGTACAGACCAAAAAACTGAGTGTCTTCCATACGTAAACGATTTCGCAACGTTCGTGTGCACTTGGTAATGCGGTGCGTAAATTTTAACGCGCCGTACGACGCGCGTTATAACGCTAGCGTGCACCTTAGACTAGGAAGACATTATATATCTTTCCTAATCTAAGGTGTGCATCCAGTCTTACGGAGACGGAAGCCTTCGAGTGAAAAACAGATAACGGGCTGATAACAAAGTGATGCAACACAGTCCGTCCTTCTTCTTTACATTTGTTCATGTATTTTCCCGCCCTTAATGTTCACTGTAAGAGCAGCGCTACCTTGCGTCTATTTACTTTCTTCCACTTTCAGGAACATAGTAAAAGCACGATGTGTTTACTCGTAATGTCATGTCTATTCTTCATGGGTTGACAGTTCGTGTTCGTACTAGGGATGTTCGATACTTGGTAAAGTATCGATACTACGTATTGATGCGGATCGAAAAGTTTAGTATCGATACGTCAAAATATCGTTACCCAAAGTATCGATACTCAATATATCGATACAAAATATCTGAAAATCCAAGCAAACTGCAAAAGTGCAAAATGAGGAGCGTGTTCACTGGGTAGAAATAATTTGTGTAAATCAAAACATTTATTAATTATTAGTAATAATTATAATAATAATAAATAACAAATAGAAATAAATAATACACATGTATTCTATAGATATATACTATGTATTTTACATGTGCCAATCTGCCATTTCAAGTGAATTAAGGAATAATAAATAAGTTTAATAACCACTTACTGTCTAGTCGGGTTCTAGTCCATGCAAATATAATTTTAATTCATACGTTAACTGACCCGTTTCACTCATCTTTTAGTACTTTTAGTTACCGTCAGGGACCGTAATATTTGAAATTAATTTACAAATTGTAGCAAAACTAACAATGTTGCATAACTATTGAGTTAAATATTTTCGATACGATATTACATTAGTCGTATCGATACACAGTACCAATACCGGCTCGAATATCAATACAAAATATCGAATATCGACACCAAAAGTATCGATACTCTAAAGTATCGATATGTATCGAACATCCCTAGTTCGTACTGTCAAAATTCGTTTCAATTGTCTGATAAGTGATAATCAGGATACTAGATTTAAAACATAATTTATTTTTGTTAATAAAATGCCTGTAGATATTCCTGGATTTATATACGCTGGTGCTGTTGCTGCTGGTGGAGTTTTGGGATATTACAAAGCTGGTAAGTGATTTTTATTATTACTGTAAAGTGTAAGTACCTACTTGCTACACTTATGATAAATAATGACTTTGCGTGTTTAGACAATACGTAAGATAATTATACAGTTGTATTAGCGGTTCTAGTTATTCCTTTTTTAATTTTTAGGTTCTGTACCATCTTTGGCAGCGGGTTTATTATTTGGAGGTGCTCTAGCTTATGGAGCATATGAAGTGAGTAGGGATCCAGCAAACTATTCCATGCAATTGGCGACCAGTTCAATTTTAGCTGGTATTATGGGTTATCGATTTTACAATTCGGGGAAAATTATGCCTGCGGGTGTCGTCTGTTTATTATCCGTTGCGATGATTGTTAGGATTGCTGGAAAAGCAACTGGATTGACTGGTCCTAGAACGACGTAATTGTTTTATTATATAATGCTAAATCTACCTATATGGCTTGGGAAAATAGATATAATATGTGTTGGGTGCTTGGTGAATGTCAGGTTTTTAGATTCCTTATAAACATTAAGTTTTTCAGTATTTGATGTATAATTCATGGAAATAATTTTAGTAATGCTTTTATAACTCTTGCTCATTTAACGAATATTGTGGAGGTTCAAACATTGATTTCTTATGGTAGGTAAATCTATCCTAAAGTACCTATAATTAGAATGCGAGAGTGTATAGATTTTATAACATTGTAAACTTCTGTTTTTAATTCACTTCGTAAACCAGATTTAATTTGCATCTTTTCAGTGATTTTTATTGGATTTACACATCAAAGTGAAATTTATATATTTAGTTTTTATTTCGTAGATGATGAGTGCCAAATATGAAAATGTTAATTTACTATTTAATAGTGTAATTATTAATTAGTTTAGTAAATGTATCAGATACATTTTTTTTA
The DNA here is from genome assembly GCA_936432065.2 of Rutpela maculata. Lineage (NCBI taxonomy): Eukaryota > Metazoa > Arthropoda > Insecta > Coleoptera > Cerambycidae > Rutpela > Rutpela maculata. Next base: position 230,922,132 of record OW386287.2, on the reverse strand, counting down.
TCGTACATTTTTAATAATTTGTGGTTTATATGCATATAGAGCAGGTATTTAACTATTTTTACATAATTAGTATTTTAATAGTCTTCCCATTTGGCTTCCATTGTTCATTTTACTTCCGATAGGCAGAAATTTTCATTAGTTTTTTTAATATACTATATTGGCTAATTAGTAATGTGGAAGTTGAGAATAAATGTTATAAATATTAAAAATATATTTAAAATGTTAATTGTTTTTTTTTTCTGCTTCTTAATAATTAGTCCCAGGGGTTATCTGATCCGCTGTGCATTACCACGTACAGATATTGACTTGTAAAATTTTTCCATCAAGAAAAATGCTGCAAGTCATGATCTTAGTTTGCTTCATGATAACTAAATTATTGACTGTTATTGATTATAGCTAAGAGAATGTTTCGAACAATGTTCAATGCTGACTTATTGGTAATCAGTTCTATATTATTTAAATAAAACTGATGAATTACTTGAATCACTAAATATTTGATGTTGACTGAAACCTTTTCTTTCTCGATTTGAGAAACTACGTTAAATGATTAGACTTCAATTATTTTCAAAATGCAATGTTGCTTTTTATTTTTAAAACAAAAAAAAATATTTGTCAGTTTAGAAGAAAATTGTAAACTTAATTCCATGATCTTCAATTTCACTTCCACATACAGTGGAAAAATTTTAAATATTTTTATTGTTCAGATAGGCTTAGAATGTCATGAAACGTCGAGATTTTAAGTTTGAGTGAAAAAAAATTCTGTCTAACTTTTTGTTGTGTGCACGTTTACTCTGGAACCATTTAAGATATTGACTTGACATTTGGTACACATATGTACTTTAACGAGATCTGGAACTAGATTATATTTTCATCTTGTTCTGTCGAAGGGTTGGTGGGTAAATTAGGGTAAATACGTAAATCTAGTAGGTAAGAATCCATAAAATTGGCTTTTAGTATATACAAGAGAAGCTAAGGTCTCCACCCCATTATTAAAGGGGATGAAAAAAATTGTGATTTAGTGTGTGTACAAGAACCAGAAACCTCAAAATATTTTTTTACTTCATCCACCCCCCTATCACTTCCCCCACCCCACTACTGATGTGGGGTATCGTTTTATGGGTTTTTGGAGTAGAGGATTTCAAATATTATATTATTAAAGTTCCATAAACAATTATTTCCACATACAAAATTTTTTCGTTGTGGGTGACTTGAATAGAAAATCTGGATGTGGAAGTAGCGATTCTTTGGGCAGCAGTTTTTATCTTTTTTTGTTATAAAGAAAATCATTTTTGAAAAAAAAATTGTTTTGAAGGCCATAGAAGTCTAACAATCCTTCTATTAAACAGCTAAATATATTTTTTTAATTTAAATGCAAAAAGCAGTGTTACATTTTGAGAACTCTCAATTTTACTCTTTCACAGCGGGAAGCGAATATGTACATATGTAATCTATCATATCTGATATACAGGAAACGTATATTTACGTATCACTTGAGGGTACACTTTGAGATGGTTAACGGCTTGATCAGCCATTGCACAAAGTCACCGGGTCACTCTGCTTGCAATAAGGCACGAAAAATCTAATTGGGACGTGTTTGTCATGGGTTGACGAACTATTTTAGCATTAATAGATTTTTTTTGTGTAAAAATGTATCAATAAAGTAATGTTTATTGATCACTGTATTAGTCACTTATACAGAAGGCAAGCTATGACTGCGCCTGGCCAAGCGGATTGCTGCATTTAAACATGCCCCGTCTTAACAGAGTTAAGCAGGTAGCATGTACTCTTAAGAAAGTTTAAAACTATTTAAAATTTTTTTTAAATATGAACTTTTAATATCAAAAAGAAACAAAATACAAATTATACAAAAACAAAAAGTGTCCTCATTAACTAAGCAACAGTATTTTTAACATGCTTTTATTAGATCCACCTTTATCTAACTATCTATGTAATAAGGTCTAAGGAACTGAATTTCACCCACTTCTAATTGTTGGATCAGCATGAAATTTGGCAATTGTGTGTAGCTCTGATGACAATACAATATAGTATACTTAATATTACATGTTCAAAACGGCCGCCGCCCCGGATTATCATTTTCTTTACGACCCCCTTGATATGGGTATCAAAAGAAAGTAGATAACAAATATGTGATCAAAACTTAAAAATTCAAAATGGCGGCACAACATGGCGGATAGGTTTTGTCAATTATCGTCGGATTCGACTGAAAATCGTATCTGTGGGTTATTGGGTTACAGGTTACAATTATCCAGTCCAAATTTAACAAATTGTTTGTTTTTTTGAAAGTGCCAAAATTCTCTCCTTAAATTTATGACTAAAAAGTAAAAAAATAAATTAACAGTTTAAAAAACAAAAAACATGCTTTTATAAATACTGCACTAAAAAGCAAAAAATAATCAGAAATTTTTAACGAAAAATATTACTTCTGATAACAATGTGTTGATTAAACTTTGCGGTAAATCCATACAAGTTGTTCAGGAAATAAAATTTCTTGGCATAAATATCGATCATAAACTTACATGGGAGGCACATATAAATAATATCTGCTCAAAACTTAGTAATATATCTTACATAATTAGAACACTTAGAGATACAGTATCAAGTAATATTTTGAAAATGTTATATTATGGACATGTGCTATGAACCCTCTAGTATGGTCTGCTTTTTTGGGGTTCGTCAAGCCACCTAAAGAAAGCGGTGTATAGTTGGAGCTCATCCTTTCTCTAGCTGTAAACCGTATTTTAAAAATCTAGAAATTCTTACATTACCATGCTTATATATATTTCTCAACTAGTTATGTATATTAGATCTAATAAACAGCATTTCTTAAAGAACAACGATATGCATTTTCACTGTACACGCAATAATGAGTTAATACATCACCCATTTTCTAGGCTAAATATAGGTCAAAATTTTCCTACATACATCTGCGTAAAATACTATAATAAAATTAATTTTTTTGAAACAAATGACAGTATCAGTGCTTGTAAACACAAACTAAATAAATTTCTCATAGCAAACTCATTTTATTCTGTGGATGAATTTTTGAATCATTAAATACTTGTAACTTTGCAGTATATGGATTACTATTTATTACTACTTATTTATATGTATCTTTTAATTTTACTTTTGGATGTTTTTAAATGTGTGTTTTGATCATTTATGTTTATAATTATTGTGTTATATGTTTTTTTGACTAGTCAGATAAGTTAATAATGTTTTTTGTTAGCTTTTATAATGAATAAATTATTATTATTACCCCGTAAGGGTCTTAGTGTAAGCCGTGTTTATAATTAAGTATAATATTTGGGTATAAAAGCGTGGGGCGCTTTTCATTAAATTTAATGATGTCTTCAGCGCTTTAATTATCGAACCTGTTCAAAAAACACCCCATGCTTTTACACTCAAATATTGTACTTAATTTCAAACACGGCTTACACGGGGTAGACAGAGAGAACAGGTTCGATGATTATTTTTTGCTTTTTAATGCAGTATTTATAACAGCATGTTTTTTTAGTTTTTTAAACTATTAATTTATTATATTATGGATGAAATACTTAAAACTTTCAGGTTATATGGTATTAAAAGAAACTAAATAATTTAGATATTAGATAGGTACTTTATTTAATCAAAATAAATATCGATGAAATCCAAGGTTTTACATTGAGAATTTCTGAAAACAAATACAATACATATTTTAGAGGGTGAATAAAAAGGTTTTGCAAATGGATTGGAGCTGACAATAAAAATGCAGATCTTGATTGCCTAGCTTGTATGAGGAAAAGTAATTAAAAGTTAAAATATAACTTGGGAAATCTACACAATCTTAAATAGATGACAGATATAAAGTAATGTAATTAAAATACCTTGCTGTAAAACCAGCGTCATTAAGCCTATTCTCAAGTACTCAAATCAGAGATTCCAATTCCCATTTTTTTAATAGCTCGTCCATCGTTGAGCGATAGGGCATATTCTCATCTATTTCATAGTGTATTGTTTTTCATGTGTCCCTTTGTTAATTATTATTGAACACGTACTCGACTTCTAATAGGTATGTCATGTCATGTCTCGTTGTTTGGCAAAGGGCATACAGGTTTCTACCTGCCACCACTCGTGGCCTACGTAAATGATTTTATCAGGCCTACGCATTGGATTTCAATGGCGGCCGTCGGAGTCCTAGCATTCCGGTGCATACTGAAACCCTTAACGCTTTCTTGAATATTTCGAATAAAATTATATGAACTAATACAACAAAGAATGTAAACGTATGCTTAAAAATGATTTACTTTATATAATTAATAATAAAATATATTATAAAAACATAAATAGTTTTCTAAAAATAAATAAATAAATGATTAAGAATCAGTATTATTGTACTATTAAATAAAATATATCTATAAAACTAAAATACACACTTGATACCTTATTGATTCAGAATAAAATAAACACTTCTAATAATAGTTAAAAACAAAACAAAAAATAATTATTTCTTTAATCCCTAACAGCAATAAATTGTGGATAACAAAAATTTAAAATGCCTCTCTAATAATAAGTTACAACAGTTATTGTAATAAATATTAAAAGATCGGTACATACATGAGTATGTACAACATATTTATTTTAAATTTAATCACAGAGATTGCAACTTTTCAACTTTTCTTTTACTTCCACATCCAAAAAATTTTTAAAAATTTTTATTGTTCAAATATGCTTAGAATATCATGAAACGTCGAGATTCTAAGTTTGAGCGAAAAAAAATTTCTGTCTGTCGGTCTGTCTAACTTTTTTTGTGCGCAAGTTTACTCTGGAACCATTTAAGATATTGACTTGAAATTTGGTGCACATAATATGTACTTTAACGAAATCTAGTACTAGATTATATTTTCATCTTGTTCCGTCGAAGGGTTAAGGGGTAAATTTGGGATAAATAGGTAAATCAAGCAGGAATAGTTCATAAAATTGGTATTTAGGATATACAAGAGAAGCTACGGTTCCAAAAAAAATTTTTGGCAATAGCTACCCCCATTACCACCCTCACCCCATTATTAAAGGAAATGAAAAAAAATTGTGATTTAGTGTGTGTACAAGGACCAGAAACCTCAAAATATTTTTTTACTTCATCCACCCCCACTACCACCCCCTATCACCATCCCCACCCCTCTACCGATGTGGGTTATCGTTTTATGGGTTTTTGGGGTAGAGGATTTCAAATATTATATTATTAAAGTTCCATAAACAATTATTTCCACATACAATGTTTTTTCGTTGTGAGTGACTTGGACAAAAAATTTAAATGTGGAAGTAATGATTCCTTGGGCAGTGGTTTCTTTAACAGACTTTATTTTAATCTCTTCATTGCTAGTCATTTTTTTTCTTATTACACCTCATTTTTTTCCTCACTGATACGATTATTTTTCACTTTAGAATAATTGTTCAACAATATATTAGAAAAATATATCAAGTCTCTCACAACGAAAAAATTTTGTACGTGGAAATAATTGTTTATGGAACTTTAATTAATATTTGAAATCATCTACCTCCAAAAACCCATAAAACGATATCCCACATCGGTAGTAGGGTGGGGGTAGTGAAGAGGGGTGGTATTGGTGATGGATGAAGTAAAAAAATATTTTGAGGTCTTTGGTTCTTGTACATACATTAAATAACAATTTCTTTTCACCTCCTTTTATAATGGGGTGGGGTTAGTAAGGAGGGGGTGTGGCTAATGGCAAACTGTTTTTGAGACATTAGCTTCTCTTATATATACTAAATATCAATTTTTTTGGACTCTTACCTGCTTGATTTACCTCTTTACCCCCATTTACTCAAATTTACCCTTCAACGGAATAAAATGAAAATATAATCTAGTTCCAGATCTCGTTAAAATACATACGTGTACCAAATTTTCAGTCAATATCTTAAATGGTTGCAGAGTAATTGTGCGCACAAAGAAAGTGACAGACAGACAGAATTTTTTTGCTCAATCTTAAAATCTCGACGTTTCATGACATTCTAAATCTAAATGAACAATAAATTTTTTTTTTAATTTTTTTGTCGTTACAAGACTTCCACTGGATGTGGAAGTAATTACTTACTAAAGTGATTAACGCAGATTACTGAATTTTTATTCGAGATAAAATGTTTTCGGTGAATGCTGTGAGACCATTTTTTGCCAGGTTCTTGTCCGACGGAAAACGAAACAGTAGCATATCGTTGTTTATTGTAATTTGATTTGCACTGGCACACAACATCGACGCCATCGACGGGGCATTCTTTTAATTGACATTCATTAATTAAGGGCGTTTTCATAATGTTCACAGTATAAAGATACAGTAATAAATCAATATCTAATTTCAGTATTAGGAGGCTGAATCATTTATTTGTAGTATTTCTCACGATTTATTTTCTGAATTATTACTGTGTTAGGCACATTAAATATTTAAAAAGTAATTCCCTTTTCATTCGACTCCAGTACAAATTCAAATCCAATTAGTTGGCACTAATCCATACTCAACTTAATACTAAACAAATTATATGAAAAAATAAAATATTAATCTTGCAAAAGAGCGCTAAATCCACCCGTAGCCGCAGTAACTTTGTAAAGTCGTAGGACTCCTTTCGTGACGTCACACGCGGACTCGAGTGCAATGCGGAGGCCTGATAAAATCATTTACGTAGGCTACGCACCACTGCGCGATTCTCTTGTTTCGACATTAAAATATGTCATATTAAGATTAATAAGTACTCAGTCAAGAATAACAATTATTGGACTAATAGTATATTTCTTCTAGGAAAGGTTTTTTGAAGTCTTATTGAAAGAGCAGTATGTCAAGTAAAAAAGTGATTAAGGTTGAGAAATGTAGTACTTAAAGGATGTTTTTAATATTTACTCTAGAATATCCTTATACTTACTCTTACGATTAACAGTACTTGAAAGAAGTGTACTATTAACAAATTAACTGCCAAGCCAAATTTTGGAAATTAATATAACAGGCGAATTGAATTTTTCCATTCCGTATTGATAGTAAATTAAAAACTAGTGGAAGCATTATACTCTTTGCCAATTTACTACTGAGCTTTTTATATAATTGTTACACATTCTATATAGGATACTCTTCGCATTTTTCTTGTAAATAATGTTAGTTTTTGGACATTCTAAATTTTATGATACCAACTTTGTTGTGGAAAAAAAAATATATGAAAAAAAAATCGCCATGTGAGGGATCGAACACGAGACCTTTGGATTGAAAGGCAAATGCAAGCAAGCAAGCAAGAATAAATTTATTTTAAATTAAGAATATATATTGTCCTCCCCGCGCACTCATCCGGAGCCAGCAATACATCCATGGTGCGAATCGCCATGGTAATTGATTGACTGGACGGAGCAAGGCCGGATTGGATAAAAATAAAATGAAAATATAAACACAATCTCCTTTAAAGGCAAATGTTTTAGCCATTGGGCTATCTCATCTTACCACAAAACTTGAATGAATATCGTTCAAGAATTATATTTCAACGGATTAGATACATTATTATGAAATACATATATATAGGTAAAATATAAAAACAAAAAAAAATTATAGGGAATAACATTTCGCAAGATTTCTATTTAAATACAAATGACAGAAATTAAAAAAAAAAAATTTTTTTATTTAAATGATTAATAACTTTTTTATTTACTGACTGATTTTTTTCAAAAACAATAGGGTTCTTTCTCTAGTTAACGCTAACTTACTTTCCAGATTTCAGTACAATCGGACTATTCTTTCTTAAGTTATCGTGCTTACAAGAAACGTGACGGACAGACGGACGGACAGACGGACATTTTGAAAGTTGTTCAGAATTCGTTCACTAACATAATGATATGAAATTTTTTTCTCTACGAGCGATATTTACTGATTTAGAAATGTGCCGATCAAATACAATATACTCTTCGTTTTAGCGAAGAGTATAATTATGTTCAATAAAATTCTTACTACCTACAATTAAGAATTTAAACAATTTTTAAAAATTTCTGGGTACAAAATGTTACTATGAGCCACATGCCGGTCCATTTCCACACACAAAGCTACATTATACGGGACCAACGGCGTGTGTTGGAGTAATTAAAAAATCGTGCATCTTTGCCGGCCGATGGAACCGTCATGGCGAAAGTAGAACATACTAGGGCCATAGTAACGGCATGGCAGTTGACTTGTTAAGAGTAAATCTAATGAATTCTTATACTTGGAAAGAATTAAACTCTCATTGACTTCAATAATTGCGCTAATGAAACTCAAGAATATATTGGTTTTTGGCTTAAAATTCGTATGCTATTGAATTAATAATAATTTATTATGCCAAGTAATATGTTAAACAAGCACAAAATTTCAAGTATGACCGATTAGTTTAATATAGAATACCTTTCTTTCCATGTAGTTTGACGACTTTTTAACAGTTTAAAGGAATTTAGATTAATAGCTATTTTTCTATGAACATTAAGAAAAATAGAACTTTTTTATTGATTTCACTGTGGAAATGTAACCTTTTCTGTGCCCAAAAATATAGGTCGCAGAAAAGTTTGAGAAGGTGAATTCCACAATCCATTAAGTTTTTGTATTAATTTATTTCTTAAAACAAAAACAAAATACACTCACAAAAACTACTAGTTTAAAAAACTATACACATTGGCTTTACCAAATATTTAAAAAGAACCAACCAAATTAACAAAAATCACTCATAGACAAACAAAAAAAGTATATGGAGGATTGTGAAACAAACACATATCTTGCCGACTTGCCAAAATCCAAGGTAGTATGCCCTAAGCTTCAGGGACCTTTTGTGAAGCGCAAACGAAGTTATGTTACCTTTGCTGATTGATTATAATTTTTAAACAAAAATTTCTATTTCAACAAAACTTTACTTCGTCTGAGTTGGTCAAGTCCTAGAACAGAGTTGCTCCAAGTACAAACAAAAAGTATTTGAATACTGAGTACAAAATGTAATTGAGTATTAAATTCAAGTATACAACAATAAGTACTATGTACCTACATAAGTTCGGAGTACCGAGTACATGTTTATTTATATTGGATGCCGACAACAATAAGGGATGGATTAGCTAAGGGATCTAACTAAGGGTTAATAACGTTATGATAATAACAGAACACGAAATTTTTTATAGTTCTATTTTATTAGCTTTAAGAATGACCAGTTTTTTGAAATTCTTATCTGTGAGTGCATGGCGACGTAGATTGTTTAAAATTGTTGTGAATGAAAACAAACACTCTACTACTTAGTCTGGGGTCCAACAGTACGAAATCGCTCTAAATTCCAAGTAACCTGTTCTGACATGACGTACATTTTTCAACTTCAGATTTGCAAAAAGGGTTATATAGGACACCAGAAATGACTTGTCGGATTCTTATCAGCTCTTGCATAACTTCTTAAATGATAAGAAAAGAGACGAAATGATAATTCCTAAAAAAATGTTTTTTAATACATAACACGTCCTGTAAAAGAAACTATGAGTGCTATCCATCTAATTTTTTTATAGTATACACTAAAGACATAAGCGCTTGGATGAGGCTCGATGGCACTGTTTAAATATGTTTAGTTTTTTGGGAAAAAAATATGAAATCTGTAACTACAAAATATTGTAGTAAGAATTTCAACATACGAGCAAGTACTTCAATTTTAAATTTTTTGTGTATAAACTATGCTAACAAACATACCCAATATATTGAAAATGTTTTTAAGACAAAAACTAAGTTGATATTGCATATAGTATTCGAGTTGTGAATTTTTAAAATGGGTGCATGATGCGGCGTATGTAATAAAGGCGACAGCTCTCCTAAAATTCATAAAGCGCATGAAAACAGTTTACAGTGGAATTAGCTGGTATGTTTATGTTTACTAGGCGTATGTACTTATGTATATAGTGTGAAGTTGTCTTAACATTGTAACATTATAAAAACTATTTGTGTTTGATTGTTTAAATCGATTGATTATTGTTTGCGGTTCATATTTATTATTTACTAGCTATGCCCGCGGTTACGTCCACGTGGAATTTTGAAATTGTCTAAAAAGCTTCTTTATAAACGACGTTTGAGGTAGAATCACCGTTCTGGAATATTTCAGAAAACTCACAAATTTTCTGGAATATTCCAGAGTACTATCGAATTTTCTGAAATATTACAGAAGTTTAATCTTAAAAGTTTATGCCGCGCAAATACGCTTATTGTAGAGATCAAGCTGTATCTCCTGTTCTACTAGACCGATTTTCATAAAACTTGGCTTAGTCTAGGCCGATTTCGATGAAATAAGAACTAAATGTTACTACAAGCTTAGATGAACCTCATTGGTTCAGTAGTTTCTGCGTGATGCGCGTTCAAACAGACAAGCAGACAAACAGAGAAAAATTCCAAAATCTGTCTTAATGTATTCCATTACTCATCTTACATCCCCCACATCAGTTTTTTTGCAAATATTTTCAATGTACATACACGTCAACTTTACAAATGTATTATATGTATACGTTTGAAAATTATTAAAAGGTGAAATAATTTAATAAAAGTGATTTACGCTCCCTCCCACCGACGGAAGACGCTTTTCAACAACATGTTGCAAATATTACATTTTTTTAAACAGTGCTGTGAACCGTCATTCAAATTACCTCTTGTACAAAATTTTGGATGCAGAATTGGAAATCAGGAGCTGGTACCGATAATGTCGACAAAAAAAAGTTTATCTGAACTTAAATTAAAAAGTGCAACTGTAAAATAAAATGCGACACAAAATATTCTTGTGAGTAGTATTCAGTTGCGTGCTCGTGTGCTGCTTTTCCTGAAAATTGTTTTAAGGGAAAAAGCAATATGCATCGTTTTATAATGATAGTGATTCTGACTAAAATGTTAGAATAGTTATACACAAAAATTACATAATATACAACATTAATGTTTTATTTAAAATATCTCCCTTTTCTGCTTTCTATTAAATATGCTAAATACCTAAAATAATATTTCTCACTAATGTTTTATTTCTTAAACAATATAAAAACGAGTAGTACTTGGGCATGGCCAATTGCAAATACCTATTTGATTAACATTTTGCTCGAACACACAATTCACTTTGTATCGATTATTTTTTTAAATAAGTGGCCGCAATCGGCAACGCCCGACTACTACTTTCATTCGTTTTGTTGTATTATTAACATAAAGTAATTCAAATTTGCAATTATATTGAACAATATAGTGCTTTTTACTGTTACACTGTACCAATTATCGTGTAGACTATTTTTATTTTAATGCTGAATAATTACACGCCTCATAAAAAAATCATAAACAAAAAACTGTATACGTTATCGACAGGATCTTTTTTAAAAAAACTTTTTCAATATATGGACTATATTTGGTAAGCAATTGTATATAAGAATTTCATAAATTTAACATAGTTGTCCGCATATCGGAATTTTTAGAACGTAAATATCAACCTTTTGATTTTAATTAGTTTTTTCCAAAAAAAATATTCTTTTCAAAAATACCAATAGCTGAGTTAGAATTACGTATATCTTTTGAGTATACATACCAAAAATCAGATCGGTAGGTTACATAGTTTTTGTTTTAACGGAGAATAACCATTGTAAAACATACTTTTGTAATTATCAATCCGCCATCTTTTTTGCGATTTCTAAAGTTGCGCAAGAGCAAAAATTAATCCGACAAGTGTTTTCTAGTGCCCCAGGTAATGCTCTCTTCATTACTTATATCAACTTTTGTACGTTATGTCGGAACAGGTCATCTTGATTTTGGAGTGCTTGGACCCCGGACTAACTACTATTATCGATGATGGCAAGCAATTATTGTATTGCAAGAAAAGTCTTTTTATAGTTAGGTAATCATCCAGTATTGAGAGATTGATCCTTTTATCTTCGAGATAATGTAAAAGCCTTGAGTTCAAGTTTGTTTTTCTTTTTGTCTTGCTTATGTAACTCTTTGGATTAGGTTTGGATCTGCACAGATGACGGTTCAGATGCAGCTTCATCACAGCTAAAATCGAAATATTCCAGGTCCTGATCTTTGCTGTTGCTGTCGTCACATTCATTGGAATTTTCAGAATCCATCAGGAGCAGTTGTTTTGGTGATAAGGTGACCATTTTGTTTTATTTAATACACTGAATCAACGAAGCTTAAATTTAGAAAGTGTTACCGCAGTTGCTTCTTTCGATTCTAGTTCAAGAAGGTTGGAAAACCTTTTTAGCAGTGCTTTTATCAGGGCCGTTCCTACCGAGGGCAAATTGGGTGTTCAACACGTAGGCGTCACATTTAGGGGGGCGCCAAAATGTGAAATAAAAAAGAGGATTTTAATTTATTAATAATTACAAAAATAAATGTAAACACATCTTAAGCCAAATGTGTAAGCAAAGCTTAAGCAAGATGTCGTGATTGTCATCCTATACCAAGATTTGTACACTATACCATAGAGATTATATATTATGATGTCTATGCACTATACGCATCTGAATTTAAGATGTCAGCGCCAAAGCGGAGAACTCGTGAACTGATTAACGAGCCATTCTTTGTTTATGTGGCAAATTGCGTACCTTGCTACTTCCTGTTTATTGTTATTTTTGGTATTAAAAATAATAATAATAACACATGACCTAATCGTTTTCAAGATTTTGTTGTAAGTGTTGTAAGTCATTCCCAAATGTGGTAACTTCTCTAAGAATTTTATTGACGTTACCAGTAAGTATCGCCTCGGGTAAGCGGTATTTTTCTAGATAAAAAATCATTAAAAATTATATAAGAAGCACATTAGTCCAGTGTTTGACGGTAAAAATAGGGTATTACCTCTGAATTCTTTCGGATAACATCGATTTTGATGAAAATTTGTAATTAAGCTTATCTTACCCTCCTCTTGAAAAGTTGTATGTTCCTGATGTGTGCTTTTTTTTGAGGGTGAAAACTAGCCCTTCTGACAGAAAATTTAAAAGCCAAATCTAAGCGTTACATATATTAAAATCTTGTTTAAATATGTAGAATAAACAATTTATTTCATGTTCTGAAATATATTATGATGTGTTTCAACGTTTCAATCCTTTAAAACCACCCCTTATAACGAAATTAAAAACAAAAATAGTTTTTAACAGCTTGAAATGTTTTAATAGGGCATTTATAATGAATTAAGATCCCGTTACTGTTTATAATATAATTTATGATTTATTGCAACGTTTCATCCCTTACAAACCGCCCTCGTGATAAAATTAACTACCATATTTACTTAAAATTAAAGACTGAAATTATGAGTTTAAAGGGGAAAAATAAAAATTTTATGTACATTATAATAGCATGTTTTATTATTGAAATTATCGACCTTCTCCTCTTGGTCTGTAATTGGAGGACAATTTTGACAGTTGTCACCGGAGCATGTTCCGCATGTTGAGTTACAAAAAGTCCAACTTTTCGGCAGCCACAAGCTGTGCCACATCCTTTTTTGCAATTAGAAAATATCATTTTGAGGAGTTTTTCCGGTGCAGGCATACTCAGCATTTCATTCATTATTAATCCATCCCCAATCAGTTAAACGAATATTTTTGTTCCCAAGCCACATCTGGATTTGTAAATAAACCCTCTTAATGTGCTCATTCGGAGCATCAATTGTCGGAACAAGGGATGATAATTTCACAGCACTGTGTTTAGTGGTAGTCTTAATAAAGGATTCATAGCGCATCTGCTGGAGAAACGCTGATAAGTCTCAGACACTACTCAATTTTTTTAATTGTATCTCTTTAGCAGCTCCATACAGTAATATTGTGCAGTACCCACCGGCTTCTAAAATTTCTTCCAGCTCTGAAGTACTATTATATATTTACATATGTTTATAAATGTTCTAAAATTATTGAGAATAAAACAATTTACATGCTCCGAAAATTTCACCGAAAAAATGCGATTGGTTCTTCAACGATAACTTCCATAATTTTTAAGCTATCCAATCACTCCAAAAACTATTTTGCAGGGAATTTTAAGAGCTACAAGGCATGTAAAGTTGAACTGCCTTGAACCCTTCATTTTTGATATTTTTGAGTTTGAAGGGCTCGGGGAAGGGGGTCCCCGCACTCATATGCAAACTTATAACGGTGACATCTCAATTAATTTTTATCCTAGAGAAATAAAAGAAAAAACAAAATTTTCAGTAAAAAAAATCTGAATTTTTGTACTCTAGCATTTTTTAGTTTTTGAATTATTGTGAAAAAATGAAAATTTCAAAAATCATTTCAAATTTCAATTAAACTTTTTGTCATATCTAGGCATCCTAAACCGGTCAAACTTCTAGAACATATTGTTAGTACTTAAATAAAGTAAATTGTGCATGGATTACGTTCAATTTCAATTCTTGTGGTGAAGCCATTGGTTTCATTGATGATTTTTTCTCCGAAAAAATGAGTCAACCGTTTTATTTTCATCATAACTCCTTTAGTATTTATGCTAACGACTTTTACTAAAGCCCATTTTAAAGGTCTTTTCAAGTACTTTTAGAAATACCTTATATGTTTTCCTCCAAAAATTTTCCGTTTTTCTGTTATTCAACGTTGAAAGGTTCGAATTCAGTTTTCGCCGAATAAAAAGTCACCTTCAACGTGCCATAACTCGGTTCGTATTGCAACTACAGAAATAAAAAAAAAAACAATCGATTTATTATTTTATAAGGTTCATTTCTGCTTAAAATTATTCGTCACTAATAGATGTTGTTGAACTGGCACTGCATGTCTGAAATGTAATGAAACTGACTTTTCACTGGAGGTGAGATGGTGAATTTGTTGGCAAGTCTGAACTCGTGTAAAAATGTACTTATTACGAAGGCCATATGTACTTGAGTACATTAAAATCTACTCAAGTACACGTAAAAGTACTTTGGACATTTTCAGGGTCTAAAATGCGTCAAATATAAGTACAAGTACAATAAAATGCATTTGAATTTGTACACCGGCACGGTAGCTCAATCGGTTAAGGCGTATTGAGTGGCGAATACGCTGATCGACTCGCTTCCACGCTCTGGGTTCGACCCCCAGCCCCGGTATTGACAACACCTGTGGGTGTGGATGTATGTCTGTGTTTTTCCGAATGTGTAACCCCCTTCCGGACAGCCTTGGCTTTGGATTTGGGGGTTGTCTACTATCTGTGGTGTGTTTATGTTATGTTTTATGTTTATTGAGTACCAAATGCACTGATACTCAGAGTACAGCGATTGTGTACTTTGTACTCAAGTACGCACAGAATGGTCTAGAATTCATCGACTATTAATAATAATAATAATAATAATAATATATTTATTCATCCTTATTACAGATCATTTCAAATACACATGATATATAGGATATGTCAGATTACGAGTCCGAGTTTAAGTTAATAAACTGGTGGTCATGAACACTTACACAGTACAGATAAAATAATTAAAATAATTAAAAAGAATATACTTTACAATAGGTTTACCTAGAATTAGATATAAAATGTTTACATGTATATGTAATAGTTAAAACCTGTCATTAAAAAATTCATGCATTGAATAATAACACTTAGATACAAGGAATTTTTCAATGTCATTTTTAAATTTACTTGCAGATGGACAGATTTTAAATTCATTTGGTAGATGATTGTAAATTTGTATACACTTGTAGTGTGCAGATCTTTCATAAGCTGCTGTCCTATGCATTTCATTTTGAAGAGCGTTTCGAAACCTGGTTGAGTAATTATGGTTTGAGCCATTTTCCGCAAAAAGGTTAAGATTGTTTTTGACATAGAGTGAACACTTGAGAATGTATATGCAATAGAATGTGAGAATTCCGTTGTTTATAAATAAGTCCCGGCAAGATTCACGTCTTTTCTTATTATAGATAAGACGTACAATTCTTTTTTGGGCTAGGAATACTCTGTTTACGCCCACTGCGCTTCCCCATAGTATGACATGATATGACATAGCTGAATATGCTAGCGCATAATAAACCTGCATCATTATTTCAGAGTGCAGATCATATCTGAGTTGCATAATAGCAAAAAAAGCACTACTCAATTTCTTTGCAACTACATCAATATGTATTTCCCAGCACATTTTGTGGTCAACACTGACACCAAGAAATTTTGTGCTCTTAACAAGAGACATGTTACATAGCTCCGCAGGAAATTGTATGTTTCTGTTAAAGTAAATGCATTTTGTTTTCTCTGAATTTAACATAAGGCTATTTTTTTGGCACCATCCTGCCATTTCATCCACGATAGTACCTATTGATCTCTGCAGTTGTTCCAGTGATGGTTCTGCTATAGCAATCGAGGTGTCATCTGCATAAGTAGTAACATGCCCCTTGCTAATACATTGTGGCAGATCATTAACAAATAATAAAAATATCAAAGGACCCAGTATGGAGCCTTGCGCTACCCCAATGTCGATATCAAAGTGGTCAGAATAATGACCATTTATTGAAGTGAAGATTTTCCTTCCACTTAGATATGAAATTATCCAGTCTAATGTAATTCCTCTTATACCTAAGTTTTGTAGTTTTACACTAATGAATTTTATGTTAATGGAGTCAAAAGCTTTAGACAGATCAAAGAAAACTCCTGCAACATGTTTATTTTTATCTAGTTCTGTATTTAAAAAGTTAACGAAACTCACTGCAGCAGTTTCCGTTGACCTGTTTGGGCGGAAACCATGTTGAGATTCACTTAGGATATTGTATTTATCTAGGAAGGAGATAAGCCTATTATACATTAGTTTCTCAATTATTTTTGAAAATACACTTAGAATACATATGGGACGATAATTGTCTATATCCGCTGGATCACCACTTTTAAATATAGATATGATTTTTCCTAATTTTAAGATGTCAGGAAATTCGCCTTTTGCAAATGACATGTTTATTAAAATTGTTAGGGGTTCAGCTATTGATTCACCAACGGCTTTTATTACACTCACCAGCACTTCATCATATCCATACGAACAAGAATTTTTTAAGTTTCTTATTACACTTAGTACCTCTTCACTGGTTACTGGTTCACAGAAAATTGAATGTGGAATTATTTCACCTGTTGTGCAAGACTGGGATTTATCATTGCCAAAGTGAGAATGTAACTTGGTGTGAATACTCTCAGAGAAATGCTTACCAAAACAGTTGGTGATGTCATGGGGGTTAGATGTGAAATTATCATTGTAGTGAATTCTTTCTATGTGGGTGTTTTTTTCTTTACGTCCTAGTTTATTATTAACTTCTGTCCATACCTGTTTGGTTTTATTCGTTGCACCGTTAATTTTATTACTAATATAATTTCTTCTTGCCTTATTTATAAGTTTTCTATAGTTTTTCTTTTGTTTTTTATACAATTTTTGTAGTTGCAGATTCTTAGAGATGCAATACATATTGTAGGTATGTGATAAATTCTCCCTTGCCTTTCTCAAGTCATTCGTAAACCATGGATAAGTTGTTTCTTTCTTATTCAACTGAGTCACGGGGCAGGTTTTATTATAATACATTAGGAAAATGTTTGAGAATTTCTCAAAATTTAAACTTACTGTGTCCCTATCGTCAAAATCCCAACTGGCATTATTCAGTTTGATTTTCAGGTTGTCAATATTTCTTCGAGTTGATTTTCTATATTTGGTTTGAAGCGGGCGTTTTTCTGATGTAATGGTGGTATTATTATATTTGTAATGGAATATAATTGCAGAGTGATCAGAGATATGTGGGTTAAAAATATCGCATGTATAAGATGCTACTGACAAGTTGGTAATTATATAATCCAGTCCACTTGTTGAGGTAATTCCATTTTTATTAGTATAGGTTCTTGTTGCACACTTGTTATTGTTGGCTATAAGTAATTCAAAAGAGGCTAGTAGATCATTTAAAAGTTTAAAATTATGGTTTGACTGATTCAAATAGTCAATATTCAAGTCCCCGCAAATAATTAAACGGTGAGTTTTATACACGTCACTTATTAACATTTCGGTGTTTGCAAGGAAAGTGTCTAAATTGCCATTGGGTGGGCGATACATATTAATTACACATATTTTAGATTGATTTGGTAATGTTATATAGATTCCACTATATTCCAAATGCATTTCCATATTATATTTAGGCGACACGATCTGGGTTATAAAATTTACATAGGAAGCAAGATATATTACGGTACCACCATGAGTTTTTTTCTTCCTGCAATAATGAGAGACTATATTGTAACCCTTTATCTTCATGAGATGAATATTTGTATCATTCGCCCAGTGTTCCTTTACACATAATAAAGTAGGCTTATGTTTTCCAACTAGTAGTTCAAAGTCATTAAGTTTATTTGTGATTGATTGAGCATTAATTGTTAGTATACTTATCTTGTCATTATTTGATGATATGCCTTTTGCAATTATTTCTTCCGAAATATTTATTTATCGTTTGTGTTTATTTTCAAGGTTTGGTGTAAAAGTATGTCGATTCGAGTTTACTTGTCTTTTAATTGCATGAAATGTACATTTTTATATTACACTAATAACAAAGAAAAATACATAAGTACAATTTTTTTCTTAACGTCGTATTTTAGGAACTTAACTAATTGCTAATTACGATTCTTTACAAAAAGAGTCTTACAAAATAAAATATAACAAATTGCACTATGTCTTCACATAAATAACGTTGAAAATTTCTTATTAAACAAAGAATTTTTAAAATCCCTCGTTTAATTATAAATCGTTTCTAAAATATTTTATCAAAATATTGGCAGTATGTCTTAACAAAGAATATGTACACTATACTTAAGGGGAAATAGGGAAGAACAATTAATTATCTATTATTAATTTAATATTTGATTAGGTCCAATTCACACTTTATCACTTTTGTCTTTTGTTTGTCTGTTCACACACATAAAATTATTCACCACTAAAAATCACAACCACTAAAATTTGTCTCTTGGCATTTTCTTACGGGTACGGTTTGAAGAAATATCCTTCAGATAAAATATTCAGCTGTAAAAGAAATAAAAATAAATCATTTATCACTGTTATTAAAGTAAATGTTAACTTAGGTCACGAATTTTATTTTGGTCTATATACGTATAGGAAAACAACTTTAACTTTTTCCAAAAATACCTCTTAAAACTAACATATTATAATCATTTAGTTTCCACAAATATCAAAACATTTGTACTCTACACTCGAATACCATACCTAAAGCGCATTTCGCCCATCATGTCGACATCATCTGGAGATGATTAATACTAAAGTAAAATTATTGTATGTATACTAAACTAATATCATGGTTAAACGGATTCGACCAATCTCATCATCCCCACCTAAATACTATCTCAGCGTGACCAACCAATAAAGCGGGTATTTGGTGTAAGGCCCTTTGTCACCATTTGTACTATTTTTACTTTTTGCAATTCCTAAGCCTTGAGAAACATCCAGCTGTCTATCTACTATTTGTTACATTCGTAATTTTTTATATCTGTCCTAAGATTATTATCAAAAGCAACATTAGTTTAGTATAAATACAGCATACATTGTTAAATTTACTTTAATACTACTCTCTTCTAATATATTGTTCAAGTGTTTTGGTGATTCTAGAAATTACTTTTTGGTCTCTGTCACATCAAAAGTTCCCGGTTCAGAATAATATTTTGACTACCATTTACTTTTTCTGATAAGGGAACAAAACTGAAGTTTTTTACTGGAGCTAAAAAAATTAAAATATTCTACTAGCTAATTAAAAAAAAAAAGGTATTTTTGGAAAAATTTATATGACTAGGTTTTAATTTAAGACAATACACTTAGATGGCAATATTCCAATTTAATGATGGCAACATATAAAAAATATATTGCTGGATGCTGTTACAATTCGAGTAGTTAAATACAAAAATTGTATATATTTCTTTAAAATACAACTAAAAAATAATAGCCTGCATGTGTAATGTGATATAAAAATGAAGGTGATAGCCAGAGAGCCGCGGGTTTTGAGACGCGATGAGAGCTATATGTCTTCCGCTTTCTGAGATGAAAGTATATACCTCAAAGATGCCAAATATAAAATAATTTGGGCAGGGCGCGTCCAAGAAAAAGGTAAGATGTTTTTTAATTTTTTTAGCGTTATATATATATGTCTTCCACTTGGATAATCTGTAGTAAAAGTGATCAGTTATCGTCTGACAAAGCGGAAGAAATTTTGGTCACTGCACATTTGCACAAAAAAAAATTGAAAATTTTTTGTCAAAACTTTAAAAACAAAAAAAAATACGTCTTATATATGCTTACTTTTAAGTTCTTTTACTTTATTATGACCCCCATACAAACGAAATTGAGGTGGAAGACTTTTTGGGCAAGGGCAGTCACAGGGTTGGCCAAAGTAACCACTTGAAAAATTTGCGTGTGTGGCTAAATTTAAAAATACTTAAGTGTACTTGGAGTTCATTTTAAGCTTTGAAATTTTGTATGGGGCTTCTTTAGGGACCAATAACACTAAATTCACGAGGGAAGAAGTTTTGGCCAACTTTACTACTCCTTTCAATTATAGCTCTTTTTATAGTTATTTAGTGTACTATTTATCATTTGACAATTTCTTTTTTTCCATATTTAAGTGAATAAAGTTAACCTGACTGTTAATTAATAAGAAAAATTGTCAATTTCAACCCATTATATAAGGGTTGTTCTTAATGAAGTCAAATAGTACATTTTAGCACAGAAAATTACACGTGTAGTGTAGATAAATGAAGGTGGGTCTGTTCGAAAATCTACTTATTTTGGCTAGTTCTATTCATGGTTAAAAGGATTTGCTATTACTCAAAAGTGGAAGTATCAAACATCTAAGTCACTAAGATATTCATAATTTATGTAAAAAAGTAAAACAGAAAAAAAACATAAAAACTTAGTTACCAATTGACTTTATCTATTCCAGATGTGCAACTTTTTATTCTAAAATGTACTATTTGACTTCATTAAGAACAACCCTTATGTAAGGGATTGAAATTGACTATTTTTCTTATTAACTAACAGTAGTTATGCAGTACCAATACTGGCGCAATTCAAGGTCAAGCTGGAGCTGCGGCTGTAGCTGTGACGTCAGCACGCCTGCAGCCCCGCGGGGGGCGGGCAGGTGATAGATGATAGATCCTATGATCTAGGTTCTAGTGTGAGGTGAGATAATGCTAGATGATAGATCCTATTATCTAGGTTGTAGTGTGAGGTGGGATCTTCTTAGATGATAGGTGATAGGACCTAATGGGAGGGGGGAGATCCAATCCCCGAGCTTAGATATTAGATTATAGCTAAAGATAAGAGATTATATCTAAGAGGGCGTGGCTAAGAGTATATAGGATGTATCTAGTAATAAAAGAAGTATATAGGATGTATCTAGTAATAAAAGAAGTATACAGGGTGTATTTAGTAATAAAAATAAGTATATAAGGTGTACTAGTGATATGGTGTATCTAGTAATAAAAATAAGATGGCTGCCGTTTATTGTTTATAGTTATTGACGAATAGTATTGCATGTTTACGTTAGAGGACGTTAGAGGTTAAGAAAAATGGCTACAGACGTCCATCATTGAGTTTAAATAGACAAGTCTTATATATGAAATAAATATTCATCTACTTCAATACGTAAATTTTATATTTGAATGTTAAAACTGTGACCAAATGCAGAGACGTTATCGGATTCCAGGAAATTGTTAATGTAAATAAATGCGACTGTCTACGGCTATATGTATATTTAAAACGTGATTAATTGTCTTTAGATAACAGCATCCGACGGTTATAATACAATGACTAATAAGTCACGTGATCTATTATAAGGAGCGTCTCAGGGTTTGGAGAGAAATAATGTAAACAATGAAATCATCATATTTTTTCCCATATTTTTCTGCTTACACGATACGAAAAGTGGGGGTGGAATACAGCATAAAAGTAAAGACCTGAGATCGCTGCATTCATTCACAATCTTAAAGTCGATATATACAAGCAGCAGCAGCAGCAATGTCTTTCGCAAAAATTAATGTTGAAGCTCATGTCACGCCGTTCATGAAAATCTATGAGCTGGAAGTCGATAGAAAATATAAAGTGCTAGATATATATAAAGCACTTTCACTTTCGTATGGTATCCAGGTCCAAGTAATCCTCGAAAATTGTAAAGTGAGTCTACCAGCCAGATACTCACGCATTATTTCTGATGATGATATGGTAACGCTACAACAAACCATTATACTAAAAGAAGTGTACTTGGTATATAGAGGGCTAGCAGGCACGACCACTAACATTGAATTCATCGAGTCCTAAAGATGGATCCCGAAACATATAAGAAGAGGTTACAGCACTTTATAAACAATTTAAAATTACTCGGAGAAGACGTTAAGTACGTTGAAGTTTTACGTACATTTCAACATGTCAGTATCCAGCCGAAGAAGTCCAAGAACAGTTCAGTTCAGCGAGGACGTTAAAATTCATCACATTTACCATTGGAGCTATGCCCATAGAACTGCTAGATGTGGTAACTGGATGCAAGACGCCCGCGATCGAGATCGTTTTCAAATTAAAATATTACGATACGCTCAAATAATTAATCCAGTACTTGAACATAAATATTCTGTTATTATATCGCAAAACATGTAACCTCTTTCTTATATGTATTAATAAATTAATTTAAAAAATGGTTGACTATTATTACCCATTTCCTAATTAAATGAAGAATTCAGATTTTTTTTTCAAGTTTATTGTAACGAAAATGTTCATGCTACATTTTATGTCTTTTTTAATGCTGAATTCAAATATGCAATCAAAAAAATTAAATCTTAAAAAATAAAGCCAGCCCAGGCAAAAAATGAAAAAATTCATATTTTTCAAGTTTATTGTAACGAAAATGTTCATGCTACATTTTAAGTGTTTTTTAATGCTGAATTCAAATATGCAATCAAAAAAATTAAATCTTAAAAAATAAAGCCACCCCAGACGAAAAATAAAAAAATAATTTTAATTTTTATAATATATTTTATTTATCTGAACGCATAATACAGTAATAAAGCTTATATATGTACATGGAATACATAACCTATAAATAATAATAATAATAATAATAATAATAATAATAATAATAATAATAATAATTAATATAAGTGCATAAAAATTAAACAATGCTACTTTTTTCAATCCAACTGTTATGGGAACTGTCAAATCCAAGCCATTTAACGAAAACCTTATTTCCTTTCTTCCTTAAAACTTTCTCAACGAGATACATGTCTGAATGTTTAACCTTCTGCAGTTCTTCAGTATAGAAGCATCCTTCTATTGGCTGTTTCTGTGCATCGGTCAGTAAGTATGTTATGGGGCTGGTATAATTAATTTTTGAAATAGTAAATATTTCATTAGACCAATTAGGAGTATAACCTTTATCGAACACGCCTCTGTACTTGCTTATTCTCACATGATCGTTAATTTTAAATTTAGGTAATTGTGAGTATGTAATTGTAGGATAATTGTAAACAGATTTCAAGAGTATTTTTTCATTCTTTTTATTTACATCTACAGGTTTCATGCCGATGGTACGATGCCTAGTATTATTATATTTCTTAATAATATCAGCAAGTAAATTATACCACCGAAAAGAACCATTTATACTAAATTCTTTATACATCATAGATTTTATAGTCCTATTTACGCGTTCGACTACTGAACATTTTTTAGTGCTATACGAAGAATAATGATTAATTTTATATTTTTTCATTAATTTTTGAAAATTAATATTATAAAATTCGGTTCCATTATCAGTCTGTAAATTGACGGGGATTCGTTTATCTGCGACTAATATTTTTTCCATAGCTCGAGTAACATTTACGCCAGATTTAGATTTAACTGGTTCAGCCCATACGTACTTTGAAAAAACATCAATTACAATGAGAATATATTTATAATTTTTATTGTAATTAGCATATGGAATCATTTCGACTAAGTCAGCCTGAAGCAATTCATTTAAACCTCTAACTACGACTTTTCGTCTCTTAAAGTTAATTCTAGCCGGCTTATGTATTTCATTAACAATATCTCTTTTTATAGCAGACATGTTTACAGTTCAACAATAATTTACGTACTGTTAAATTAATCCAGCGATTCGATTATTTTACTTTCTAATAGTTCCTCTAAAATTCTATTTATTTCATTCGTATGACTTGAATTGCCTGCCTCCTGTGAAGCTATCAAAAGCCTAAGACGATCGACGAGTTCATTAGGATCGTCCCAATATACGTAATCAATAGCATTATCGGTGACTTGCATCATTAATTCACCGCCTTTTACTTTACCAGGAGCACGTTGTCGAGGTTCGCGAGCGTAAAGCATCGGTTTAATAATATGCAGGTACTTCCAGCTCTTACTACCGGACTTTTGCTTTTCAGAATCATAATTTCTCTTATGTGCGCTAGTCCTTTTTACAATATCAATGTACTGTTTCTTATCATCATAGTTATAGTGATGCGAACGTTTTTTAAATAGTAATTCATAAAGACCGCGAGTGCCCTGATACTCTTTATTATTTATTATTAAATTGTCACCGTCAAACTGAATGGCAGAATTTCCAATATAATATTTATCTTCTTCGGGATTATATCGTACACCATATCGAAAATCATGTGTATTTTCAGTATCATGCATCATCTCAGATATATATGTTTTAGGCAGATCGCTAAATTTCTCAAGATACTTCTCATCTGACTGGTCGCCTTCTTCAGAGTCGACAATCGACGGTGACGGTGTAATATTAATATTTTTTTCATCCTCTGAGGGTTCAGACTTTTTCTTAATGTTTAAATTCTCGTCCGTCTCAAGCTTGATATGTTTAGCTATCGAATGTAAAGGTGCGGTGATTGGGGCAAAAGACTTTTCGATTTGCAGATCGTGCATTTTGAGTGCCTCTAATTTGCGCTTTACGGCTTTCCGAGCTTCGATAATTTTATTAGTAATGTCCATGTCGACAGGTGCGTCAGATAACATGTGTAATTATCAACTGATTGAGATAGTAAAATCACAGGTATATATACTCGTCAAACCCCTTTCTGTATCGGCCATGTTTAATATCGCTATCTTTATCTATCACTAGGAATCCGTATTTATCTTTCCAGCATAACGAGCACATATGTTTGAAATCCTCAAAGCTCATATCGGTATTAACGTGATCGGAATATACATGTCTAAGATTCATGTCATCCTGCTTGAATAATATCAGTAAATTTGCATTGTCTCTTATCAGATGTTTTGGAATGCGGGTATAGGTCTGACAGAGATAGAAGCTGTCTATCTGTTTATGCCGCCCCATGCTAAAGTAGTCACGCATCACACTTTGATTGTCGCAAGCTACGTCATCAAATATAAAAATGGAATTAATTTTAGCTTGCGCAGGCGTCATTATTACATCGCTATCCTTGAATTCATGATATCCCACGATCGAGCCGAGTACTTTTCTAAGATATTCATATTTAGGCTGGTAGAGAGATTTCGAGTAGACGTAAACATTCTTGAAACGCAAGCCGTGTGGATGAGTCAGCAGGCTTATCACGATGTTTGTTTTCCCACAATTTGAAGGTCCGCATATGATACACCTGATGCTGTCGGGTAACAGAGGACCATGTCTACTATCTTTTTTCACATGACTATCGAAATCGAGATTATCGATTTTCAGACTGTTACCTGTCTTGATGAAACGCATGATTGACACTGAGGTATTTCCACCAGGAGTTTAAGTATAAATAGCTTTCGATCACCTGTAACACCTCAGTCTACTATTACATGCGATAGAGGTAACATGGCTGTAAACGCTCTCATAAATAAATTACCTTTCGAAGCCCATATCCCTGGCTATCGTTTCTGCGGCCCGGGTACTAAATTAGAAAAAAGACTGGCGCGAGGAGATCGCGGAATTAATGGTCTAGATGAGGCGTGTCGTGACCACGACATACAATATTCTAAAGTCAATGATGTGAAAGGACGGCATATTGCCGATAAAGAATTGGCAAAACGTGCTCTGAAGCGAGTATTTGCTAGGGATTCGTCCATCGGAGAAAGAGCGGCAGCAGCCGGTGTAGCAGGCATCATGAGTGCTAAAGTTAAATTAGGCTTGGGATGTAAAAAAAGAAAATGTGGCGGTACGATGACGTTTAAAAAAATATCCAATAAAATTCGTAAACTAGTACGTGGAGCTCCCTCTGTCGGGGATGCTATTAAAAAGGCCTCTCGTGCAGTACAGCGTATTAAAAAAGATAAAAAAATATCACCGATGGCTGCTCGCGTTATTCCTATACCGAAGACGGGTGGCGTTCTACCGCTAATACCAATATTTGCTGGACTTAGTGCTCTGGGAGCGCTAGCCGGTGGATCTGCAGGTATAGCGAAAGCTGTAAGAGATTCTCAGGCGGCATCCTCCCAGCTTAAAGAATCTAAACGTCACAATCAGGCTATGGAGAGTATCGCCCTCGGTAAGGGACTCTATCTTCGTCCCTATCGAACGGGACTTGGACTATACATGAATAAAAACACCAACAGCAAGTGACTAGTAAAATTACCAAATCGAGCGCTCACCGACGTGGATCTGAAAAAATATGTTAAGATGTTAAATATACCTAATTTTCGAGGAATATTTATGCGAGACCGACTACCTAAACGCGTACATAAAATTGAGACGGGCATTGTGAACTTGGATAGTGATAGCGGTAATGGTACTCATTGGACTGCATACTTTAAGAACGGTTCGAAAGCCGTTTATTATGATAGTTTTGGTAATTTACAGCCTCCTCTCGAATTAATAAAATATTTAAATTGTTCTATTGAATACAATCACAAGCAGTATCAGTCTTATGACACAGTAAATTGTGGACATCTGTGTTTACAATTTCTATATAATGCGTCATGCTTTTAAGTCACGTTCATTCTCAGAGCTAACCTTGAAGCCGCAACATGTCTTGTACGTTTACATTATCCGGCAAATCATCTAATTTAACCGCGCACTTTTCCCCACCCATAGACCTTGAAGACGGCGCTGAATATTCGCTTGCTTTAATAAATTTCGAGGCGTATAACTCCATACCGAACATAGACGCTACAAATAATCATATATATTATGATACAGACGATAAGTTTATAAAAATTCCGGAGGGCTCGTATGAAATAGAAGATATAAATAATTACGTAAGAAAGCATTTTATTCTGAATCATGGTAACGATGGTCATATTTCTATAGTATCCAATAAAAATACGTTAAAAGTGGAAATAAAATCCAATAAGATGATAAATTTTGAAAAGGCTGACGGTATTGGCAGTTTGTTAGGATTTACATCTCGTCGTCTAAAACCGCTCGAGAAACATATATCTGATTTCCCGGCAAAAATTCAAAAAGTAAACGCTATATGCGTGGAGTGTAATCTCATCACGGGCAGTTACATGAATGATAGATCTGTACACATTATTCATGAATTTTTTCCTAGCGTGCCTCCCGGCTATAAAATAATAGAGTGTCCCGCTAATGCAATTTACCTGCCGATTAATAAGAGGCATATAGATAGCATATCAATTAAGATAGTCGATCAAGACGGTGATCTTGTTAATTTCCGTGGTGAGGTCATCACGGTAAGACTGCACTTGAAGAAGAATGGGTCTTAGTTTCCGAAATAGTTTAAAAGGAACACCTGCTCGCGCTCGAAACAGTTCACCTGCAACCTTCAAGGTGTTAACATCTAAAAATAGACGTTTTCTTTACTCTCTCGGTTACAAAGTGCTAATATGAATCCGAATATTTTAAACGTGTTTGAGAAGCCTACGTTTGAAACCGCGATAACTAATTTTGAAAATCATAGTCATGGACCATATTCAATCAGAAATTTAAATAATAACGACGAAATTCGTATACCCATTCAGCAGCAGGATGTGTATACTGCGCCGTATGCTAGTTCGCTGTATATGCGGGGCCGGTTACTTAAAGAGGATGGTACGGTTTCGAACACAGCGGTCTTTGATAAAATGGGGTTATTGTATCTGTTTGACGAGATACGATACGAAGTGAGCGGTAAAATTGTGGACAGCAGTAGAAATCCAGGCCTCGCGACTGTTATGAAGGGATATGCATCATTCACTCCGAATGACGCGAATCACTTAGAAAATGCTGGGTGGACTGATGTGGATGATAATTTTGCAGACGAGAACGGTTACTTTGACGCATGTATACCTTTAAAAATATGTCTGGGGTTCGCAGAGACCTTTGAAAGAATTATTTTAAATGTCCGTCAAGAGCTGGTACTCGTTCGCAGTAGTATTGATACAAACGCAATCATAAATCTTGTAGCCGATGAAAATATTAAAGTAGAATTGGAAATCGTTCAATGGCGTGTACCACACGTGACTGTATCTGACGTTGAGCGATTAAAATTAATGAAATATCTAGAGAGGAATATCGATTTGCCTGTACCGTTTAGAAGCTGGGAATTACATGAATACCCCATGCTGATGGAATCGCAGACGCATACTTGGAATATTAAAACTTCGTCTCAGTTAGAGACACCGCGATATATTATTTTCGGCCTTCAAACGGGTCGTAAAAATGCAGTCGCTAAACGTATGAGTGAATTTGATCACTGCGAGTTGACTAATTTTAAACTTTTTTTAAATTCGGAATCATATCCCTATGATAACTTGAATATTAATTTTCAGAAGAATTTCTGTGCTACTCTGTATGAAATGTTCTGTCAATTTCAGAAATCTTATTATGAAAAAGAAAATGAACCTCTGCTTACTAAATATAAATTTAAAACTAAAGCTCCTCTGGTAGTTATCGACTGTTCGTGTCAGAATGAGGTTGTAAAGTCGAGTGCAGTGGACATTAGGCTGGAATTTAGCACTAATAAAAATATTCCGAAAGACACTGCTGCATATTGTCTTATAATTCATGATAGATTGATTTTTTACAATCCTTTAACCAGTATAGTTCGTCCATACTAATATGTATATAATAGACGTGCAGGGCTTCCAGCATAAAAAGGAGTTAGCTTTTACATGTAAAGAAATTTCAATTTTTAATATTACCGATGTCTCGTGTGTACATCGGATAATTAAACCGACTGTTAGTTACGGGCTTCTTACACACAATATTCAGAAGCAAATTAATTGGATAACTGATCATGTGCACGGTCTCCGATGGTCCACGCCTTATGATAATCTCCGGTACGGCGACCTGCAGGACTTCATCGACAGCCACGTACTTGGAAGAGAAGCAAAAGTTTATGTCAAGGGACTGGAAAAGAAGCGATGGCTTCAGCATTATCTGTCTAATAATAATAATATTATAGACTTATATAATTGTAATAATATGAATAGTTTAATGTTAAATAATTTAGAATATCATTGTCATAAACATATTAATAATCATTTACGCTGCTCTAGGCAGAATGTCTACTCGATATATCAGTGGTATATTGTAAATAAAGATAAGGATTTTGAATAAACAAATTTATGCTAACCATACTGGCTTTTATTTCTGTATACATGTGTGCGTGTATGAATGACGAGCGGGGTGGGGGGCAGAGAGAGAGAAGTGGGGGGAGAGCTCTCGCCTCGAGTCAGAGCGCGGTGATCAGTTAGACGTTGCAAAGATGCACAATCAAACGGGGCTTAGAGAGCTGATAGCGGGCAATATATGCCAATGTTCGATGTGCCAAGTCCCACCGGAGGGCTGGAGGTACCTGGGGCTGCCTCAGCCCCAGGACCCCGTAACGCCACCACCACCACCACCACAGGAGATGCCCCGGCTGATGCTCTTAGCCGACATCATGAAAGGTATTTAAAATATTTTTTCTGTTTCGTATAACTCAATACTTATAGATATTTTTTTAAATTGTTACAGACTCCATTGAACTCAGAATTTCTTCGGAGATTTGGAGAAGTCGATCTGTCAGCCGGCGAGACCAATAAATTTCTTTTTTTAATTAACATACGATCTGCCCTCCCGCCGGATAGCCAGACCAGTGTTTTTATTATTTTATTAATTCTACACAATTTTAATTGTATTTTTTTTTTATATTAATAAAAAATGTTATTAATAATCTTTTTTTTTATTTCAATGAGTTGATAGCATCTCATACTTATTAAGTGTCTGAACAGCTCGAACAGCTCCAACAGCTCCAACAGGTGTAACAGGTACCGTACCTGTTACACCTGTTGGAGCTGTTGGAGCTGTTGGAGCTGTTCGAGCTGTTGGAACTGACCATATATAATACACGTATATGTATATGTATATGGGCTGCTTGAACAGCTCCAACAGCTCCAACAGCTCCAACAGCTCCAACAGGTGTAACAGGTACCGTACCTGTTACACCTGTTCGAGCTGTTGGAGCTGTTGGAGCTGTTCGAGCTGTTAAAACTGACCCTATATAATACATGTATATGTATATGTATATGGGCTGTTTGAACAGCTCCAACAGCTCCAACAGCTCCAACAGCTCCAACAGGTGTAACAGGTACCGTACCTGTTACACCTGTTCGAGCTGTTGGAGCTGTTGGAGCTGTTCGAGCTGTTGAAACTGACCCTATATATTACATGTATATGTATATGTATATGGGCTGCTTGAACAGCTCCAACAGCTCCAACAGCTCGAACAGGTGTAACAGGTACCGTACCTGTTACACCTGTTGGAGCTGTTGGAGCTGTTGGAGCTGTTCGAGCTGTTCAAACAGCCCATATATAATACACGTATATGTATATGTATATGGGCTGCTTGAACAGCTCCAACAGCTCCAACAGCTCGAACAGCTCCAACAGGTGTAACAGGTACGGTACCTGTTACACCTGTTGGAGCTGTTCGAGCTGTTGGAGCTGTTCAAGCTGTCTCACCTGCCTCTCTCATGATCATCATGTCAGGATAGGTATTAGGAAATAAAAACACACATTTTATAAATAATTTAATTTATTAAATGTAAAAATATTTATATTACAATACTTTAATACTAATTACAAAAAATGTAGGCGAACTATGTCAAGCGTCTTAACATAATCTTCTAAGGTAGTGGATGGCCAGTGCCCGCTGTCTGGACCAGAGCTCCAACCAGTCGGCTGCCCAGAGCGACCTTTGGATATATTATCCTCCAGCCATTTTATTAACTGCTTATGCTCTTCATTGAAATTAATATCTAATTTGAAATGTATATTATTCCTACCAATTACTCGAAACAAAATTTCAAGAAATTCGTATTGTGTAAAGTAAGCTGCCTCGCAAAATGCTTTATTAATCGACCAATCAATACTTTTATAATTATCAGAAATATTTTTAGCCGGGTACGATTTCGAATAAAAATCAATTGACATATAATCATCATTACACGTTAATAATTCTTCTAAAAAAATTCTAAAATAACTATTATTCGCGGCGGGATAATGTCTGTTAATTACTTCTCGTAATCGATATACGGTAAGGTGAGTAATACATTCTCTTTGGAAAATATATTCCAACTGTTGAATAAAAATATCGTTTTGAAGTTTTTTCGTAAATATTTTTTTCATTAAATCGAAATTAGAACTATCTCTTAAAGCCATCCAGTATAAAGCTTTGTCCGGTATAACAATCTTTTCTAAAATTTTATGAACTAATTGATAATTACCCCGATTCAATGCATTTTGAATGTACCTCTCATATACGTCGCGAGTGATAAGTACAAGCTTGTACTGCAATTCTTTTTCTAACCCGTCCATCGCGATCAAAGTCTCTAAAGTAAATGAATCCGAACGGCTACTGCCAAGCGCTTCACTGCGTCGATGACGTCATCTGACGAGCTGAGACTTGTTGGAAATTATATCCCCAAGGTTTCGTATCGGTATTTATATAATTTATAATTCTTTTATCATCATACGGACTGAGTGCCACCTTATTCTGTTTGATAGTATATATTTCATGTTTCTTTGATCGAATTAATCGCTGCTCTTTGGTCAAAATTTCTTTATTAAATAGACAATTCGTAAAGTCTTCAAATGTAATTTTTCTGATTACCGAACGCGAGAGACCCTTGATTTTTTTATTTACCGATACACCCTCCACTTTATAACTATGCATTTTTGCACGGAGTCCTACGAATTCTGTCATTACGCGCCCTTGACATTCGTCTTTCATTACGCCTAGTACCTTCTTATTTGCATGAGGTATTCCGTAGACATTGTCTACAGGATAATCCGATGTGTCGAACTGATGGATGTCTTTTTTAATGTACTTGTATATATCAACGTCGCTAAATTCGTAAATTAAACTGTCTGTGTCAGTGTAAAGTAGTTTGGCTTGCTCACCGAATTCTTTTTTAATATAATCATAATGAAAATCGTAAAGAATAATTTTTGAAAGATCTAAAATGGCGAACCCCACATATATTGGCTTATCGAATTTAATTTTTAGTCGATTCATTTCAATAATAATCATATCCTCGCCGAAGACAGTCGAACTGTGAAAGTTCGGTTTCGCGAGCAGAGACTTGGCACCATATCTCCCCTCCCATTTAGTTACCAATTTAACATCTTTGTGCTTGCGGACATTCTCCATTGTCTTTCCGAACACCGCATTGTTCATTAGCTTATAGAAATTTTTCTGAAACTCGTTACTTGCCTGTTTTCGTAAATCCGTATTTAAATCAATGTATTTCTTTAGCCACCGTGACTGTTTAAATTTTAAAATTCTATGTACCGTCTTGAGTTTTAATCCGCGTTCTAAACATTTTTTTAAAGTCCTATAATGCATTACATATCGCGTTTTATCTAACAGAGTGGTCATTAATTTTGAATGTTTTGAACCGGGCGGCACCATATGTTCTGGACACATCGGGAGATCCTTATGTAGCTCATGTAATTCAAGTGGATACTCGATATCTACTTCCAAAATATAACCGATGTCTGACTCGTCCAATAAATTTGGAATATCTAAGGCATAAAATTGTTCGACGGGTACCCACTCGAAAGCACCTGTAGGTAGCGGAACAGACATCCCGGCTCCATACATGTTATTGATGTCAAAGTACATGATGTGAGTCTCTCTTTCGTCGGGATTAAACGCATCCCCCATGTACTTGTTGTTAGCTTTCGAATATCTGTTAGATACCTGCGCTACACCGCCTCTCACGCCTTTTTCAATCATCAGTATCATATCAATGTCTGTGAGAAGCTCTAAATTTTCTTTAGTTATTTTTAACATCGCGTCGAATGCCAGTCCCGGAGCAGTATAATAATTTAAAGCATCAAGTCCGTACGTCTGTATGCATGTCTCGCGGAAATTTTCAAATATATCAGCTAGCAATAATAATGTCTTAATATCGAATTTATTCCAGATATTCATAGCGTGGTTATAATCGTCCTCTGTTATGTTTTCGTCAGTCAGTTTACTGTAAAATTCTTCTTTAGCCGGTAGAGATGTCTCGTCTAATTTTTCCCAAGAATTTAAATAATCATAAGGAAAAACACCTTTCCGCGTTAATAATTGAAATTGTTCGTCATTATTACAGTACGATTTAGTGATTCGTTTCTGCTCATCGTCGAGATAGGAAGCTAGTTTTTCGATTTTGTCTGCCATAAACCTAAACGAATCAATAAATCTCAGTTTAATTTTCGTATCTTTAACTCGTTTAGTGAAAGAAATGTATTTTTCCTTATTAATCGGTAATAATGAAATTTGTCCGTCAAATGCCGTTGCTAGCTGTTTGATTATCAGGTGGCCGTCGTAACCTGATAAACAATGAAATATAACCGGAATCACGTGACTATCTTGATAATTAATGTTACATCTCATATGCGCCGGTCCCCTATAGTACCCAGTTAAATGATTGTGATCGGCTACTTTAATGTCCGTCTCTTTGAAGGGTCTCTCACAGATATGACAGACCTGCGCGAGATCGAATTCATTTTTTTGTGTCTCGTTTAACGATTCCATAGGTTTTATGTCGGACATGATTACATTAACTCGGTCTGAAATTTTTTCAAGTTCTTTAACAAACCAGTACTGACAGTCGGCGCCTCGGTACATTTTAAATTGTGATAGACTGTCATCATAGGAACATTTTAAGTAATACGCGACGCTAAAAGCCGTATGTTTCTGGTAATTTTGCGTATTTTGATTCGTGTTAGCATTACAGTCCTCTAAGATACATTCGAAATCGGCATAAATAGCGAACGGTACCCTTTCTTTATATCGGTAATTTTTAAATTTTAAAAACTTTTCATCCTCGCCGGGTAATTCAATTTTGCATGTATTAGTTTTCGAATTGCAATCATTTGAATGCCGGTCTAGAAGTTCTTGAGTTGTAAAATGATTAAGACATCGGTTGCAAATAAATACTCGATGTCCGTCTGAAGATAGTTGTTTATTTAATAATCGAGACATATTCTTTATCCAAGCAAAATGATATTGCGCAGCATCAGTAAAATTATCGGCAGAATTCGTAGGAATCATTAATAAATTTACGGCGCGTTCATAACTGTATTTACTTAAACATACCGGTAAAACTTCCCTTTTAACTACGGTGTATACGTTTATCGAAATATCATTTAAGCGTTCGAATTTTTTAATATTTCTTAATTCCATCGGAAACTCGATGCCGTCATATTTTAAAACTTCCTTAAAATGAGGATATGAAGTTACTCTCTGCCCATCCTTTTTAGCTGGGTATAATGCCGAAACTACTGACCATAAGAAGCAATATTCGTCATTATTTTTAACGTTAATAACGCACTTTTTTTCTTTTATAAAGTTTGGCATTTCAGCGTATGTTGATAATCCCACTGTTATAGGACAATAGATAGATAGATAGATAGATAGATATATTTATTTTCAACAGATATACACATACATTATAAAAACAATATACATACATATTTGAAGAAGTACGTCAATCAAAAGAAAGTATAAAATAGAAACAGGTTGATATAAAATAGACAGTACAAATTACATACTACAATAGGTAATACAAATAACATATTAAAATAAATATTACAAATGACATACTAAGTAGAAAAAAATTCATTCAATGTATAGCAGTTTTTTTCTAACAGATATTTTTTAAGTTTTTTTTTGAAAATATAGTGGTTTGTCGATTCTCTTATTTCTTGCGGTAAGTGATTAAATAATTTGCAGCCATTATATTGAATACTTTTTTGGTATAAGGAGGTAGCATGGGTGTCAGGTTGAAGATCCAATTTATGGCGTGTGTTATGATCATGTAAGACAGCATTTTGTGAAAATATGGATCTGTTTTTAAAAACAAAGGAACAGACTTCATAAATATAAGTGCCAACAACTGTTAGTATTTGAAGACGGCGAAAAGTATCTCTGCAAGAATCACGAAACCCTAAATCTGCTAATATTCTTATGGCAACTTTCTGCAAAATGAATATACGCTGGGTCTGCGAGCTGCTTCCCCAGTTTATAATGCCGTTTCTTAAATGCGAGTGAAATGAGGAAAAGTACAGGGTTTTGAGGATGTGAATACTACAAAAATTTTTTAGAAAACGTAATGCATAACAAGATTTACTTAATTTTCCACATAGAGTTTGAATGTGTAAACTCCACTGCAAGTGACAGTCTAAAGTGATACCTAACATCTTAACATTATTTGTAGTTTGCAAAGGAAAGTTATTGCTCAAAGAAAATGCGGATCTTTGTGATTTAAACAGTACACACTGAGTTTTTTGTTGGTTTATAAGTAAATAGTTTTTTTGAGCCCACGTTGTAATCATATCATACACTCTACATGAAACTGCCATAAGAATGTCTACACTTTCAGCTGTTATCAAGATGTTAGTATCATCAGCATATTGTATAGTTGTTGTAGATATATTTCTTAGAAAGAAATTCAGATCATTTGCGAAAATTACAAAAAAAAAAAAAAAATTTATTTTATTAAATTTATTAACATTTACTCTTAGCCCGATAATTTCCGATAAGGCCCAGCCTGAATCTTTTCCTTGAAAGTCTTCAAGATGTTTCAATAACCGTTCGGATACATTTTCTTTATACCATTCCTTTAAATTCGTATTTAAGTCTATCACAGCGTTCCTTGTAGCAAATGTTTTTAATTCCACTGTGCCATTAGTAGGCTGTACGAAGTTACATTCAAAAATAACATTTACTTTAATTAGCCCATCTTTTAAACATTTTTTAATTTGAATAGAGAAGCTCCTAAACGCTTTTTTAAAAAATAATACCGGTTCTTTAATTTGTACGTTAGTTATTATACCGGACTTAACACGATTTTTAAAACAAGATTCTACCTCTTGATATACTAAATATTTTCGTGCTGCCGGCTTTAAGGAACCGCCTAATATTTTATTTTTTAATTTTAATTTTTTCAATTGCTCTCGGTAGTATTTTAAAAGCGCTAAATTATTTTCCAATTTAAATATATTTTCACCTTTATTATCGATATGAATTTTGATTTTAATTGCCTTGGCTACTAGTTTAATATTGCTATTAATTATCGAAATATGTTGGTCGATTTCATCATCAGTCTTTAAGAGCAGCAATGATTTTTTAGTTAAATTAATTATATCAGTACTGAGTTTAGATACGGTCTCGGTAGACGACATACTGTTTCAATTAGACAACCGTTCACCGCGAGAGATAAACAGCTAATGATCGAGGTGGGGAGATGACGCTGCTTTTATACTCGGCGGCCGAGGGTCACGTGACTTTGCAGTGAACGATTTCTAAAAGGCCCCCGAATTTTCATAATCTGTTCGTCTTTTACATATAAAACAATGTTAAATTGCTATATCGCTGCGGGGTGGCTACATATTCCCATAAGAAACCATGTATTGTAAGACACAAAATTCTTCGCATGCATCTTTACCGTATACCTATCTTATGTTAGTAGACTATCAGAAATGATTTCATTTGTTTACATTAACAATTTCTCGGAATCCGATAACAGCTCTGCATTATATTCTTATTAAATTGAAATCTAAACGTAGAGAAGCGAATGAATATTTATCTTATATAAAACTCGGGCTAAAGAGACTTGTCTGAAAAGCGTTTATATTGGGTCTCGATATTTCCTTTGATCTAGCCGCTGTAGTTATCTAAAGGTAATTAATCACGTTTTAAATATACATATAGCCGTAGGCAGTCACATTTATTTACATTAACAATTTCCTGGAATCCGATAACGTCTCTGCATTTGGTCACAGTTTTACATTGAAATCTTAACATATAGAAGTAAATGAATATTTATCTCATAATTATAAGACTTGTCTATTTAATCTCAATGATGGACGTCAGTAGCCATTTTCTTAACGCCCACTAACGTAAACATACAATACTATTAGTCAATAAACGGCAACCATCTTATTTTAGACACACCCTGTATACTCTCAGCCACGTCCTTTTAGATATAATCTCTTATCTAAGCTCGGGGATTGGATCTCCCATCTCCCCCCTCCCATTAGGTCCTATCACCTATCATCTAAGAAGATCCCACCTCACACTACAACCTAGATAATAGGATCTATCATCTAGCATTATCTCACCTCACACTAGAACCTAGATCATAGGATCTATCATCTATCACCTGCCCGCCCCCCGCGGGGCTGCAGGCGTGCTGACGTCACAGCTACAGCCGCAGCTCCAGCTTGACCTTGAATTGCGCCAGTATTGGTACTGCATAACTACTACTAACAGTCAGGCAAACTTTATTCACTTAAATATGGAAAAAAAGAAATTGTCAAATGATAAATAGTACACTAAATAACTATAAAAAGAGCTATAATTGAAAGGGATGTAAAGTTGGCCAAAACTTCTTCCCTCGTGAATTTAGTGTTGTTGGTCCCTAAAGAAGCCCCATACAAAATGTCAAAGCTTAAAATGAACTACAAGTACACTTAAGTATTTTTGAATTTAGCCGTACACGCAAGTTTTTCAAGTGGTTACTTTGGCTATCCCTGTGACTGCGCCTTGCCCAAAAAATCTTTCACCTCAATTTCGTTTGTATGGGGATAATAATAAAGTAAAAGAACTTAAAAGTAAGCATATATAAGACCTATTTTTTTTTGTTTTTAAAGTTTTGACAAAAAATTTTCAATTTTTTTTTTTGTGCAAATGCGCCATGACCAAAATTTCTCCCGCTTTGTCAGACGATAACTGATCACTTTTACTACAGATTATCCAAGTGGAAGACATATATATATATAATGCTAAAATTTTTTAAAAATATCTTGGCTTCGTTCTTGGACGCGCCCTGCCCAAATTCAAAAATATTTTATATTTGGCGTCTTTGAGGTATGTACTTTCACCTCAGAAAGCGGAAGACATATAGTTTCTCATCGTGTTTCAGAACCCACGGCACTCTAGCTATGATCTTTTTAAATGAATGTATATTTTTGTATTTTCTGTTAGATCTTTTTTCCCTTATTTCAAATTCATTTCAAAGGCTGATAGGACTAGCTGTAATAGTTTTCTTCTACTACCGTTTATATAATAGTAATTTACATTACAAGACCGGAAAGTGATGTTTTGCAGGTCGGAGACTTACACCTATTAGAACAATGTTGAATGTACTTGACTGGTTAAGTGTGAAACAACGCTTAAAATATTTTACTTTAATTTTTATATACAAGATTTTGAATGGTTTACTCCCTTCTTATTTCAACAAATATATTACTTTTAATAATCAAGTGCATAATCACTTAACTAGATTAAATAGTCATTTATACATTGAAAGAAAGAAATGTACCAAACATATGCACACATTGTTTTCTGATGGGTGTCGGGAATACAATAGCTTACCAAATGAAGTCAAAGAAAGTACTAACTTGATTGTATTTAAACAAAAGTTATTGGAACATGTTAAAAGTTCTTAGCATGGCACCTATGCACATTATTATTATTATTTTTATTTTATTATTGTTTTTATTATCTTATTCTTATTCTCTTTCTCTTTCATACTGTCTACTAGTTTTTATATTTTGTTGGTGCTTTTAAATGTAAGATATCGTTATAAAATTGTTATATATTGTGAATGTGTCGAAGACATGCATTAGGTTTGTCCTATATTATTTAATAAAGATTTAATAAAAACAAAGGAGTTATGGGGGTGGTCAAAATATAATGAATAACCCTGTACATGTAACATGCAAAACAAATAAAGTTCGTGACCTTAATTATAATAGTCATACAATCAGGTAGAAAGTAATTTGTGATTTTTATGTAAATGTATATAAAACTAATTACATCTAAATGTCGGAATATGCTTTTTTTTGGGGAAGGTTTTTAAAAATCTTATAAGAGTCTTTTTACACATATTTATTAAAATTCCTCCTACATAAAAATTTATCCGTCGATTTATATGTAATTAATTAGTCATGCATGTGTGTGTGTGTGTGTGTGTGTGTGTGTGTTATATCTAAATATAGTGTCAAATGAGGAAGAATAGAGATACATAATGTTGATGTAAGAGTAATGTTAGGTTCAATATCGGTAGTACAACTCCAGAAGTCATAGCAGAGTAGGTATGTAGAGTAGAGTAAGTAACACTGGTGGAACATGCCAACAAAAGACGCATGCATTTCAATGGGTCGCGCATATGTAAGAAAAATGTTATTTCAATCGTAACACATTGAGAAAAGAAGAAATGCTACATA
This sequence comes from Rutpela maculata, assembly GCA_936432065.2. Lineage (NCBI taxonomy): Eukaryota > Metazoa > Arthropoda > Insecta > Coleoptera > Cerambycidae > Rutpela > Rutpela maculata. Next base: position 230,882,492 of record OW386287.2, on the reverse strand, counting down.
GAGAATATATTTTTTAAAATATACTTCTCGAGGAATACTAACTGAAAGTAAATCTAAAAGTACCAGCCTCAATTGTATCGAATGTTAAAATACATATTAGAATATAAATAAATGATTAATCTAATCTTTAAATATTAGGCTTGTATGAGCTTCGAGGTGAGAAAAATCAAATGTAGTTTAGGTTCATAATATACAGTGACTTCATGATGAAAAGAATAAATTAGATAAAACGTTACCTATCTTCTTTCTGCAAAAACGCTCTGACCTGTCGATTTCTATTTGTGAACAGGCATTTTTTGACCCGCACGGTCACTTAATATCACTTCCGGTTTTCGTGGAAGTGACACCAAGTTCGTTAATTTAAATATAACATACTGCATATTTGTATAAAATTTGATGGGAGATAAAAAACGTTTTCATTAAACTCCCTATACACATATTTATCACGAATAGTTTCTGAAATATTTAAATAAAAAAATGAAATAATCACTTAACTAGTATCAAAGGTGATTGATAAACTTTCTCTTCTTCTTATTCACAAGGTCTTGCCCAATGGCGGCTGGTTAAATTTCAATATTTTTTTCTCGTCTGTGGTGTATGGGACCCATACGAAATATGGGAAATAACATTGAGTTCGAATGTTATTTCTGAAACCAACCATCACGAGTATCTCTTCATTTTTTTTTCGTTAGAATCATTTTGACTACTAATCATTATACTTAAAATTTCAATTAGCCTTGGCAAATTGAAGACCTAGTGAAGGCTCACTATGATTTCTTTTAAAATACATGTATTTTTTCTTGTCATAGTTTGCAATATTTGTCAATGCAAAAAATTTAATTTCTTTGTTAAGAAAAATACACATACATACTCAAAAGATCAACGATCGACTTGCCATGAAGTAAACAGATGTCACATCGAAAAAATTTGACTTCATAATATGCTCTTACGATAAATATGTGTATAGGTAGTTTAATGAAAACGTGTTGTAAATAACAAAGTTGGTGTCATTTCCATGAAAACTGGAAGTGATATTTAGTGACCCTACAGGCAAAAAGTATTACTTCGCAAATAGAAATCGATGTGTCTCAGCATTTTTCCAGAAAGAAAATAGGTAAGATTTTTTTCGAATTTATTTCTTTCGTTGTGAATTCACTGTATATAAAAAAAATTCCCAGGCAACTTGCATATATTTTTTTATTTCATTAGAGTGTTTATTTATATGGAAATTTATATGGAAAAATAGGCTATAACTAATAATGTAAGTTGTAAATCACTACCTATTAATTTCAAATGAAGCAATAGGCACGGGAATGGCTGTGGCATCACACTGTGTGTCAAATGGTGAACAGCAACAGCAGCCATTGCATATACATTGACATCGAGGTTGAAAATTTTAGTGGCCGGTGTCTGTTTACGATTTTGTGATTATTTTACGTTTCAAAAAGCTTCAATAATAGAAGATATATATTACAAATACTGTATAGTGACAATGTGTCCCAATACGTATTTTAAAATGCCAAATAAAATATTTATTAAAAATCCCGTATAAAATATTCAAAAGCAGGCAGAAGAAATGTTAAAATATTTCTGAAAAAAATACTGCATATTGTTTCATTGTGTTTAGGATGTTATCTTAGCTTTAATTGTGAAAATATTATCTCTTCGAATTTGCACCCATCGCACAGCAGAATATCCATCAGAATTAAGAGTAGGACATAGTTTATTACATTACTGCAAACATATTTCTGTGCCTAATAGAAAACTTTGCTTTTCTTTAAATATTATTTTGTTTCTAAATATATGCACCGATAAAGAAAAATTTATATACCACTTTAATTTTTTGTGTTATTTAATCATCCGAATTGTCCTCGGGTTTATTTAAATTTTAAAACAGTAATAAAATAAACTGATATATTATCTACTTACTAGCTTTAACACCGCAAACTTTGGCAAGAGAAGAACTTTTCTTTTTGTTTTTTATGAAAGATTCCACCATAGATATATCCACAGTGGGTAAATTGTCTGATTGTCTTTTTGAAAAGCCCACATCGGTCATAAAAAAATATTTACACTGCTAAAGCCTTGATAAATTAATAAATTAGCACACAAAATTTGTAAACAAATGAATATTGGACGCGTTCTCATAGCCTGAGTGTATCTGTGCCTGAGGTGAATGGTTTAAATTATGCAGATTTTAATAGCCTGTGTTTAATATGAGTAATTAAAAAATGTTTTTTTTTTGTGAACTGCGGGTTTTTTAATGATATTAGCGAATATTATTTTCCAAATTTAATTTTTATGCAAGTTTCCTATTCCATGGAAATTTCAAATCTTAGGAACCGTCTGTCGTCCTTGGTGATAAAAGTATCGCTTTTAGGTTGTAGAGAGTATCAGTATAATCTGCTAGCAACATTTGAAATTTCTAGAACCTCAATACCTAAATGTTAATTTGAAAATTTTAGAAACAAATGAAATTATAGTCCAAAGTGAGATTTCTCTTTTGCATTCATAGAAACTAAGTCATGCGGATAAATGATTCTTACAGAGATGATATTCAACATTCTCCAAACGTCTTACCCTATTACGAAAGTCTTCCTTTTACAACGGTTTGTGTAATGTTACTACTATCGGTGTAGTAACTGGCGGCATTATACGACCGTTTTAAATAGTTATTGTCAACGTTGTCGTTGTACGGACTCTGTGTGGTTTTTCCAAAATTTCCAAAATCGTATGGACTTTTTGTGGTTTGCCTCCTAAAGCTATAGAAATTGTCTAAGAATGGGTTATTAGTGTTTGCCGTTTGGATATTAGGTGACGATGGTGCCTGCGTCGTTGATGGCTTGCCAAAATTTTTGAAGTCGTACGGAGACTTTGTCGTGGAAATCGTGAATATATTAAGAGGTTTGAAGGTGAATTTAGTTGTGAAGGGTGCCTTATAGGCGGCTGTCGAGGAACCGGAATAATCTAGGCTATAGAAAGGATTCGAGAATGGGTTATTTTGGTTGTCGTATGGATTGTTTTGGTATTGGCTGTTGTATTGTGGTGGTGGGTTATTGTTTAGTGGTGATGTGGAATCGTCATTGTAATTGTAATATTGTACTGGGTTTTGGTTTATTACTTCTTCCTCGTCTTCGTGGAACCTGTTTTAAGTGTAAAATTGATTATTGTAGTGACATTAATATATATTTGGCAGCTAGCAGAAGGTTAATGGTTCTTTAGAGGTTCGGACATATTTATCGTAAAAGATTTAACTTCGTACATTATTATTCTGGCTATATTTACATGATATAAGTTACAAACTTAAATTTCTATGGGATATTGAAAAGAATCAAATTAGTAGAATCAAACTGTGTTACTCTGACATGGAAGGCAATGAAATAGCTAAATCCTTAGCCAGAGAAGGTACGAAGTATCAAGATTTATCGAACCAGAACCAGTGTTTGGCATATTGCCAAGCACTGCGAAAACAACGATCTTGGCCTGGACTGAGAGAGAAATACTCCAGTACTGGCAAGATCTACCAGGATTAGTTAATTCAAAGAAGTTTTAAATCAAGAAATACAAATTATTAGAGTTAAACAGGTGAGACCTAAGAACTCCAATTGGCCTGCAGACTAAATCACCAACTACATAGACTTGGATTAGCGGGTAACGCTGAATGCCGACCATGTTTGGAGGAGATTGAAACGGTACAGCACATTCTATGTACCTGACCCACTGCAGAAAGAACCAGATTCTCACTCTTTGGCAAAGGGCAACTGCTGCCAGAGGAACAGGGCAGTTTTTCACACATTAAGGTTATCGGCTTTGTTAAAAAAATTGATCTTACTGGGTGAAATAAAATTAAGAGTGAGCCACAATGGACCAGATGATCACAGTGGAGGTCTGAAAATAGGCCCACTCACATATCAACCTAACCTAACCCACCTGCATTGCCGGAAAATTAACTCATTGAGCAAGCGGCCAAGTACTGTTTAAGTCTATGAATGATTTAAATGAGGCATCATCGTTTGCTCTAGAACTTTATGTCCTTTTGGTTTAACTCGTGAGACATGTTAAACTATAGGACTATTTTTAAAATTGTTCTGATCAAATTTCATTCTCTATAATGCGTCTACTTTTCTCAATAGGAGTTGTACCTGCTATTTCTCAACGTGCTCACTTCAAGATTTAATCTTAAATCAAGTTAAACCATTTAGTTTTTGATCATTATGCGTTTCCCATAAAATGACAACCCGTTTTTAAAATACAACAGATTTTGCAAAGGTGGTAAATGTGAGCATGAGAGAATTATCGAACTTCTATGATAACAAAAAGCAGTCAACTTTTGGATTTGGAATGGGTATAGCGTAGATTGCTTTATAAGTGCAGTAAAGTTAATACCACGGAAACACACCTCTTCAGTGAAAAGTAGCTATGTTCTATAATAATCATCCGAACCATTAAACCTTCAGCTAGACATACATAATTTTTTTTTATATATAAAGTGTATCTTACTTTTATTCAACCATTTCCTTCATAATCCATACTCTGTACGTTATTATTTGTAATTTTCATATCTTTACATTAAGCGTTGTTACTTAATAAGATAAACTTTATATAATTATCTCAAAAACAGGCTTCTGCTCAAATTCTACTTACAACGGCCTCCCTTGATTTCCAGTGCTTCTTACATATGAAGGCGCATTCTGCGTGTAATCGGGGATGATATTTTCGTGTTCCGCCACACACCGACCATTTAAACAGTACTGAAAATTTTTTTCTTTGTCAGTTAAATAATTAGGTAATGTAATTGCAATATATCAAACGGTGCGCGTCATTACTAGTGATGTTCTGATGTCATTAAGTACCAACTCAAAATTATATGAACGTGCAAATTCCGTATGATATATTGGAAATACTTTACATTATTTACTTGTTAATTTATTACCTGACCATCTCCGCAAGGCGATCCTTCGGCAGCAGGTCTATAGGCTACACAGTAGCCACTTCCGGAATCGAAACAAAAGAGCTGTGCGCAAACTCTGTCGTCCTTCTGAAACATTATACAAACTTGTCATATCATGTTGCCCTAAACAAATTCTAAAATCAGGTGAAAAAATAACTGAAACTAAATAAAACCTTCATTAACCCTTTCACTGCTCTTGACGCATATATTCGCCGACCGGTTAACTGCTCTAGACGAGTATACTCGCATTTTTAATAAAAATAGGATCAGGCTGCTCTACCTGAGCAAACTCGCTCGCATGATATTTTGAGATATTACACAATGATAAAAACCATTAAAAAAAAAAAACGCAAAACATGATTCCGTTTCCATTAGATCGAATGGTTCACTCGCTCACATAATATTTTGAGATATTACACAATTAAAAAAAAAACTGAACATGCAAAACGATGGGTACTTTTCCGTTACATAGAATGGATCACGCTGCTCTTGACGACCTAAATTTTTTCAGATTTTTTTTCAACTTTTACATTTCCCCTCCCCCATACTTTTCGACTGGCTATATCTCCAAAAATATGCATTTCCCGAAAAAAATTCACAAGAGTAAAAACATTTATTTTGTGTCAAAAAAGGTAAATTTATTGTTTCTTTTTAATTTTTGACCTAATTCTACAAGTTACAGAATCCGTGATGAAAGAGGTGTTTTCTACCCCTTCCGATCATTTCCTACTCTAATCGTTTTTTTAACTTTTTTATTAACGTCATTACAAACACATTGCACAAGGTTTTATCAAAATCCATACATTAGCACTCAAATTAGAGATTTTGGTAATTTTAGCGCTCTGTTGACTGGACTAATAGTTAGAACCGATGTGAGTGAGAAATACTAACCTCAAATTTTTAACATTTCGGGATTCGGCGCTTAAATAGTTAAAATTGTCGTATATAATGTCATAAGTGATATAATTTTGTCGGCAAAATTTAGTGATTATTAAGAGAGTTTGTTGCTTAGCAATTTCGCAATTGACATTGACAGATAAAAATAACGAGCCAAGTTAGGCGAGTTATTTTTGTCAATATCAAGAGCGAAATTGCCAAAGCAACAAACTTGAGTAGAATAATCATTAAATTTTGCCAGACGAAATTATATCACGAATGGTATTCGTCATGACTATTTCGTGAATAAAAACTTAGGCAAAAGAAAACAAATTTAGTAGATATAGGAAGTAAATTTAAAAAAATAAATACATAAATCACCAAATCTTGAACATTTTGGGCCGTTATAAGGCACCTGATCATGTAACCAACATAACCTTAGATTTCAAGTTTATTCTCATTTTTAATGTTTGTATACGCATTTTTAGCTTGGAGCCGTACTGGCTCCATGCAAATATTTAAAAATTCACGTAAATAATTTTTCAATATTGTTGATAAATAAAAATAGACTGCTAATTACAGGTTAGATTTCCAACCTACAAAAAGAGTCCTATTTTATTAGAACAAAGTATTTAGAACTTCATAAACATTGCACTGAACTAGATTTTAGTTGAAAATACCGGATCCATGCAGAAATTTTAATAATAGCTGCGTAATACTCTTAAATCTTAAGAAACACATATTTTTGAGGTTAGCTGTGAAGTCACGTGAAGATGCCCTATTCTCGTACATTTTTTACAACTGATGTGAACTGACGTTTGCAAAAATTATTTTAATATTGCCCCACTTGTTGAATCGGTTACTATGTTTTCAAAAAACAAAGGAAAATTTGCCACTGAAAAACAGGTTGGTTGGTTCATTCTGGCTTTTTATTGGTTGGCAAAATTTTAAATGTTAAATTTTGTCGATGTGAAACTATTTTTTGATTAAAATGATCAATTTTGATTGGACGAAATTTATAGGAATGAAATAGTCTACATGTACCATATAAAAATCCACTATGGGTAAATTTTCTGAAGTTCTTTTCACAAAATTAGCTTCCATTATAAACAAATATTAAACACAAAATGTAAATGTAAACAAATCAACACAGCACCACCACCACCAAAATTCTCTAGAATTGAATGATCATCAGATATGTCATCATTTACCGCCTTTTTAATTTCAAAACCAATTTGTTCTTGCATGTGATGATTAGAACTTTTTTTAATATGATATATGCAATGTATATTTAATATACTTTTTGATCATATAACAATATTTTGTAAATTTTGTTGAAGGAAAGGACTCTAACCTTATTCAGGGTACGGTATAATAATTATGCTCTCTATTGAACAAAATGTGTATATTTGGGATATTAACATTGATAATTTTCTAAAACCAAATATATGGCTTTACACCCATTTATATCTTTCATAGTATATATGGTAAGTTCACGATGAAAGGAATAAATTCAATAAAATATTACCTATTTTCCTTCTGCAAGGAAGTGATACCAACTTTGTTATTTTAAATACAATACCTTGTATATCTCTACAGATTTGGATGGGAGGTAAAAAACATTCTCATTAAACTCTCTATACACATATTTATTATTTTATAGTTTCTGATATATTCACGCATGTGACACCATATGTATTGTGCAAAAGCATATTCTATGTACAAGTTAAATTTAATCAATTTGGCATCTATTTATTTCATGGCAAGTTAATCCATTATCTTTGGAGTATCTATATGTTTTTTTAACAAAAAAATTTGAATGTTTTATATTGGAAAACATTGCAAACTATGACAAGGAATTAAATACACGTATTTTAATAGAAATCGTAGTGAGCCTCTTCACTTGGTCTTCAATTTGTCAAGACTATAATGATAGAGATAGTAGTGTAGAAATGGTTTTAATGGAAAAACAATAACTAGAGGTAGTCACGATGATTGGTTTTGGAGATAGAATTTGGACTCAAGAAGATGGTACCTATGTAATTTATTTCATGAAACTCATCCAGACCAGCCTGAAATTTCCTAATCTGCTATAAGTAAAATAGAAAGAAAATTTAGAGCTTTTGACTGCTTTAGAGACTTAACTGAAGGCTGACCAAGAAAAGTACTTGAAGATGTTAAGTTAATTATTGTATTTATCATGTTAGAAGCAGAAGAAAATCCTCCTGTAACAGTTTACAAACTCTCAAGAAATTATGATTTGGTGTTAAAAGATGATGATATATAGGATGTTATATTTAAAATAACAGAGTTGGTGTCACTTCTACGAAAACCAGAAGTGATATTGAGTGACCATGTATGTCAAAAAAAGTCAGTTCACAATTAGAAATTGACGCAGCATTTTTGCAGAAAGATAATAGGTAAGATTTTATCAAATTTTTAAACACCTTAGAGTAGATTTGAATACTTTGAATACTTAGAAAATGGCAATTAATTTTTTACTTACAAAACAGGCACTAGTTCCTCTGTCTCTTCGACACTGAGCATCTAATGTCAGCAATTTTCCTGGTAATACTCTGGGTAAATTTTCATCCTCATGTGGAGCATTGTAGAGGCACGTTGCTGTATCCCCACTAAAAATAAATTGTCAATTTCACTCTGTAGTTGTATTATGAACAGAGCTCAATCTCAGGTTGCAATTCCAGAAACGTATTTTGTGTCCAACATGAATTGTTCAAATTTACTTTTCTTAGTTTATACATTATAAAACTGGAAGTGTGCACAGACATACAATTTTGTATCAACTTCTAACAGTTTCAGAGCGCACAGAGACAATTATTGTGTACTGTATGCATTAAATTAGATACATGCTAGCATTTACTATTCAGTACTGCGAATGTAAGTGGTCTAGTAGACAAACTGTAAAGGCCGTGATTATTTACTGTTGCAAATATGTTTCGTCGAGTTCCTTCTCAACATACCATAAGCCGGTGTATAGAACATCTACGGGCTGAAGTTCCATGGTGCACAACTTTATTATGAAAGTAGTCAACAGGTTCTAGTCTTAAGAAAGAGCAGTATACTAAAACATGTAGCCCGGAACATCATGGGAACTGTGTAAGTGGTAGTGTTTGAAAGACAAAAAACATTTAACTTATATTTAACAAAAATGATGGCCAGGTGTATTATTCCGTGAAATGAACTGAACAATTGATTCGCTGTTTAGTTAACAACACAATGTGCATATAATGCCAATGTTTCAAGATTTCTGCAAAAATATTTAGCTTCAACGTGTTACAAATAACACTTTACGTATTGTACAAAAAAAAAAAACACAGACAAAATAACACACAGCGTTAAAATGTTACTAATATTTCATCATGTTTGAAAATGTCTCATTCGGTGTTTACAGTATATACCTAAGTAAAAGTCTTCTGGAACTTCTCACAGAGATCCAGAAATGCTAACCTGCTGACGTGTGTGTAAAAGAACGACGAGATGTTTAATTTGGAATCTTGTTTGTCTCTTGTTCTTTTTTCGAATGTCGTGTCTTATTTGTATTATATTATTACTATTTGCTAGGGGTAAGAAAGTAGTTTATGTATTTTTGGAAAAATGAAAATGTAATTGAAAAATTGAAATTTTAAAAATTTTAAAAATAACTATTTTAAAAAAACTGCAAATTACTTGACAACTACCTAGCAGCTTGGGTTTAATTTCAAACAAAATTGTCATTTTCGGACTTGGTCATTATTTTAATCGAAATTTCACTATTTTTTTCTTTTGATTAAATTCTGAACTTACGGTTTTTGGACAATTCCGAACAAGTTTCATTAACAAAATTTTCCGATAAAAAAATGCCTAATGTGATTTTTTTTATTTTTTCCGCATATTTTGGTACCGAGTTTGGTACCGCAGGTGGCTTTGCGAATATTTTTCTAGTCATAATTAAATCCTAATTTGTTCTATACTTGAGTAAAATTTGATTCAAATCGCACAGTAAATAAAAATTTTAGAGAGGTATTCAGTTTTTAAATGGGTCACTGTATATATTCTTAAATCGAAACGTTTTTTTTGCGTGCAGAGGGACACTTGGATAAAGGCGTCATCTTACTACTACATAAATTTTGATAATATTAAAAAAGTAGTGCAACAACGAAATGCTAATGATGAAGGCTTTCAGGGATACCGGAATCAAGAAATTCTAGCTTATATTGATGAGAATTTTACAAAAATTATCCGTAGTCTACAACGAAGATCAACAACAGAAGAGTTTTCTGTCTTACAACAGATTATTTCCCAGTTGAGTGAAACTCCCGTAAAATGAGTGCAACACAAATTCTAAAGAGTTTTACATGGCAACCCAGTGCTTATCACTCTCACTCTATCACTCGTACTGCGGAAAAGAAGTAGACTTTTCTTTACCCAACATACACGTGGCATCTTTAAAAAATATACAAGCTTTATATGAAACATTACATAATGGAGGCAACTTCAATAAAAATGATGGTGTTTTAATACTCATTAAATCTGATCTAAATTATAATATTACGAATCATAAACTCATTATAAGTGGTGTATCTTTAAGTATTATAAATCTAACAATTAACAATGTATGCTTCAGAATAATTGCATTATATAGGCCAAACCCACAAACCTAAGTAACTTGATCTCTTTTATCGATGAACTTGATGCACATTTAGACCAGAATCAAGAAAATAACAAAATTCAATTATTTATTGGTGACATCAATATTAATTTAATGAATGAAAATGATATAAATGTAAACAAATACCTTTCTGTACTTGCTAAATATGGATTTGTGCCATATATACTAAATCCAACCCGTGTTACACACGAAACTGAAACATGCTTAGATCACATCTTTTTAAAATATCCAGCTAATAGTAAGCCAACACTAACTTTTAACTCTTACATCCTTAAGTGCCATATTACCGACCACTATCCAGTTCTTTTAAACATAAATTCCAAAGCAAGAAATAATATAGATTTGAAAACTAATAATAATGTTATCACGAAAATTAACTTTGAAGAATTAGAAAATTATTTAAAAAATGAAAATTGGAATGATATTTTAAATTCAAATGATCCTCAGACTGCTGCTGATCTTTTCCTGTGTAAAATTAATAATTATATACAAATGTCAAAAACTTCTAAAATTAGGAAGAAAAAAATGACAAGAATAAAACCTTGGATAACCGAGGACTTAATGGCATCAATAAAAAATAGAGACAAACTCAAGAAACGGTTAAACAAGCATTATACGCCAGAATTAGAACACGAATATAAAATATATAGAAACGCTTTGAATAGATTATTAAAAAAATCAAAAAATGACTACTATCTTAGACAACTCGAGGACAACAAAAATAATTTAAAAAAAGTGTATCAGTTAATATCTGAAGCTACCAATGAAAAATCAAACCGAAAAAATACGTATGAAATTGTTAATGATGATGGAACTACCTTTAACAATCATAAGCAAATGGCAAACTATTGCAACAATTACTTCATCAATATTGGTTTAAATATGACCAAAGACATTGATGATGTAACATCCTACAAAGAAAATATACCAGTAAATCCCAATACCATGTTTCTTAATCCAGTAACGGAAAATGAATTAATAGAACATATATCCACACTAAAAAATAACAGTTCACCTGGTATTGATGGAATAACTGTTGACATTATTAAGAAAACACATCATAAAACAAAAATATGTAATTACAGGCCTATTAGTGTCATTAATAATTTTGGAAAGATTTTTGAGAAATGTTTGAAATCTCGATTGGTTAACTTTTTCGACCAAAATAATATTATACATGAACTACAGTTTGGTTTCCGTACAAATAAAACAACTAGTGATGCCATGTGTACGGTTATCAAGGATATTATAGAGGGTTTAGATACAAATAAAAAATGCATCGCGGTTTTCTTGGATCTTGCGAAAGCATTTGACACTGTGAACCATGAGAAACTCTTAAACATATTGGAACGCTATGGTATCCGTGGTACAGTGTTAGATGTCTTACGCAGTTATTTATTTAATAGAGCACAATTTGTGAAACTAAATGAAACTCTTAGTGAAACAGAGACTGTGAAAATAGAGGTACCCCAGGGGACAGTCCTTGGTCCGATACTCTTCCTGGTTTATATAAATTCTCTATTGTCCTTAAAAACCCAAGCAAAAATTGTATCCTATGCAGATGATACAGTTGCTATCTTTTGTGAGAATTCATGGCCTGAAACTAAAACAGCTGTACAGTTAGGTATAGAGAGAATTAAAAATTGGCTAAATGCGAATCATTTATCATTAAATGCAAATAAGACTCGTTACCTGGCCCTTACATTAACTGAAACTAATAGACCAGACTTTACTAGTATAAAAATCACAGGTATGAAAGACGAAATTAAGGAGACAAATGAGATCAAGTATTTGGGTATAATTATTGATAAACATCTAAAATGGAGTAATCATGTAGATTATTTGACGAATAAGATAAGGAAACTTATTTATAAATTCTACCAATTGCGAGAATTTCTTTCACGAAAACTATTGTTAATCATCTATGAGTCCCTTGTCGAATCTTTTATCCGCTATGGTATTTTAGTATGGGGAGGAATGTATAGAAACTCATTACAGAAACTAAATATAATCCAGAATTATATATTAAAGATTATATATAGGAAACATAGACAAATTTACTCTATACTGAAGATATTTGTAACATTCGATCTCTATACTTCCACCGTCTACGTATATATGCATTTAAAAATAAAACATTCCAGAATCATATATCTTCAACATACCACACTCGTAGCACTGTTAATGAAGCTCTATCCACCCCAAGATTCAATAAAAATATTTGTCACAGATTTCTAATATACACACTGCCAAAAGCGTATAATCTTTTGCCAATAGAAATCAAACATACTAAAAATTTAAAAAAATTTTCAACCTTGTCAAAAAAATTTATTTTTCAAAATTACTTTGATTTTATAAAAATTTTAGATAACAGTATAGTGTAAATGCTCATTGTAATATATACACTTGTTCCTTGGTAACATTATATAGATATAGCTCACTATTCCATAAACTTCCTATGTTTGACTAGCAATATAAATATTTCTACTAGTTAAATCACACACCTCTTACAGCACAACACAAGTGTTTAATCACTTAGGTGCTTTTATACACACTTTGCAACACATATCTAAACAATTACGTCACATGTACCATTCTTTGTAATTTTTACTCCTCGGAATATATTTATCCGAGGAAGAAGTATCTGTATATATCTATTTTTTCCTAGTTTGTTTTTAATCTCTTCTATTGTAATTTGCAAGTTTATATTTTTATTATAAATAAATAATAAATAATATCCCTGCTGTATATGTGGAAGTTGAAAGATTGTAATCTTGGATTGCCTATTCACAAGAAGCGTCAAAGTCTAAATATTTAGATCGACCCTTACTTATCAACTTTTATTATTGTACCAACACAAATTAATAGTTTTGGTGCCCTAGTGTTGTATTGTGTATATTCCACCAAGTTTTAGCATCGTCACATTAATAATGTGTGATGGTATCACTGTTGTGCATGAAATACTACAAACCAATCTGAGTCCGCCCCTCATAATTGTAAAATTGCAACCTAAGATACGAGCTCTGATTATGAAGCATAGTTGGAGGTTAACAACTGATATCATTTCTACGTTACTGCCAGACCTGTTAAAAATGTACTTACTTCAAAAAATGATGGAAACTGGAAACGCTGCATGGCGACCATCTGAATCCCCTTTCGGTGTGCCTTAAGTCAGACATAATGAATCCGTCAGTCCACTGACATTTTTCGGCACCAGGTCCTCCCAAATATGACGGTGGTGGACTCCCATCATGAACGGCACCTAATCTAGAATTTGTGTTATTTAATAAACTACTTTCGCAGTGCTTCCTATATTTGAAGTAATGCTACCGAGTTCGCATTGAATTTAATACCATTTATTTAACAATAACTCTAAACTACAGCAAATGGAAGAATCGTTGGATTAAAGCTTCATTCAGCAAAATATTATATTAATTTGGTCCATTGCATTCTAGATGCAAAAATAAAAGGACCTAAAAATCAAGTAGTTTCAAAAATTTGTTTAAAACCATGCAGTTGTACTTAAAATTGTCTCTGGAATTCAAAAATGTAAAAATATACAGTTCCACTTAAAATTTGGGATAATTTCCGTGAAAACTGGAAGTGATGGGAAAGTGTCAGCTAATGAAAAATTGACCATTTTCAATATATATTACGCCTGCTAAGTGTAAGTTTTACACCTGGAAGACTCTGTAAATTAGAGCTTGTCTAATTATTCCTTTGACACCCGGTACAATACTTGGCTGTCGTATCAAGTAGACTATGTGACAAATTCAGCCGACAACCTTTCGAGCATTACCAAACAAAGGAAGCATTTGTTTAATTCAATATGTGTGTCTTACAAATGGCCAACTTCATGGGCTGCTACGATTATACCGCTAAATCCACCAGTATCCTCGATGATGGCCACAGAGTTGACCTTTTCGAGTCTTTTGTTGACCACGCATGCTCCTCCGACATAGGCAAATCCTAATAAAGTTTTGGCTGTGATAAGTATCTGTTGCATTAATGTTACGGACCCCTTCACCATCTAAAAGCACATATTCCGCCACCAAGAAATGTTACTATAGAAAAACATCATAGTAAAATTATTACGGTTAGTAACATGAAGTTCGTCTTCTTCTTAAGTAATGCATTTCATATAAAAGTGTTAGTCGGTAACTGCCAGTTGAATAAGTAAAACGAAGTCAAGTATATATACATTATAAACGAAGGCTAACATTGAATTGGCTCGCTATTGGTATCTATATTTATTTTGTAATGAGCATAAGAGAAATTCTGATAAAAATTTGTAATCAGTTAATGTTGAATAAAATTTAAAAAGAGGCCTATACAGTGAGTTCAAGATGAAAGGAATAAATTCTATAAAATCTTACAAATGTTTGCCTGCAAAAGTGCTCGGACCTGTTGAAAATTCTATTTATCAAGTGTCACTTTTTAGCCTGGTCACTAAATATATCACTTACCGTTTTCGCGGAAGTGACACTAACATTGTTATTTTAATCCTTTCACTGCGCACTACTGTTTCAAAGCTGCCCATCATATTAAGCATTTTTTTATCGCTTGCGTACATATTCATCAAGAGCTGCATGAACCATTCTATCTAACAGAAAAGTACCCATCGTTTTGCATGTTTAGTGTGTTTTTTTTTTATTGTTTTTATCATTGGCATATCTCAAAATATCATGCGAGCGAATGAACCACTCTATCTAACGGAAAAATACCCATCGTTTTGCATGTTTAGCTTTTTTTTTAATGGTTTTTATCATAATGTAATTTCACAAAATATCATGCGAGCGAGTTTGTTCGGATAGAGCAGCCTGATCCTATTTTTATTAAGAATGCGGTTGGTGAATATATTCGTCAAGAGCAGTGAAAGGGTTAAATACAACGCTCTGTATATTTCAATAGATTTGAATGGCAGATAAAAAAACGTTTTCATTAAACCCCCTCTATACATATTGATTATTTAGAAATAATCACTTAACTAGTATCAAAAGTGATGGATAAACTTTAACATAACAAAACTGTTGCCTGTTTAGTTCACAGCATTTGTTAAGTTGAACGAGTATTTCTTCTTGAATACCTTGTAGATATCAGATGCATTTCTTGGCGTATTCGGTCTTTTAAGTCCTCAATGTTATTTGGTCTATTGAAATATATTTCAGATTTTAAATAATCCCCACAAGAGGGGGTTAAATTAGGTGACCTAGGTGGCCAATCAATATCCCCCTCTTTCCGATTCATCTGTTGGGGAATGTTGTATCTAAAAATTGTTGAACGAAGATTGCATAGTGTGGAGGAGCACCATCTTGTTGAAATCAAATTTGATTATTCGGTATATCATCACATGATGCATTTGGAAATAGAACAGCTAAATTAGGAATCAGTTGAAACTGAAGAAAATATAAGTAGCATTCTTCGGTTAGCGTTTCTTCATAGAATAGAATAGAATAGAATAGAATTTATTTATTGTAATCATATAAATATTTTACAACGTCAAAGAAGTGTTTCTTAAATATAGTGAGTAAAATCAATTAAAATATATATATATATATATAGTCTAACACGTAAGACAAATTTCATAAAAACTTTTATACTTTACATAAGGAAAAGTGTAATATAAATTGTAAATAATAATGATAAAATTATTTGTATAACAAATTAAAAAAAAAAATTAAAAAGCTGACATGTTACATTACAGAAAAATTTTGAAAACCATTTTCAATATCTTCAAGTGTGAAGAAAGCATATTTGATTAAATATTGTTTAATAGTCGATCTGAATTTAGTTGGAGGCTGGCTTTTTATTGTATTAGGTAGTGCATTGAATAATTTTATTCCATAGGAGTTGATGCCAGTTTGAGCTCCATTAAGTCTGATATTATTAACTCTAAGATCATCATTGCGTCTAGTTAAGTGATTGTGAAAATCCTTATTTCTGTTATATAGCGCCATGTTGTTTTTGACATAAGTAATGCATTCTAATGCATAAATGCACGGTAATGTGAGGATTTTACAGTTTTGAAAAATGAGACTTGTTTCGTCTCTGTAACCTGCGTTGCCTATTATTCTGATTGCTCTTCTCTGAAGACCAAATAGCCTATGCCTTCCCGCGGCATGTCCCCACGCTAAAATAGCATAGGACAAGCGTGATTGAATAAGTGCATAATATGCTGTTTTCAATACATTTTTTGATAGATTTGTAGACATTTGTCTAAGTACATAAATGTTTCTGGTTATTATATTAGCAATATAATTTGTATGTTCATCCCATTTAAGAACTGGATCTAGGTATAGTCCCAAAAATTTCACGAATTTGGGATTTTCCTCCAAAGTATCGGTGTTGCGTCTTAATGAAGATGTCATTGTTACGGTTTTACTTTTATTTAGAGTCAACAAATTTGTTGAGAACCACTTTTCTGCATTCGACTGTGCATCAGCAAGTTTTATCTTTAAATTGTCAGTATTTTCGGCTGCCACGGAAAGTGTTGTATCATCTGCATAAAACAAGCAGTTGACGTTATCTACCGCATTTGGTAGATCGTTTATGTAGATTAAAAATAACACCGGGCTCAAAATTGAGCCCTGTGGTACACCTGTTCTCACATTTAACATTTCTGAGTTCTGATTATGAAAGCAGACTATTTGCTGTCGGTTATTCAGGTAAGATTTAAGTAATTGTGTAGATTCTTGACTGAAATTATATTTGGTGCATTTTTTTAATAATAACTCATGTGAGACACAGTCGAAGGCTTTACTGAGGTCACAAAATATTGAGGCAGAGTACATGCCTTTCTCAAAACAGTCTAGTGTATATGTAGTATAGCTTAAAATAGCATCCGTCGTTGACAATTTTGTTCGAAAGAATAGAAGTAAGATCCCACAATTCGAGTACTGACAATTGCTGCCCGCACATTAATTTTCTGAGAACGCTGCGTGTGCACTTCCTGTGTACAATGCATTTTTTCTATCGCAGAGTACCTGCAATTTTGTCTATGACGCAACCATTTAGACAGAATGTCGCTTCACCAGAAAAAATAATTCGTTCAATGAAATTTAAATTTTCATTGTGCCTTCCAGTTATCCGTTTTTGAATACATTTAATTTGTATGTAAAACATTTTACGTAGAATATGCATTTATGATATATACCGATAACGGCAGGCAAGTACGTACATTGGGCCGGGTTTACATGCGAAATAAATGGGCAACTGACCGCAGATCGAGCCCCCACCATTTAAATTCCTTTGTATCATTGTGCATTCAATCTACTTCGCACCCGTGCACATCGCATATATTCGTACTTGTACGTACTTGGCTGCCTTTATCTGTATTTATTGAATATTTCAGAAACTCTTCGTAATAAATATGTGTATAGGGGATTTAATGAATTTAATTATCTTTCATTCAATCTGTAGAAATATACAGGGCTATATTTCAAATGACAAACAAAGTTGGTATCACTTCCATGATAACTAAAAGTGATACTGAGAGAGATTTTATTTATTTATTGTGAACTCACGATATAATTAAACATTTAATATCCATCCAATTTGTTGTTGTATTTGTTAAAAATGAGTAATACATATTGGCCTTTTTACTTTTTTGTATTTATAGATTTCATTTGTCAAAATGTTAAAAAACGAAAAATTTAGAGAAAGAATAAACTTTCGGTGTATAGGAAAGTTCCATAAAGTTTATCGATGCCCAATATAGATAGTTTGTGTGGGGTGTAATTTTTTTACCATCAAAATTACTTTATACTTTACTAAAATCAATAAGTTCCTCAAGTATAGTCCTACATTTTAACGATTTTTGTTACTCTGCCTGTGATATGCAAAAAAAATAAAGTCAAACAAACCATTTATCTTTTTACCAATTCCACTTTCTAACTTTCATATCCAAAACAATCAAATTAATATCTTAATTCACATTTTATATACAGTATCGGAAAGTGTTTCATTTGGTGCGGCAATAAAAGCAAGCGAGAGCGAAGCAAGCAATGACGTACATTAAGGGACGTGTCACACTTTGCCTCTGCTAGGGTACTGGTAGACGCCTTTATTGTGGGCGGTCGGTTAAGAAACTATGCAATCCCAATAGCAAAACTTCCCGATACTATATAAGTAGATACATGGAAAACCAGAAAGATATCAAATATTTTGAAATGCAGAAAACTATATTTTTGACCTTTAAAAAGTAAATTATAGTAGTTTACAGTGCCTATCTCTAACATTTAGGACTTTTTACCTAATAAATACCATTTCTTACAGAATCCGGAAAATTCAACAAAATTGACAATTCTCGAATAATTTGATTATCAGTATACCTAATATTGTATGTTAGTAGTAAGCAGTAACTGTTACTAATCGGCTTAAATGTTAATACAAATGTACATATTAATGTTTAATAGCATTGTAAGCGATAAGGTAGGTGGTTGCAATAAATAATAATTTAATAAACGTGAAATTGAAATGTGCAAGACATGAGTATGTATTATACAGAGTGTCTGAAAACTTCTACAATATTTACAAATTAATTGTTTCACATTATGTGAATAGGCTTGGCTACAAGTAAATAACTAAAAAACTTCTTGAGAATATTGCTTAACACGTTGAGACCCGGTGTATAAACGGACCGGATTTTTTTTTCTCACAAATATTGCTAAATACATTTGGAGGGACACATTTTGTGCCATTTTAAAAACGATTATCCTGTATTTTGATAGTTTATTGACATTTGAATTTGAGGTACACCTAAGTAACTCGCGGGCTAGAGCGGCCTTGGACCGGCGAGGTATTCACGTGTGCCTCACAAGTTCGGATCTATCTTACATCCAGTATTATATCCAATGCCATAAACACATGGAAGACGTTGATGGTAACAAAGCCGCCCAAAATAAATGCCCAAAAACGTTCTGCCACGGTGATATATTATTGTGCAACTTCTTTTATGTCTCATGAATTCTTAAAAAAATAGTTTTATTTATTGCTTACACTAACATGCTCGGGTACACTATTTTTGTAATTCAAATGCCAAAATAAATGAAATTCTTAGTCACCAATTTTTGATAGTGAAAATTTGATTTCCACAATTCACTAATATCTGCCTGTACTCCGGGACTGGCTTGCACAGTTCCTAAGCATTTAAATATTTCGGTATAGTTTTAAGAAACTCTGTATAAATAAGTATGTGTGTTGTGAGAATAACAAGAATAGTTACAAGGGCTAATAATTTTCGCCTTTTAATAGTGAATTTTTCAATCCTGAATCATTTATCGCTGTAAATTTATTAAGATGAGAAAATTATTGGTATATCGTTTTTGATAAATTTTTTAAAATTTAACTGAATTTAAATGTTTTAAAATAACATGAATTTAGTTTACAAGCCATAGGTATCTCCATTATTTGAGAAGATAGAAGAATGAACTTTAAAAATATTGTAAAAGACATGCAGGATTCCTTCAGAAAACATCTTACTTTGTAGAATCGATTAAAAACCACCCCAACTTGTCTTTTTTTCAAATTGCACTCCCCTAAATTTCACACTGCAATGGAATCCATAATTGATGGTGAATACTGTGATATGCCATTTTAAATATTTTTTCTACGATTGCCTTTGAAACTGCCAAATAACGCACAATAACCATGACTCGAAACTGTCTTTTTTCACACGATGTGTGCAAAACTCCAAAAAACACAGTACTGTCATGTTTTTCAGTCTTTCCGAAAACAGAACTGACACCTTTTATTTGTATTTTTTGAAGTAGGCTGGCCTATTCAGGTTCATAGCAACCGACTTGTTTAACTGCTCCAATTTTGTATTATATTTTAATTTTTAGTGTTTTGTTAAATAAATATTGTCTGTTTACTTATGAAATTGTTTGTTTTCCTTGCAGTCATAGAAAAAATATTGTAAACAACACGTTTGAAAACATCTATTCACACTCATTAAAACATAATGCAAAACAAACCAAATTTTTAAAAAGTTGGGTTAGAAGATAAAATAGTAATTCTGTCAATCTCAGTGGAACCGCGTGGGCATGGCTATTTTTATCCGTTAGATAAAACCGTTATCCGGAGGTCTAGGTGCCGGATAGGTTATCCTAGGGATTTATCTGGTGAATATCACTATTTATAGTAAAAATACCTATTTTTTGCTTATCTCCAGGATAAACCTTATTCTGCAGATTAAATATCAATATCTATAGATGAAAGTACTGGGCCTTAATGTAATTATAACCCGCTTATGACAGTCACAATAAAGTGGGAATTTTTTTATTACATTGACATAATATGTCTTATTTATAGCTATTATGCAACTGTAAACTAGGATTCGGACAAGGATGTCTTTACAATTTTTTTGGTTCATTTTTCTATTTTCTTAAATAATGAAGATTACCTGTAAACGAAATTGGGAGACATAGACATTCAATTTTGTTATTTTTAAAATATTTGCTGCTAATATTTTGAACTGCTTAAAAATCAACATTATATATTTTATTAGCCTTTATAACTTTCGATATTATGCGTGCAAAGTTTTCGAAGTCGATTTAGAACGTGCGTAGATTTTTACATGATTCATGGAATGGAATAAAAAAAACAAATTACTACAAGTGTTTACAAGAATAGAGTAGAAAAGTTCATAGTACGAAAAAAACGTGCTGACTTTTTGTTTACTTTTTCGTACCTGCCGTGCCGCGATTGCATACGTCATTGGGGTACGATCTTCTGCACATGTCTAGTCTGCAAAAATTAAAAAAAAACGCGGTCAAAAGTGTACAAAAAAATATGCTGGTCGAAACCTCGTTGGGCGTGGTGTGTGCGTGTGTACGTGGTCCCTTTGTTGATTAAACCTATGAATTAATTAGTCATCTACCCAAAATTATCACACAATTATATTTTTGAATTCTCTACAATTAGAAAGTGGCAGGGTTGGTTAAAATTTGAAAATACCGAAGGTATCAATGAAATACACAACGCAGTGGTGTAATTATAAAAAGTAATTTTTATATACATGGTGGTCCAAAATTGTCTCCTTATATTTCTGTGGATGATAGTAAATTTAATGCCGAACATTAACTTAATAATATGATCTTTTATTTAGTGTAAGTAATCCTGTTTTAATCTTTCATGTGTTGTATATATGAAGTTTAAAATTTTATATGTATTGCATATATTATCAAATTCTATTATCTATATGTATTATTTGACCATCCTAGTTCTGGCCTGATGATCTGCCTAGAAAATATATAAGGATGATCATTCAAATGAAATTTGGGCACTGTTGTTACCCTGCGCATCTTCATAGAACGGAACTCTCTCTTACAAATTTATGCGACATATGTAACATTGAAAATTACTCCATATATTTTTTAACTGCACTGCAATAAACACACTGATGTGACTAACGAATTGTATAATAATCTATTCAAATTAAACATCGAAACCCCTTCAATATCTTCAGGGGCGGCCCTAGGGCGGTGCGAGCGGTGCGGCCGCACCGGGCGCCTTCTTGGGGGGGCGCCGAAAATGCAATGATAGTTCGTCTGCGTAAAAAATTAAATCCAAGCATCTTAATATCACTTAACCTTACAACTTCCATTTCCGTGAAAAGCTCTATATTCATTTGTTTTACTTTTTAATAGGCCTTTTCATCATAGAAGCGCGCATATGTTGCCGCTATGTTTGTTTGCGGGAACTATGAAATGTTCGGACACTTGATTGTCAAAATGGCTGGACCGGTATCATTTTTTCACATTAATTTAGACGAAAGTGTGATTGATGATGCAAAATTAGTACACAACATTGTGGAAGAACACACTTGCGCTCAATTAAGGCGCTGGCTCAAGTATCCTGGCCGTAAAATGACTGGAAGCAAGAATAAAGAACTGGTGGCAAGGTTAGAATTCAACTATCAACTTATCAATTTATATACAAGTGCATTAAAAGAAAACAAATGTGTTTAGTCTACAATATGCTTAATAACATTCTTCGTGCAGTAATTGATAATGCAGTAAAAATATTTTTTGTTTTTTTACGAAAATGTAGGGTCAAAAATGCAATTGAAAATGAGGTTTTTTGTCGATCCTTCTGTGGGTAAAGCTGGCTCCTTTTTTTCTAATTTTTTCAAATAGGTAAACTATACGATATGGCAATTGATAACAGATTCATCATTCATCAAAGGCCTATTAATTTACGATGTATGTTTGACGTATGTCCGTTTTTTTTTGGGATTTCTCCCCTCGCTCTTCAGAAAATTCTTTCGGATTTTACCCCCCCCCCCCCCGCTCTTCAAACAATTTTTTTGGATAAAAAAAGTTTCTCGGATTTCTCCCCCCCCTGCTGTTTTCGGACTAAAAAAAAAATTTTTTGATGTAAAAAATGTATGTTATCTTCGGTCTCTATGTACAGCCTAATCACGAATAAGCGATTGCATATGGGGGGGCGCCACAATGAGATCTCGCACCACCTGAAAAATTTGCAAGGGCCGCCCCTGAATATCTTATATTTGTTATGTCTCAATAAAATCGATATTCTACACTGTCTAATACTATTCCTACACAAAACCGGCAGAGTTGCTATTTCTTTGTTTAAACTTTTGTTACTAATCCGTGGCCTTTGTAGATTTGTAGATTGTAGATTGTTTAAGGAGTCGCTTGGCCCTGGGTTGGCCATTCTTCACCTAAAAGGTCTTTTGTGAATTAGCTTGCAACTAGTTGTTGTCCAGGATTCCAAGACCTTTTGCAAAGCTTGTGATTTTCCTGGGAGCTAATTTCCCTATGTCTTCAGGTGTTAATTCCGCCTGTTCTAGGTATTTTAGCCAAATGCGGATTAGTACCTTGCATTCAGAAAGTATATGTTCCGCAGTTTCAGTTGCAGCTTCACAGTATCTGCATTTGTCATCTTCTGCTATGCCCATGTTCTTGAGATGATATCTCAAGGGGCAATGGCCAGTTAGAAGGCCTGTGATCAGCCTTAGATTGGACTTTTCAAGTTCGAGAAGCCTTGTGGCATTCTTTGTTGAATAGGTTATAAATCTTTTCACTTGTATTTGGCCTGGAGTATTCCTCCAGTAGGACTTCTTTTGTTCCTTTTCCCATTTTTGGACCTCCTCCGTTATGTGTCCCTTAGATAAGCCACAGAACAGTTCAGGTCCAAAAAATGGGACTTCAGCCCCTTTTCTTGCGAGGCTGTCAGCCAATTCGTTGCCGTCTATTCCCTCATGCCGTGGCACCCACATCAAGGTAACCTTGTTGTTTTTTGCCAGTTGTTTCAGGGATTGTCTGCATTCGGAGGCAATTTTAGACTCAAAGGTATAGGACCTGAGAGCCTTTAGTGCTGCCTGGCTATCTGAAAGTATATAGATCTTTGCCTTTCGAGTGCCTCTATTTAGGCATTCCTGAGCACACCGATCTATAGCATAGATTTCTGGCTGGAAGATGGTTGGGGTGTTACCAAGGGCTTTAGATAGCCTGAATTTAGGCCCTGCTATGCCCACACCAACTCCTTCGTCCATCTTGGATCCATCTGTGTACCAGATGTGTGACTCTTTCTCCAACTGGAAGTCTTCAACCCAATCAGCACATCAAACAGGCAGTCAAAGTCATGCTTGATTGGCATTGAGTCAGTGTACGAGTATTCCAGTCATTTTAGACAAAAATATGACTTCTGATCTAACAAAATATATCCTTCATTTTTTTTTTAAATCGATTTATTTTGGTGTTTTAAAGAAAATATTAAAAATCGACAACGAGATTACTACGGCATAAAAAATTATTCAAGGTCAAAGTTCACAAAAAACGGTTTTTTCCGAATATCGCGCTTTCTATGGCTCGGAGGCCAATTAAGGTTATTATGAAAATGAAAGATAATGAAATTCCGCACAAAAATGGTCTCTTCCATTTTTTATGTACAACGAACGGTTTAGACAAAAATGTGCTTCGAAGTTTCTGCGCAAGGCATAATATATGTTTTTTAATTTTGGCTAAATTTTGGACTTAAGGTTTTTGGATAATTCTGAACAAGTTGCATTAACAAAATTTTCCGATAAAAAAATGCCTAATATGATTTCTTGATTTTCTCCGCATATTTTGGTATCGCAGGTGGCTTTGCATTTGTAGGAGGCGAATGTTTTTCTGGCCATAAGTAGATCCTAAGTTATTCTATACTTAAGTAAAATTTGATTCAAATTGGAAAAAAAATGAAAAAGTTGGTGTTACCATTTCAAGTGAAACACACTGTAAATATATAACCAATAAATTTGAATATGAAGATTTAGCAAATATTACTGTATATGACGGTAAATATATATCGATCAGCTAATAATATACATAGAACAAGCAAGTATTCTATGCATGGACTATATGAAATGTAGCATGTTATGCCTTGCGCGGAAACTTCGAAGCACATTTTTGCCTAAACCGTTCGTTGTACATAAAAAGTGGAAGGGATCAGTTTTGTGCGCAATTTCATTATCTTTCATTTTCATAATAACCTCAATTGGCCTCCGAGCCATAGAAAGCGCGATATTTGCAAAAAAACGGTTTTTGTGAACTTTGACCTTGAATAATTTTTTATGCCGTAGTAATCCTAATTGTCATTGTAAATGCCATTTAATTACAATAAGATTGACTGTTTCGAGAAATATGTCAAACTAATAGTTCAAATCATTCTTTGCTTAAGAGGATTTTTCTTAATAAAATTTTGTAAGTGCACGTTGATCTGTGAACATAAATTATTTGAGAACGGCTCAGTTTATTGAAATGCAATAAAAATATCTTTTCTATTTCTAATGATCTGAATTATTTTTTTATAAGAATTTTTAGAAATATGTACAAAATTAAAAAAAAGATAGCGGTAAAATACTGACAACCAACCCCTAAAACTACCTCTTAAGCAAAAGAGAGGCTTTGACTGATACTATGTAAACTGGTGTCCATATGAATTTTATATTCAAGGTGGGTATCGGAAGATATTACAGGAGAACCAATATTTATTATTCCCTTTTACACCTTTATTTTTTAATGTACTGTTAGCCATAGAAATAAAGGGAGATAATTTTGGATCACAATGCATATGAAGTGTGCGTTTTCTATTATTATTCTCAGTATACCATTGAAGTACAAAACCATTGTCTGTATATTGTGTGAAAATTTGCATGTGGCATATGTTAGAGGGGTTTAAAATATTAGTTCCAATATTATTATTGTTACCAAAATGGTAGCGCAGGCCCCTTTCACAGGGATATACGATCCAAGTTAGTAGAACCAGCTATCATATGTACACGCTACTAAGTTTAATAAAAATAAAATGGGTAAAACAGTGATTTACCAGCTGTGCCTTTCGTGCAGCGTCCACCTTTTCTGCGGCGGCACATGTCGTATCTAGATATCAATAAGAAATATTATTATTGCTATTATTGCTGAAAAAGTTGGTTAAAATTGTGGATTAAAAGTATGATACCCTACCGGAGAAGTATGATTATGTTACAGAATGAAAAAATTAAAATAAGGTATGTGTTAAGGTCCTTCGTCTTGTTCTGCATAGGTAGTCCACTAGATGGCATCGTAACCCATTCGGTTTTGTCAAGTGCGTCAAGATGAGTCTGTAGGAAATGTATGAGTTTACGATTTATCATGAAAAACATGGTTTGTTTCCTGTAATATTTGTAGAATACACATATTTAATTGAAGGTATGCATTTTTAAATGTGTCAAATAGAAAAAGTCCAGCATTATGAATACACGCTTTAATTTAAGCAAGATGAGATACCATCAATATATTAGAAAAAGCATAATTGGTGGAGTGCCGTAAGGCGTGAAAACTAAAAAACCTTGGATTTCAGTTACTATGAATGATTCATCTCAATGAATCTATGAATCAACTTTAATGAAACTTTTTGCATTATGTTGCTAAAACCTAATACTAAAATGTTTATGGATTAGAAATTGACGTTTTTTACCCTGGAGGTGGATGCCCCCCTTCTCGGTGGAAATTATTATGTTCAAAGTAACTGCTGCAGAAATCGATAGAGGAATGAATTCTAAGCAATAAGTCTTCTATGCAATTTTTTCGATGAGTCACTACTTATTGAGTTATTCTTGATTGAAAATGTTGATTTTTCATCTAAAAGATGCATGTTTTAGAAAGATTTTTCGCTAATAACTCGAAAACTTTACGTTTTACCAAAAAAATTATTATAAGCAAAAATGAAGCCTATAAAATGACAAATCGATTGGGTTTTTTTTATTTCTGTAGATGCAATAGGTACCAAGGACCGAAACCGAAACCGCACCGTACTTACGACTTTAATGTTCAAAAAATATGGTTGAAATCAAAGATTCAAATCTTTAAACCACGATGTAGAAATACCAAATTGTATGGTGAAAACCATATCTAAGTCGATTCGTCCATTATAAAGATTATATAAAGTAAAAGGCAAGTAAAAAACCAGAAACCGAAAACCGCACCGTAACTACTAATTTTTTCTAACAGAAACCGAATTGCCGCGGATCTGTAAACCGAAACCATTACCGAGAACCAAATTGTCGCTGCCTTGACAACCGAAACCGTAAATGAAAACCAAATTGTCGCTGCTATGAAAACTGAAAATGGTATACGTTATTTAACCCTAACCAATTTAATTTCGGTTTCGGTCCCTGTGCAATACGAACAGAGTAATAACTCGAGCAATAGCTCGATGAAGGTGACTTTTTGTTCGCCGAAAACTGAATTCGATTCTTTCTAAATAACGGAAAAACGGAAAATTTTTTGGAGGAAAATATATGACATTTTTAAAAATACTTGAAGAGACCTTTACAATGAACTTTGGTAAAAGTCATTAGCATGAAAACTAACGGAGTTAGTTTTTTAATTATTGTGAAAAAATGAAAATGAAAATTTTTAAAGAAATTTCAAAAATCATTTCAAATTTGAATCAAACTTTTTTTAAATATGGGCATCCTAAACCTGTCAAAATTCTAGAACATATTGTTAGTACTTAAATAAAGTAAATTGTAAATGGATTACGTTCAATTTCAATTCTTGAGGTGAAGCCATTGGTTTCATTGCTGATTTTTTCTTCGAAAAAAATAGACAACCATTTTATTTTCATCATAACTCCGTTAGTTTTCATGCTAGCAACTTTTACCAAAGTTCATTTTAAAGGTCTTTTCAAGTACTTTTAAAAATGTCTTATATGCTTTTCTCCACAAATTTTCCGTTTTTCCGTTATTTAACATTGAAAGGATCGAATTTAGTTTTCAGCGAACAAAAAGTCACCTTCTACGAGTCATAACTCGGTTTGTATTACATCTACAGAAATAAAAAAAAAAAAACACAATCGATTTGTTATTTTATAGGCTTTATTTTTGCTTATAATAATTTTTTTGGTAAAACGTAAAGTTTTCGAGTTATTAGTGAAAAATCGTTCTAAAACATGCATTTTTTAGATGAAAAATCAACATATTCAATCAAGAATAACTCAAAAAGTATTGACTCATCGAAAAAATTTCATTGAACATATAATTCCACCCCCAGAGTAAAAGCACACATCGGCACTATATAACTTTTGTTTCTTGAGCCATTCCCTAATTACTGTCCAAATTTTACGTCAATCAGTTCTATCCGAAAGAATTCTGAGCGAAAAACCTTCAAACACTGAACTAAATTAACTTTTTCATGAATATCGAAAAAAAAACATAAAAAAAATAGATTTTTCCTGTAAAAGTTATCGTTTAAACAATATAAATAATTATCAACCCTGACTGTGAGAAACAGTTTTTAACTTAAATTTTCAATAAAAACAACTGTTTTATAAATATCGCGAAAAAAAAATTTTAAAATATATTTTTTTGCAAATATTGTTATTATTGTTCAAACAATATAAATAATTATTTGCGCCACTTGGGATGTTTCTGATTTTGACTAATATTAAAAAACACACATTTAAAAAAAAATTATCAAAATCGGAGCTGTTGCTGAGAATTAAGAGGTTTTGACGATTTTTAGGCTTCATTGACTCGACTATGTAGAAGATCTCGTTAAACTTGTAAATAAAAAAAAAAAAGTCAATTTCTAATCCATAAACATTTTAGTATTAGGTTTTAGCAACACAAAGCAAAAAGTTTCATTAAAGTTGATTCATAGGAACTGGGTTCCTAGGTATAAATCTATCGGCACTCCACTAAATCTGTTGTCCAGATATGCTTTGCGTAAATATCTCTAGAACTGCACTTCTGCATAGTGTAGTTGTTTCTCAGTGACTTCCTGAGCATAAGGTGGGAGTAAAACTGGTGAATTTCACTTCAGCTAATGTGGTTTTTTATCAGGGTTTGAAGATATATTATCAAATAATTTATATGTATATTCTCGATCTAGAGGGTGGGTGTCCCACAATTTTGTTTACAAACCATATCTCTGTTATTTGAGAAAATAGAAAAATAAACCAAAAAAGGATTGTGAAAGACATCCAGGAATAAAACCGTTTTGCTTCTTACAACCCTTAAGGAATCAGCCCCAACATGTTTTTTGAAATTGCACCTCCTAAAATTTTACACCGCAATGGAATCCCTAATTCATGGTGAATACTGTGATATGCCATTCTTAATATTTCACAGCTGCACAATAGCTATAAATAATCCTTTGAGTAAGATAGGATGTCTTTCAGCTGGTGTCTGTTGCAATCGAAACTAACGTGGCCAGACTTGTAATTCGTAATTCAGCACTCAGCAGGGCATTAGTCTGGAGAATAGCTGTTGGTTGCAGTTTGTTTTTTATTCCTTATATATTTAAGGAAACATATAAAGAAGTTAGACAAAATATTTTGCTAGTAAATATTCTGCCCTCTAAAAGCATGCCTACTAAATTACTAGAAGTGTTTACAAGAATAGAGAGATTAGGAGTGCCACAATAGATCCACAGGGGTCACGGTGGTCAAGGCCAATCAGCCAGCTCCTAATCTAAAATATTAAAAATTGTAATGTGATTCTCACGGGCAGACGCTCTGGCCAGAGAGGGTTCTCAAAGGCCCCTACTGGGTCCGGAGCCGGCTCTCGGCTACCCTAGATCAAATGCCAAGAAGTTAATAGAGAACTGGACACAGTCCCAGTTCCTTGACTTCTGGGCCTCTTACCCAGGACTCCGGCAAGCGAAGCTCCTGCTCACAGGGCCCTTGCCGAAGCGAGCAGAACAAATCCTGCGACTAAGCAGGAAACAGGTCAGAATCGTGGTAGGTCTTTTGACTGGACACGGCTCTTTCAGAAAACACCTGTATACCATAGGGGTGGTCGACAACCCCGACTGCAGGTTCGGCGGGGACAAGGAGGAAACCTCCTCACTTCCTGCCCTAGTCTCATGAACTTGCGGCACAAGCACTTCGGCATTGGTTTTCCGGTGCTGGAGGAAATAAGGAACGCCCCTATAGGAAGGATTTTGGCCTTTGGGTTAGAATCTGGCCTGAATGGGGGCATCCAGTAAATACGTAGCGGTAGCACAATGGGCAACAAGGCTTGAGTGCGGCGACCCTTCGTCGCCCCGCTAAAAGAAGAAGAAGAAGAATGTGATTCTCCATGAATAGGAATTCGATTACGGTTTAAAATTTTAGGGGGTGCAATTTGGAAAAGAAAAGCTAGAGGTGGTTTCTTTCTTCTGATGATGAGGGTTGTAAGAAGCAAAACGGTTTTAAGGGGGTAATCTGAAGGACTCTTGGACGTCTTTCACATTATCTTTATTACACTCAAAGAAAATGATAGGTAAATTCAACCAAAAAGAGCATATGAAATTGCGCCTATCTAGTTTCATAGTTAAATCAATCAGAAAAGAATAGTCATACAACTTTATTTGTTTTCGTAAACAAATAGTAGTTTAATAATCATATCTTCTTGTAACAAATTAAATAGTACAATGACATTTTTTTATGTCCACTAACCATTTTCAATTTGGTCTACAATTAAATAGTACGACTTTGTTTTTTGTTCACCAACTAATTTTTAGGTTGATCTACACTTTATTGTATGATGAAGTTTTTTTTGGTTAGCCAAAATCTCAGTATTGAGACATCAGACCACCCAAACCAAAGATTAGAGATCGTTTATAAGATCCATCCAAATATATCGATGATCCCTGAGAGAATTTGAACATTGCAATCATGTTATTAATTTTCTATAAATTCATAAGAGTATAAGATAATGCATGATTGATTATTGTCAGTGATTTGTATATGGCGTCTTCTGGGAATAATTTCTGTAATAGACTACGTGGTAAGCAAGCAAATTTTATGATAATTCTTTTAGAACTTCTAGAAGACGACAATAATATTGGTTTGTCTACCAAGTACAATAATACAGCGAACTAATATTGGGTTAGAATTACAATTCGATAATAGTTAAAAATAAAATATACTATTATCTAGTTTAATTTGACAGAATTCAACAAAATAATAGTCAGACGAAAAAAATAATAGTCTTATTCATCTATTTTTTAAGTTAATGTTTGTTTTGTTGTACGACAACTTTTTATTAATTAAAATAACAATCACCTCTTGTTTAAAAATACCATCAATACAATTTAGTTTAACAAAAATAACGATATTGTTAGTTAACCATTTTTTTTTGTTGAATTTACCCCTACTTCTTTGAGTGAAGTTCATTTTTCTCTCTTCTCAAATAATGGAGATGTGGCTTGTAAACGAAATTGTGGGACACCCCGTATACCTAACTTAAAATAACTAAATAAATAACTAACTGATTTATCTGTTATGATGGATTTGCAGATACTCTTGCTTAAAAAGTTACTTATTGAAAATATGTTGTTAAAAAATACTATTCAAAGGATAAAGTCTTTTGACGTAATACACGTGCAGTATGTATATTAAGTTGAAATATTTAAGCTGTGTGTTCATAAATATGGACTTTTTGTATTAAGAATATGCAGGAATGTTTAAATCTACAATGGGTAAGTCGTTAGTAAATTCCAGGCGTTTTATTGGCATCGTAAAATCTGAATATTTTGTCGAGTTGCCTTTTTTAAGTTGAATATTATAATGATGCTAGTAAATTAATAAGTTTTCATTAATAATAATTTTAATTTCTCTACTAGTTCCTAATTGAAAAAAAAATAGTGTAAACTACATGAAGGCAAATAAATGTATACATACTTTGTGATTGCAACAGCTATATCATATACGGGAAGCCTCCTTTCTCTAAATAAATATTTTCCCATATCAGTTAAAGCAGCTGCGGAGTCAATCGCATCTCGTCCAACCCTGTTCCTCTCTAAATATGGTGTGGCATCTCTCCCCTATAAAAGAAAATTAAAAGACATAATATACGGGGTGTTTGGTATGTTCATAGAAAGTTTTAAGAGGGTGATAAAGGGTGCCATTTAAAACCTATATGACCATACGTACCTTTACACAAAGTAATACAGATTTTGAAAGCCTTTTTAGAGATTGCGACCGACAAGGTTCCCAGACTTCACACCTCTCGACTTTCACCTCTGGGGGCGAATGAAAGAACTTGTTTACGAGATTGAAATAATTGACCGCCAAAATGTTCATTTCTTGCCTAATTCTTGCAAATGCTTTGTCAATTCTCATGATGATGAGGTAGTCGCGGTCAATTATTTCAACCTCAACATAACCATATATGGTCATATATGTTCTAATTGACTCCCTCTATCACCCCCTTAAAAATTTCTATCGATGTGCCAAACACCCTGTATATATTTCCAAATTTCCTAAAAGTTAACAAACATCTAATTCAACTCAATTTTGTTTCAGAGCCAGCTAGAACATGGCATCCGATGCAGTATTAGGATTTTTAGAGGAGCATAATCGGCCGTTTTCTATAAATGAAATTCAACAGGGCATGAAAAGTGACCTTGGTAAATCGGCAATTCAAAAAGCACTCGATTCTTTGGTAGACAAGGAGAAAGTCAAGGAGAAAATTTATGGAAAACAAAAGGTAAATCTGGTTTTTGAGAAGTAATTGTGGAATGTGGAGATATGTGAAATAAAGTAGATTTTATCTGTAATTATTTCATAAAATTGTATGACAATGTAACTGGCAGAATCAGGATGAAGGAATCTGGTATAGAAAATGATAAATTGTACGTGGTAGTCCAAAATTGTATCTCCCGATGTATCTGTGGGTGACAGTATATCCTTCAATAAAGGTACTCTTTTACCAGTGGCGGCTCGTGATATTTTGTGCAGAGGAGGCTTGATATTTAAAAGACAATTAACTTGCAATATGATTACAATTTGTACATTTCCTCACCACCCCTGGATATGCTGCCAGAAGAGGGTCATGCTGCTAGAAGAGGCCCAGCCTCCCCTGCCTCCTCTGACGAGCCGCCACTGTCTTTTATATCAAATTTTCTCCCAAAAAGGGATAAAAACATTAGTATTCTGCAATATCTTCTAACCGAGTTAAAATATAAAATTCATATTTTAAATTTAGGGCTACATCTAAATTTAAAATATGTGTAGCCTATCTGGACATCAGTTACCAGTTTACACATAATATCAGTCAAATCCTCTCTTCATTAGAAATAAAAAAACTATTCTTATTACATTTCATTAAACTGAACCGCTTTCAAGTAAATATGAATTTTATATTTTAAAGTGACTAGAAAACTGATA
Organism: Rutpela maculata; assembly: GCA_936432065.2. Lineage (NCBI taxonomy): Eukaryota > Metazoa > Arthropoda > Insecta > Coleoptera > Cerambycidae > Rutpela > Rutpela maculata. Next base: position 230,849,352 of record OW386287.2, on the reverse strand, counting down.
TTTATTATTCCCCTTGTTATCATCTATTTTTGGGAATAATTTTATATAAAAGAGTACCTTTATTTTTGGATAAACTACCAGCTACATAAGTATCAGGTGACAATCTTGGATCGCCATGTATAAAAATGTTTAAATAATGGGTACAAACCATATATCGTGTGTGTAGTGGCGGGCTAGGCATAGGGAGTAAGAACTACAACATTGCGTCTGCCAGCTGGCTGAAATGAAATTACTGAGAGCTGGGAGACTCCGCTGACGGACGAGTTTACTGTGTGTTGTCATATCTCTCGCGCTATGTGAATGTACATACCTAATGGGCAATTACACGCACGGTATAAGGATAAACTGTGTTGATATAATTAGCGTCTTACAGAAGTTAAAGCAGGAAAATAAAAATCTGCACACACTTCTGCATTTAGCATTATTGTCATCAGAGAAAACAAGTTTGGCACTATTGATGTAATAAAGGACACTCAATATGCGTTTTAACATCTAGTCCAGTCAACGGGGGGGGGGGTTCACCTCTAACTTGAGTGCTAATGAATGGATTTTGATGAAACCTTGTGCAATGTGTTTGTAATGACGTTAATAAAAAGCTAAAAAAAAGATTAGAGTAGGAAATGATCAGAAGGGGTATAAAACATTCCTTTTATCACGGGTTCCGTAACTTGTAGAATTAGGTCAAAAATGAAAAAAAAAAACAATGTAATTTATCTTTTTTGATCCAAAATAAGGTGTTTTTACTCTTACGAATTTTTTCGAAAAATGTATATTTTTCGATATATGGCCACTCGAAAATTCCTAAAAATGGGGGAGGGGAAATGTAAAAATTGAAAAAAAAATCTGAAAAAATTCAAATGTATGTATCGAAATACAAGACTTTTTTTATTTGCAACTTTTCTGTAAAGTGCGTTTTCACCGAGTTTTTCCGGAAAGACAAATTTTTGATATTGTAGCGCTTTACAACTTTGAAAAAATTCAGACGTATGCATTGAGGCCTTCTAAATGTTTTTTATCTCTTGGAATTTTTTTGTAACTTGCTAATTTTCCGAGTTACAGAGGCAGTTCTTCACAATAAATAATGTACATTTTTTTCTCATTTTCAATTTAAAAATTATATTGAACCTTTAAAAATGATATAACTATATAAGTTTCATATTTCTTTATAATAATATATGTGACGCTCATTTTTCGAATTTTCGTGTATTAATGTGCAAAAAATGTAGTACATTATTTATCGTGAAAAACTGCCTGTAACTCGGAAAATTAGCAAGCTTCAAAAAAATTCCAAGAGACAAAAAATGTTTAGAAGGCCTCAATGCATACGTCTGGATTTTTTCAAGTTTATAAATTACATATTTTTAAAGCGCTACAATGTCAAAGATAAGTTTTCATGTTGTTCCGGAAAAACTTTGTGAAAACGCACAGAAAAGTTGCAAATAAAAAAAGTCTTGTATTTCGATGATACATTCATCTGGATTTTTTAAGATTTTTTTTCAACTTTTACATTTCCCCTCCCCCATTTTTAGGAATTTTCGAGTGGCCCTATCTCGAAAAATATGCATTTTTCGAAAAAAATTCACAAGAGCAAAAACATCGTATTTTGGGCCAAAAAAGGTAAATACATTGTTTTTTTTTTGTCATTTTTGACCTAATTCTACAAGTTACAGAACCCTTCCGATCATTTCCTACCCTGATCTTTTTTTTTTAACGTCATTACAAACACATTGCACAAGGTCTCATCAAAATCCATTCATTAGCACTCAAGTTAGAGATTTTGGTCATTTTAGCACTCCGTTGACTGGACTAATCCGACTTGGCATCGTCAAAAAATGATTAAAACTGATCCTTTCACGATGCCAACCTGATTGGCGACAGGCGCATTTTGCTGTTTATGAAAACTACTTTATTGCCAGTTTTTGGTTTTATCATCTACATTTTTTTTCAGGTATACTGCATTCTGCAAAAAAACTATGCGTCATCTAGAGAAATAACAGAAAACCTACTAGAGATAGACAGGAAAATCAACGAAACAACACTGCAACTGAAGGAAGTTACGGATAAGTTCAAAAATTACGCGGTGGACATTGCACAACTGAAGGGGAAAATCACGTTGGAAGATGCAGTAGATCAAAAGGTACAACTGGAGAAAGAACTTGAGAGCGTAAAATCACAGTTAGAGAAGTATTCAGGAACAGAAGTGATTTGTCCAAAAAAGAATGCGTCAGCGGAACAAGAATATGAAAAGTTACTGACCGCATATAGAAAACGTAAACGCATGTGTACGGATATGGTCGATTCAATTTTGGAGAATTATCCAAAAACAAGGAAGCATTTGTTTGAAGATGTCGGAATAGAAACCGATGAGGATGCTGGGTTTTCTCTCGATAAACTGTAAAAAGTTCCAAAGTACCGTTACTAGTTTATATTTTGCTTATTATTTAACATATCTGTTTAAAACTAAATAGTGTCCAATTCCTAGGGGTTTTAAGTTAGGAATAAGTAATCTTTATGTGAACTTTTGAATAGAAATGGGTCTTTGCTAGTAGAAAAGTATTTTAAAAAGTTTTCAAGGTTATCGTGGTTGCAACGTAAAACGAAATGGCGTTAAACCAAAAATGACACGCCGTGGTTGCATGTAGAAAATTTTTGGTAAGAACATTTTTTGTGCTCTTTAATTTTTACCTAGACGATTTATTTTTTATTTTGCAAGTTTAAGAGTTATGTCCAAAAAAACCAACAATTTTTACTAGTTTGATGCCAGTCTGTTTTATGCTGCAACCATGGTAGCCTTGGAAACTATTTTAAATACTTTTCTACTTCCATGCAAAATTTCACATAAGGATTATTTAATCTCAACTTTTGCCGTTATTTTCTCTCTGGGGCTGGCTTGATATTAATATATGTTTAAAGTTAAATAAGGGCTATCTTAATGTCTATAAAAATACATTTTGTTCCTCTTACCCTACTGATTATAATACCGGCAATTGAAATCCTGATTTTGGGCCCCTTAAGTAACTTGTATCGTAAATCCACACCATTCCAAAACGATACGAAGTACCTCTTGATTTGCTGATTGTCACCCCCATGTAACCTGTAGCCGTCATAATCGACGATCACTAAAATTTCTGGATAAATCGTGTACGGGGCTTCCCGTTTTCTCCTCGTTGATGATTTTGCTTTGGTATTGGTGTTCCTTTTGAACCTTTTTGATATGTGATCTGGCTCCATCAGTGCTGAAAATAAATGCAATTTTTTAACAGAAATAATTGAATATTAAAAAACAGGATTGGGACAAAATCTTAGTCAGTTACATCACTTTTGCAGCATTTTGACACTTAGATATCGTTATACTTAACAGTTTACTTAGTTAGTCTTGACGAATTGAAGACTTAGTGAAGGCTCATTATGATTCTTTTTAAAATACATTTATTTAATTTCTAGTCATAGTTTGCAATGTATTCCAATGTAAAAAAACAATTCGTTTGTTAAAAAACAGATACATATACATACTCAAAAGGTAATGGATCGACTTGCCTTGAAGTAAACGGATGCCAAATTGACTAAATTTAACTTTTACATAAAACATTTTACGATAAATATGCATTACTGTCCCATGTGCGAATATTTTATAAACTATTCATAATAAATGTGTATATGGGTTTAATGAAAATGTTTCTTTTATCTTCCATCCAAATCTGTAAAAGTATAAAGGGAGTTGTAATTCAGTTGTATTTAAAATGACAAAGTTGGTGTCACTTCCGTGGAAATCGGAAATGATACTGAGTGATTGTGCTGGCCAAAAAATGCCACTCTTCACAAATAGAAATTGACGGTCCAAGTGCTTTTACAGAAAGATAATAGGTAAGGTTTTATCGAAATTATTCCGATCATCATGAACTCATTGTATAGTCTATAATTAACAAAAACCCAATTGCAGGTCAGGAGGATTAAAGTGTGATACAAATAACACATAATACAATTTGATAAAATATGCAATATGGATAACAAAATTATAAACATCAGATAAAACACGGGATTACTTATCTATACGTATAATAAATCTGTAAAGTTGGCATGTCTGTACAACGAAAATATTTGCAAAAAACTGATCTGGGGGGATGTAAGACATTAAAACAGTTTTTGAAATTTTTGTCTATTTGTCTGTTTGTTTGAACGCGCATCATACAGGAACTACTGAACCAATTTGAATAGGGTTTTCATAGGCAAATTTATCTAAGCTTGGAGTAACATTTAGTTTTTATTTCATCGAAATCGGCCTACACTAAGCCAAGTTTTATGAAAATCAGTTCAGTAGAACCGGAAATACAACTTTATCTCTACAATGGGGTATTTTCCTATTTTATTTTATTGAATAATATCGTAGAATATGTACAAACAAGCTTTCCAATACAGATTTCTGCGAAAATAATTATCAATTTTTTGAGAAAACAGAAGTTAAAATAAGTGGAGCAACAGGCGTTTTAAATTAGTGACGTAGGTAATTTGCCAATGTAGGTAGTTTTTATGGATTTGTTGATAGAATGGTTTTATACGAAACAGTGTGGTGTTGCCAAGTTGAAATTCCTTCTCTAGTTCTAATAAGGATAATTGAAGAAAACAGGAGTATAAAGCTTATTTATTAAATCAATTTTAATATATTTATCCACGAACTTTAATTTTCTCATGTAAAAAATAATAATAGGCGTGAATTATTAAATATTTTAAATAATTTTTAATGCCAATTAGATTTTTAAAAACATATTTAGCAAAACATGACAACAATGTCAACGGCTAGTCAAATGACAGATGTGTTCTAACGTCGCCGTCGTGTTGATTTGAATCATTTTAGTAATTTGCCATTCATATAAGATAGTTACAGTCTAAGCGAAAGTTGTCTATGATTGGTTAAATTATTTCCCGCGAAATAAAATCATTTGAAATCTGTGTCTAGATGGGCGTATTCTTATTTCTTATTTTTATTTAAGAAATTATTGTTTTGGTTTAAATTGATTATGCAGTAATTGTTAAAATAATATTACTTGATATACAGGGTGTTTCAGCTAAAAGTCTTCGGGTCATTATCTCGCAAAATAATAAAGATACTTAAAATTTGTAAATTGCGGATAATTGACACCAAAAAAAGGCCTTAAATAACTGCAGTTAGAATTGTTCCTTCGCAGTGCACAGAGATGGCGCTGCGGTGAGAAATTATTTTTCGATGGCTGGATGGCTTGAAACATAATTCATACGATTAATGAATAAATTGTGAATAATTTTGACTATGTAAACAATTTTGTAAATACCAGCCGTTTTGGAGCTACATGAATTTTTTTCTCCCTTGATTCAGGAAAGCCTATTCGAGGATAAAAACCTTTGGATTTGAACTACAGCAGTTTTAGAAATTCTCTTTGTACTGATTCTAGACAATCGATGTGCATATTTTATTTTATTTAACTTACACCATTCAACAGCATAACATCAATTACTGAATGGGTACAATACAAAGTTGTAATATTTATAACAATACTAACTAACAATACTAATAACTAATAATCAGTAACAAAAGAAGTACTAAAAAAGAGAATACTCTAGAAAAATTATTTATTTTATCAGTCACTTCTTTTTTTTTTTTTTTTTTATCTATTTAACGTCGGCCTATTTCCGCTACCAGGGCCTATCACCGACGCCAGGAGGCGAGCTACCCCCAACCTGGAAATTTTGCCGAACCTCTTCCCTTAAGAAGAGTAGGGATCTTTTACTTGCCTAATATTTAATAGACAAGGGACCGCCTGCTTTACATCCCCTCCGAAGGATGGTATATCCACTACGTAATCCTCGTCTGAAATTACGTAACTTCCGCGTATACACCGATATACAAGCCGCTAGAAGGTGGGACGAGAACGCTGTATTTCCCCAGATGGGACCCCATCCAAGTACTAACCGCGCTCGACGTTGCTTCAACAGAATATCGACTGATATTCACATTGAAGTCGCCTCTATGCTCGCCCCATCAGTCACTTCTTAATTTCAGTTCTACATGTACCTACATGTACCCCCGATCCTCGGGGACAATGTTTTTCATAAAGAATAAAGCCTAAGGAACAATTTAAGACATGTCCTAAAAAAAAACTGGCTGTACTTTCAAAATGGCGGCCATATGTTAAAAAAAACTGTTGCCAATGTTGTTTTTGTCGTTTAACACAAAAACTAAAAAAGATGGACAGAAATTTTTTTCTCAAAAAACAACGTGCATAAAATGTTCTACAATTTTGTTTCTATACAATATTTTGATAGGAGTTACCATTTTCCAGATAAATGAGTCCAAAATTAAGAAAGCATGAAAATTCATATATCGGTAAATCATTTAGAGGAAATAACTGTGATAATTATTGTAAGGCGTATAATATAACTTTATATTACTAACATAATAAAAACAAAATAAACTGAAAAAAAAATTAATAATAATAATAATATTATAATTTGCAGACATTTATCTCGTAAACCGCAACAATGGTATCTGGAAAATGGTAACTCCTATCCAAATATTGTTTAGGAACAAAATTCTAGAAAATTTTATGCACTTTGTGTTTTGTGCAGAAAGTTTTTCTCTATCTTTTTTAGTTTTTGTGTTAAATGACCAAAACAATATTTGCAATTTTTTTTTAAACGGACGCCATTTTGAAAGTACAGCCAGTTTTTCTTTTTGGGGACATGTCTTAAATTGTTCCTTAGGCTTTAATCTTCATGAAAAACATAATCCCCAAGGATCGGGGGGGTGCACGGACAGTTAGGGTGGGCTCCCTTAGTATTACGTTTTATATTGAATTTTATATTTTATTTTAAGTGATGAATCATTTATCTGGAAAATGGTAACTCCTATCCAAATATTGTATAGGAACAAAATTGTAGAAAATTTTGTATGCACTTTGTTTTTTGTGGAGAAAGTTTTTCTCCATCTTTTTTAGTTTTTGTGTTAAATGACAAAAAACAATATTTGCAAATTTTTTTTGGGGGACATGTCTTAAATTGTTCCTTAGGCTTTAATCTTTATGAAAAACATTGTCCCCAAGGATCGGAGGGGGAGGTGCACGCAAGGGCGGACCAGGGGGGGGGCAGTGAGGGCAATTGCCCCCCCCACCCCCGAGAAAAGTATTCGTTACGTTTTCAAGGCGATAATTTTTTTTTTGCATGAGGTGGGAAAAAATTTTTTTGTCCAGATTTTAATTTGTACCCCCCCCCCCCCATGAGCCGAAATTTTCGAAAAAAAAATTTTTTTTTAGTTTCATTTGCACCCCCCTCATGAGGCGTTAATTTTTTTTTTACATTTTTAATAGTATTCTCTGTATGGAATTTCATTTGCGATAAAAATTTTTTAGATTCCGAGGTGAAAAATTTTTTTGTAGATGTTAGTGCCCCCCCAGTAACCTTTCTGGATCCGCCCTTGGGTGCACGGACACTTAAGGTGGGCTCCCGTAGTATAGTTAAGTGTAAAAATAGCCTTTAAGGATAGGATTTTACAGAGTGAGAGGGAAATATGCGTTTATTTTCGGTTTATTATGAATAATTAAAAAACCAAAGATAGTATGTTTAGTATGTAGTCTTTAAAACTATTTTAAATAATTGCTGTTGTTCTAACGAATACAACTATATTTTTTTTTATTGTAAATTTATGTTGTATTTGAATCTTGTAGTTTGTCAATGAAAATAGTTCTTAATTTCATTATTAAAGTACAGCATTTAACTATATATAAATTTTATGATAAAAACTGTACATGGTTGTATTCCTTAGAGCAATGGGAAGTATCTGAAACTATTTTAAAGATTATACCATTTATGATTTTTTAAATATTAATAATAAACCGAAAATAGACGCATATTTCCCTCTCACTTTGCAAAATCCTATCCTTTGGCTAAACTTCGCCAAATTGTATTTTCTATTTTTGTAACAATCAATAAAGACTTATTATTATCATTATTATTATTATATTAAATACTATTTGACTATTTGAGGTGTCAAAATGTTAGGTTTCATGACTTTTATGAACTTCTACGACACTATTTTAATACTTCTATACTTAATCAGTTCTAGTTGGGTATTGGATTTTTACTTATCCGTAGACATAGACCTTTGCGTCTTCTGCAAATACCCAAATAAAGCACAGAGATTATGATACTAGTTCAACTGTTCTCTGTCACAATAACAAAACATGTACATTAACAGTTAACAGTAACACTTACTGTCTATGTCTGCTCTCAACCAACTTTCTGGGAATTAAGACGTGAATGACTGAAGACTGAATGATCCAATATATTTATTAACTACATAGTATGGTACATGTCTTATTGGGATTCAAATACTTTGAGGGTATTCAAATATATTTAGAAGTATTTAAATACTTTTTAGAAGTATTTAAATACTTCCCAGTTATTTAAATAGTTTAAGTATTTATAAATATCTTTAGGATCATTTTCACAAATACTAAGTAGTAAATATTTCAGATAAAGTATTTGCAAGTATAAATACAAATACTTGCTACAAGAAGTATTTAAATACTCGGTATTTAAATACTTTCTAGTATTTAAATACTTGTGAGGTATTTGTAAGTACATATTTGCCCAGCTCTGGCGTACCAGTATTGAAAAAAATATCTGTAGCCATTTGTACAATATTTAAAGAATATGTTTTTTTATTTCCAACTTTAGAGGGCTGTATCTTCACAGGGGTGCGATTTTGGATAGAGGTAAATTAGGTTTAATCAACTTTTTTTTAAGATGCTGAATCTGTGGTTAAGTGATCGACATACTCTTTAATAACACTCTGTATATACGGAATAAAAAACCAGACTGCATTCTCCCGACTAATGCCACGCCGAGCGCTGAATTACAAATTACAAGCCCGGCCGCGTTAAGTGCAATAACTGTGTATTGACACAAAACACTAATACACAGTTATTGCACTTAACACGGCCAGTAATTGTAATTTGTAATTCAGTGCTCGGCGGGGCATTAGTCCGGAGAATAGCTGTTCGTTGCAGTTTGTTTTTTATTCCTTATATGTTTAAGGAAATGTATAGAGGAGTTCGACAAAAATATTTCACTAGTAAATATTCTGCCCTCTAAAAGAATACCTACTAATTGTATCTTATATTATTTTCCTTCAATCACATTTTCAGCTTATATTACTTACCATAGTCACTTAAACTATCTTCTTCCTCTGGGTCTTTCCTCTTAAAAATAATATGGTGTTGGACACCTTTATTCCTCTTAATTGGCAAACCTGTATCGATAGCAACTTCCGCGCTTAATTCCCCATCTTGATCCAGGAACATCTCGTCATCGCTTATAGATTCACCATCGGTGATAGTTTGATTTGATGGTCGCACGGAAGCACGCAGACGAGATGGCAGGGGGCGTATTATTAGATGAGATCCTATGCTTCCTTCCTGAAATTCAGAAGAGACAGGTGTAACTTAAATGCATACAATCTATTCGCATCCGACTCTACCGGGGGTCAACGGAATAATTATTACCTCCAGTTTCCCAAGAAATGATCTCAACTTTTTAAACGGAATGCCCTGAATATTTTTAATTTTTGGATTCCGGAGACGATGTTAAGTACAGTTTTAAACCACTTTGATTTTTTAGTGCCATTTTTATTATATCTAGAGTGCAGTGCATGCATTTAAATTAATTTAACGGACCTAAACAATAATAGAAAAATTTAAACGTGAGAATTTTCGAATTGGCTTAGTACCTACGATCAATCAAAACTTTCGAAATTACTAATATGTAATTAAGTGAACTTTTTCAAATGACATTATCTTTTAGACACCCAATAGTTAAATACTAATTTTCACGACAAATCCATTGGCAGCTTCAAATTAAAAATCGATTTGGTATCAACCAAAATACATGTTCTTTGGTGAATGATAATTAAAAAATCGAGAAAATATCCTTATCAAGTAAGTCATGGAAATTCAATACGAGTTTTGTTGACAAAATGAATATTTTGAATCTATACCTCGGCTGGAAAAGGAGGATAGTGATGATTTGAACTGTCAATAGTATCAAGCGGCAAACTGTCATTGAGCAACATTGATTTGATAAGCCTTTAAAAAACTCATTTTGAATGACACCTCCTCCGAATTTAAACCCCAATAGGATCTATTGCAGGCACTGATCACGTGCATTTATTACTATCCTCCTCTCCCGGCTAAGGAATATTTTTATGGACGAATGATTTATAAAAAGTCAGGTACGTCAAAATCATAAATATTAAATATTTTAAGTAGTTTTACTTCCACATCGTCTAAATATGGTAACGGTAAAAACAATTTCAATTTTTTTGTTCAAATAGGCTTAGAATGACAAATGACATGAAACATCGAGATTTTCAGTTTGGGCAAAAAAAAATCTGTCTGTCTGCAACTTTCACTGTGTGCACGGTTACTCTGGAACGGTTTATGATATTGACTTGAAATATTGTATTCACACCTATGTATTATAATGAGATCTAGAACTAGATTATATATTTCTATCTTATTTTGTTGAAGGGTTGGGAGGTAAATGTGGGTAGATAGGTAAAGCAAGCAAGTATGAGATCAAAAAATTGGGATTTAGTGTATGTATGAGAAGCCAAGGTCATTTTTTGGCATCAGCCAACCCATTACCATCCCATTATTAAAGGGGATAAAAAAATAAAATTGTGATTTAGTGTGTGTACAAGAACCAAAGGCCTCAAAATTTTTTGTGCCATCAGCCACCCCCACCTCCCCACTACCGATGTGGCATATCGTTTTATGGGTTTTTGGAGGAGACGTTTTCAAATATAGTATTAAGTGCTATATGAACAATTATTTCCACATAGTGGAAATCTGCATGTGGAAGTAGGTAGTGATTCCTTAGGCAGCGGTTTTTTTCTTAAATCATTGTTTCTTTAATATAGTATGGTACCATAATTATTTTAAGTTATAGATTATAAAGATTATAACATACAAAATTTTTAGTTTGAAAAATGCAATTTTTTTCCAAAATTGCCTAAAAAACGTTCATTTACTTGGTTTTTAAGTTTTGTTTGTATCAGTGGCGGTTGATGAAATTTCAATATTTTTTTTCTCGTCTATGGCTCATGGGACCCATACGAAATTTGGGAAATAACATCTAGAGAAGCACTTCTCTAATGACCTCTAAAACATTTTGAAAAAGCAGTTTGCGAAAAAATTTTTGAAAATTCGTTAGCCTCCCCTGGGTCTAGGGACTCCTGTTTATTTTTATTTTTTTTTGTCATATGCATTTGACTTTTCATAAAAATACAACAATAGATTTTGAAGTTATGTGAAAATATTTTCATTACTAACTGAAATACAATGAACTGAAATTTTGTAATTTACAATTTAACAAATTACAATATTTCAATTCGTTGTATCTCAGTTAGTAATGAAAATATTTTCATAAACTTCAAAATCTGTTGTATTTTTATGAAAAGTCAAATGCATATGACAAAAAAAAATAAAAATAAACAGGAGCTCCTAGACCCAGGGGAGGCTAACGAATTTTCAAAAATTTTTTCGCAAACTGCTTTTTCAAAATTTTTTAAGGGTCATTAGAGAAGTGCTTCTCTAGATGTCATTTCCCAAATTTTGTATGGGTCCCATGCGCCACAGACGAGAAAAAAAATATTGAAATTTCACCAGCCGCCGCTGGTTTGAATAATTATAATTTTTTTCGTTTATACAATAAAAGTATAATGTCTGGTTTACATTTTTACATTTAACCGAAGTGTGCCTTAACAATTATTATTGTTTGACTTGTATTAAAGATTGTTTAAATTATAAGTAATTTTCTGTATTTCTGCTTGGAAAGCGGCCATTTTAAATTTGCCATTTTTTGCAAATTTTGAACCTCACATAATCATCAGCAACTCAAAAAGGTAACAATTTCATTTTTTAAATGTTATTTACAAAAGCTATTAATCATAATTGGTTTTTTTTTTCGGCCGACCTGAAAGTACACCCTTTCTGGAGAAATTATCCGCCAGAAAAGTAACGTTTTCCCGGGCTAGATCAGAAAGTGACATTAGAGATCGGCAAAAGCTTTTCCGATCCCTGTTATTCTCATTGCTGTGGAAACGAATTTGTATTAATTGTTGAGATAAGTAAGTGTCAAATAGATAAATACACCTAACTTTTACGGGTTTTCAAAAGTCAATTCACAAGTTATGGAAAATATGGATTCTTTGAAGCGTTACAAGCAGAAATTGAAGTTGTATAATAGTGTCAATCGTAAAAATATTTTATTTAATTGGCTATTATTGTTTGTCGTATTTGTTAGAAAATTTATTAAAAAGAGAATACAAAATTGATTTTGTATAAGTGTCGGCTGAAAAAAAAAAATTGTACGTTATATGACCGAAAAACAGTGTTTTGTAGGTCTCCCCAAACTTCCAGGGCTCACCTGCAGTTCGCCCTGGAATCTGCTTGGGTCGACCTTCAAAACACCTCTTTCCGGTCTTGTAAGGTAAATTACTATTACAGTCACGACTTTTTTATAAAAAATAAACATAACTTCGTTATTTTTAAGGATGTTAAGATGGTTGACCTCTTAAACTAAATATAATTAAATGTAGCTGTAGCACACAAAAATCTGAGAATGTACAGGATATCGTAACTGCAGTGTGTCTCTCAGGTTTGATTAAACTTTATGTAGATTAGGTTTATGTAGATTAGGTGATAGAAGTTTTACTTTAAAATGTTTATTTTTAATAAGACAACGAATGAAAGTTATATAGTTGGGCGTCGCCGAATACCTATTTGAAAAATAAAAACAAGAAAGATAATTTCTACCAGTGAACTGAGGCTAAACTTAAGAAATTTAACTTAATTGAGCTTCTATTTGAGCCTCCTATTTTAGATTAGCTCAGTTAAATATCTCCCCTTATCTACGCCAAGTCTATCCGATTTCATCCTAAACCATGGATAGAATAAATTCTACCTCCATGTCCTAAACTTAGAAACTTGCCCAAGGTTAGGTTTGTTTAGGTTTTCAAAAAGAGGCCCCCGAAAGGGGAGGGGGATGTTTTTAAGCTTTTCGGAAATGGTTAGACCTAGAAGCATGAAATTTGTCAGAAATACCCTTTATTGGAATCTACCAGACATGAGTAAGGCGAAATCTCGATTTTCACTTTTTAAAGGAGTGAAAACGGGGGTGGTAGATGGTCTAACGTATCTCTGAAATCTCGTAAGTTAGAAACGTGATATCCCAGCGACGGGTTCTTCTGAGCAAATGGGGAGACACGTATTCGATGGTTTTCAAAAAGAGACCCCCCCAAAAGATTGACGGGGAGGGGGAGGTTTTTAAGCTTTTCGGAAACGGTGAAATTTGATATAAATACTCTTTATTGGAATCTATTAGACACGAGTGAGACGAAAGTTCGATTTTCACTTTTTGAAGGGGTGAAAACGGAGGTGGTAGATGGTCTAAAGGGTACTCGTTTCGTTTAACTCGCTCTAACACAAAAATAGAATAATGAATTTTTATCAAATTGCGATGCGCAGTGTGTTTCCTGGAGTACAATGGATGCGTAATGGGTTTCCCCGAGTACTCTGGATATGAAAATGTTAAATTTTATATGTATGTATCCTGACCTGCCAAATGTACACTAACCTCCCATACAGCACACCAAATAACGATTACGAAGTGTTCGCATTGTGACGATGTATCTAGATGCAGACACAAGGTTACAAAATTCTACGATGTAAATGTGCTACGTTTACACATTGTAGGCAAACACGTATGCACAAAGGTTAAACGTCCGCCTCACAATGTAGCCACAGTATACCATTTACATACACACAAATAATTTGATCCACAGTGTGTTATCGGATGCACAGTGATTGACTTCCTAATGTGTCAGACGAATGACGTCTTATGCTAGACGTTAATTTTTTCAGGTTATATTTGGTAATCCCCCCACAGATTTTTAGCAATGGGAACATATAAAACTACATACTAGTTAGTAAGTCTACTTGATAAAAATAAAGTAATTAATGCATATACGTTTTGTCCTATGAATTTATTTGTTAGCCATCCGTATATTTTATTTACATTAACTATCTAATATTGTTTACCATCACTCCAATTTCTTCTCACAAGGGTTGCCTGTAAATTATAATGTTTATTAAGTTATTAAATTCATTTTTACTTACCTTTGCCAATTGCGGTGGGTAGGGATCGAACCTACACGTTTCTGTTGTCCGTATTACAGTACTACTAACGCTTCTACCAACTGAGCTATCGTGGTGATTGTTATTTCGGATGCTAAAAGCAGTATTTATGATGTGTATGAAGTCTTTATTATGTGTGAAATTGAATTTCTAGCCTTATTTAAAATATATGAAAATCTTTCAAGTTCTCTTTTTTTTCTATTTTTTACGTGTTCCCAAACCTGAATTTTTCGAGTTACTAGTATTTTTATTTATTTATAATTATTAAGAAGAACTTATTTAATTTAATTAAACTGTCACCAGTGTCACCTGAGTTAAGAATTAAAGTTTTAAGTTGAAGTACTTATACAAACCTGGGAAACGTGTTGGAGAAAAAACGGTCAGGTATAATATATCATTTACAACATAAATAGAATATTTAATGGTCTAAAACAGACCTAAAATTGAAAAGAAGTATATTCGTACATCGGTTTTATAAGCAATTATTACCTTGAAAAAAACAACTGAAAGTTTTTTCGCAACTATTTTAACAAAAAAAAAAAAAGACAGAGTGAGCACGGATCGAACCGCGTACCTCTTGCCTCGCCGCCTAATGTTTAACTCACTCAACCACTGACTTCTGTTTGAATACTTGCTTAAAGACTTTATAGTAGAACACGCAACGACTAGATTTTGCTTTTTAATGCATTTTAATCTAATTTTATTATTAAAAGAACTCGATATCTTTAAAACTGCCGAATCTTTACAAACTCTTTCGAATATAAATTGTTTTGGATATTGTTAAAAAACAAAAATGCCTGCTGTATGTGTGGCTATGACCACTCTTATAGAGGAAAGAGGACACATGAGATACACATGGCTGGTATACTCACGCTGACGCTTTGCGCGCGCACACTGTTCCATGCTCGAATAGTCGAATGTAGACACGACAAGACACAACTAAAAAGTGTATATATAGTTATTTGTATCATGTATATATATCGCACTTTTATGTGGTGTATGCAGTAGGCACAAGTATTATATAAAGCATCACACATACATATGACTTAAACCTTGTAGGCATCTTCTACGGACGTCAAATTGCAACATTCTAATGATCCTTCTTTACGTTATATAAAAATGTTTAGAATCTTGAGTGCATACAGTATACAATTATTAAACGTTGTATCACATAAATCTGTCAATATAAACATAAGTGTATCTCATATGTGTACGTCAGTACTAGTTTAACAATTAGATCTACCTTAACATATTTTGTTTCTCATGTATATATCTTGTAGAGACGTAATTACAATTGGACGTGCTGTTTGGGCTGTATCTTATATTGGTAAATAAATATCTATCTATCTATCTATCTATGCACAGTGGGTTTCCCCGAGTATCATGGAGGCGCAGAAGTTTTCCTTGAGTGCAATGAATGAGCAGTAGGTTTTTCCGGGTACCATGAATGTGCAATGGGTTCCCTCGAGTACACTTCCTGAGTACAATAGGAGTACTCAGTGAGTATGTAGTATTTCTTTATAGGCATAAGTTAGTATATCAATGTTCTTAATTCCACGCGCAAGATGTCTTCCACGCGAATTAAGTCGCGGGCATCAGTTAGCATATCGATATTTTTCAAATAATATATCGATATTTCTAATACATCGATATATCGCTGCCATCTCTACTCTTATGAGTTGTATCGCATTGTGTTTAGTGTTATTTGTTGAATCTGACTGATACATCTATCTATCTATCTGTCTATCTATTTCGTCTACATCAACACGTCATTCTCGTCTTTTGACGATGATGAACCAATATTAGAAATTGTCAGTGGTGCGGAGTTTTTGAAACAATGCCCAAAATATGAACAATATAGTGAAACACAAAAAACTCATCACTTTGATCTCCATCTTTATTTTCATTCCTACTATAATAATAATAATAAAAAACGTCTTTATTTACATTGAACTTTGAACTATACAATTATTTATACAATTCATGTGTTTCGGTGAAGTTCGCGCTAATGCGCGCTCTTCTACTTAACCGATTAACAATAAATATATCTGACAAATAATACTTTTTTCTGAAAATTATTTTTGTTGTCGGTATCGTGTCGGCCAGTGAAAAGACGCCCTTAGTAGATAAGAATTTTAAATTTAAGATTGTCGGTAGAAAGAAAACACTTGTTGACTGTGTCTCAGTGACACCCTGAGATGATTTGTGTCGTGTTCGAGTAAAATATGTTCATTATCCTTTTTTTCGGTCCGTTATAGACGGTTAACGTTCCCTTCAACTAATCTCGGATCTTGTCAGGGCAAGGACAGAATGCACGCAAGTTTCTCTTTCTGCTTTAGTGGTTTCATATCATTTTCATTAATCCCTCTTTGATTTTCATACACAAAACATTTTCTTGAGGTTAAGTTTGTGAGTAACTTTTTTCGCCGAAGTGAAAAGATAAGATTATTGAACATTTACTTTTTACCATAACGACCTATTGTTTATTTGTAGAGGTAAATATGAATTTAAATTTACTTAATCTCGAGTGGGAAATTACCTATTTGAAGTTGTCACTTGTAATTTGTAATCAAAACTATTAAACCGTAAATAAAAAAAGTTTGGTTTAAACCAAGATTTATATAGTTACAAATCTTGGGTTTAAACTACCAGTAAAATATTGGCCTTTAGTAGGGAGGGCATCATAACTATTGTACAATACCCTACACCTACATTTCATTCCTATCAGTGACGGCTCGTGATATTGTCTGCAGAGGAGGCTTGATATTCTGAAAGACAATTAGAGAAATTTCTACAAGTAAAAGATATTAATTTGGAAGATTGAAAGATATGCTGCTTCTTACAAAGGGAGGCTCAGCCTCCCCTGACGAGCCGTCACTGATTCCTATGCCTGCAACTTATGCGTATGTAAATTTATAATAAGTAAGCAATAAAAATCAACATATAAGTGTTGCGTAAGAATAAAAATGAAACAAATAATCGACTAGGTACGTTTTCAAAGTTGCATGGATTAAATGTGTGTTCACATATCGCCGTCTGTGTAAATCAACGTTTTAAGTACCTACTATGGAGTTACCCAGATTTATTCCCACGATTTCAATTAACGTTTAATTTTCTTTCACCTTAAACTTTAATTAAGTAGCTGCCTACTTGCATTAAATGCCAGTAGAAATGACTTGCGATGAGACGATTGAGATGGCGGATTACACTTGGACGTTGTCGATTGCAAACACTGACAAACGATTTGTTCAACATCGAATTTCAGGAAATATTAATTACTTCCACATACAGTGGAAGTATAGAAAGTAAAATTGCATTGTTCAAATGGGCCTAGAATGTCATGAAACGTCGAGATTTTAAGTTTAAGAAAAGAAATTCTGTCTGTCGGTCTGTCTCTGTAACTTTTTTTGTGCGCATGATTACTCTGGAACCTTTTAAGATATTGCCCTAAATTTGGTATCTTAATTTTAGTATTCCGACGTATTTGTGTAACATTGGCAACAAATCTTTGAAACGTTATTTTTTAAAGTCGTTTTGAAAAGTTTTCTGAATAAAGAAAATTTACACGGTTCTAGCAAACAATTTACCGGATGTCAACGGAATCATTAGACAAGACATAGTTTCTAGAGTTTCAAAGTACCTATAAGACTCTAACTTGGCAGGGTACTTAGATAATATATACCAATTTTCCATTTTTTTTTACACTTTTCCATCACTTCCAGTTTCCGTAGAAATGACTCATCCAACTATTACATTTTAAATGGAGCACCCTATATATTTTTACATTTTTATTCCGTAGACGATTTTTAAGTACGACTGCACAGTTTTAAAACATTTTTGAGAGTACCTGATTCTTTATTGCCATTTTTATTTTTCCATCAATGAACCAATTTTATCAGAGAAAAATGTAATCGTGAGATTTTTCGAATTGGTCTACGATCAACCAAAATCTCTAATTTATAATTATGTCAACTTTTTCAAATTGTAACATCTTTTATACATTTAATACAAAAACTTCCTGGATATTATTTTGTAAAATTTCATGTGTTTGAGGGGGCGCACACAGGGCCGGCCTTAGTACCTCAAGCGCCCTCGTGCGACATTTTAAAAGACGCCCCTTTTTCTGGTCAAGTCAGAAAAAAAATTTTTTTTCGTCTTCATCTCAAAATTGATGAGCGAGCGAACGAAATTTTTTCGTCATGCATTTTACCCGAAAAAAAAAAGTCTATTTTTTCACCACCCTCACTTTTTATTCTCGATGCTCCCTTGCCCAAATCACGCCCCTAGCTCTTTGCCCTCTACAAGTCAGGAAATGTCACTTTTAATTCGTTCCTACCGGGCCGAATTTTCCACTTGTTTTATTTTTAAACATATACATTTTTATACACAGGTGTTTTTGTATGTTCATTTTTGTGAGGGGATTCTTAGATGGCGGACAGTGTATGTGTATCAGCAACTTAATTTTTTGTGTAATGAATGGATTTTGATAAAATCTTGTGCAATATGTTTGTAATGACGTTAATAAAAGAGTTGAAAAAAATATTAAAGTAGGAAAAGATCGGGAGGGGTAGAAAACAACCTCTTTTATCACGGGCTCCGTAACTTGTAGAATTAGGTCAAAAATGGGCCTTTTGTTTTACTCTTGTGAATTTTTTCGAAAAATGCATATTTTTTCGAGATATGGCTACTCTAATTCCTATAAATGGGGGAGGAAAATGTAAAAGTTGAAAAAAAAATCTGAAAAAATTCAGGTGAATGTATCATCGAAATACAAGACTTGTTTTATTTGCAACTTTTCTGTAAAGTGCGTTTTCACCGAGTTTTTCCGGAAAAACCTGAAACCTTTCTTTCAAAATATGTAATTTAAAAATTTGAAAAAATTCAGACGTTTGCATTGAGGCCTTATAAATATTTTTTTGTCTCTTAGAGTTTTTTTTGTAACTTGCTAATTTTCCGAGTTACAGGCAGTTTCTCACGATAAATAATGTACTACATTTTTTGCACATTAAAAAATACACGAAAATTAGAAAAATTAGCGTCATTTATTTATAATATAAAAAATATGAAACCTATATAGTTATACTATTTTTAAAGGTTCAATTTAAATATAATATAAATCACACTCATTTTTCGAATTTTTATGTATTTTTAAATGTGCAAACAATGTAGTACATTATTTATCGTGAAAAACTGACTGTAACTCGGAAAATTAGCAAAAAAACTCTAAGAGACAAAAAATGAGCATTTTTCGAAAAAATTCACAAGAATAAAAACATCTTATTTTGGGCCAAAAAAGGTAAATATATTATTTTTCTTTCATTTTTGACCTAATTCTACAAGTGATAAAAGAGGTGTTTTCACTGTTTTCTACCCCTCCGATCATTTCCTATTCTAATCTTTTTTTTTTCAATTTTTTTATTAACATCATTACAAACACATTGCACAATGTTTCATCAAAATCTATTCATTAGCACTCAAATTAGAGATTTTGGTCATTTTAGCGCTCCGTTGACTGAACTAATAAATATCATTTAACTTTGATTATAAGCATCATATCATTTCGTACACTTTTTGATAAACTGAATACTTAATTTTAATTTGCACCAGGAATTAGTAAAATTTTTAGGTTTTGCATTTGTAATTATGTGATTTGTATCTTTTAATTTCTTGGTCACGAATGGACTGGCCGTATCAAGCAAATCAAATCCATTTAAGCAAGTCCTGGGAAAGAAATCTGGGCATGATTTATTAAGTTCTATTCGTTTACGATTAATTAATTTTTTAACTGAAACCTAATAATGCGTATAATATTGCATTTTATTCATGAATTAATGCGGAAAGTGCAATCGAATTGTTTTTTTTCCTACCACCATTGTTGAAGGTAGGTTTTTCTAACAGAAAGTAGAGTTTGCCGCTGAGCCACCAGAAAAGTCATTGCATGTAGCGGTCAACTGTCGAGGTAGAGCTAAATTTGATTGGTTTTCGATTTGAGAGTATTAAAAAAATTTTTGAAAAAAAATTAAACATTCAAAGAATGTCGCTAAATATTATGAAATAAAATGTCACCGTCGACGTGCGTCGCCCAGTTAATTGAACCTTATTACCTAATATGGCAACAAATGATCCAAATGATCAAAAAAGGGTGTAAAGGGAAATGTTAGGAACAGAAAATTTGACTTTGGAACTTTATTTGGACTAGTCTGGAGATGAACATATCGAAAGTCCCTACTCCTGAGTGGTGAGCGGGGGGGGGGGGACTTTAAAGGTCCCATTTTTTTGGTTTTTCGTTTATATCTCGGAAAACAATTTTTTCGCCTCACGTTTTTGGCTCTATTTGTTAAGATAACTCTTCAAATGTTGTTCCCACGAAAAAGTCGTAACAAAATAAGTTTGTATAGAGTGGTCAAGCCGCTACGACGCATAGTTTCCGAGATATAAGCGAAAAACCAAAAAATGAGACCTTTAAAGTGCCCCCCTCCCCCCCGCTCGCCACCTAGGAGTGGGGACTTTTGATATGTTCATCTCCAGACAAAGTTCCGAAGTCAAATTTTCTGTCCCTAAAATTTCCCTCTATAATCATTCGTTGCCTGGTATAAAATGTAAAATATGCATTGAATAGAAATTGGGCCATGTCCGCCATACAAGGTGATTGCCAGGGGCGTGTAAATTATCATATTTTACAAAAACTATATTTTACTATGATTTTAAAGCAAAATGTTATAAAGGGTTTCGATTGACCAGACAAGAATACGAATATATAGATAGATAGATAGATAGATCTTTATTGGTCATATATACATAAATTATGTTTTGACACGTCAAAAAATATGGCAATAAAAACCAACAAATATACCGGGTGAGTCACGAATTGCGCTCGCCCCGATATCTCCTAAAATATTTGGATTAGAAAATTGAAATGTGGATGGCTTATTACACGACTAAAATGCCATCTTTTCAATAAAAAATCAAGTTTGGTGCACATCCGGTTTGACCGGAAATGCCCACAACTTTCGATTTTTAAATGGAACACCCTATATATTTTTACATTTTTGGAATCTAGAGGAAATTTTGAATACAATACATCCATTTTGGTCACTTTTTGATAAACATTAAAAAGTTTATTAAAAAATCTATTTCTGAATCCAGAGTGCTGTGGTGCCCAAAACATATTTTAGTTTGTGTGCTACGTTACTATAAAAATACAAAGAGCAATATGATTGCATTACTTAATTGTCTAGAGGCGTTTAAAATTTTCAAATGTGATTTTTACCCACTAACTCGCTTTTTTTAAATGGGAAGTTAATCGTTCACCAACAATTTTAAATACCTCATTTTCATACGAATCTAATGATACCAAAATTTTGAAAATCCGCTCAGAAATATTTGAGATTTCAGCCAAAATACAATGCAACCAAGCTTTTAGAAACATGCGGCTAATAGATAATAGATTAGTGGGCTTTGGAAACTAAAATGACACATTTCTGTGTAAATCTGGTAACCTAATAACATTGGAAACATCATAGTAGCCATTGAATGTTTGATAGCTCAAGATTGCCCAGCTGATATTGTTTTATTACATTCAATGGCTACTATGATGTTTCCAATGTTATTAGGTTACCAGATTTACACAGAAATGTGTCATTTTAGTTTCCAAAGCCCACTAATCTATTATCTATTAGCCGCATGTTTCTGAAAGCTTGGTTGCATTGTATTTTGGCTGAAATCTCAAATATTTCTGAGCGGATTTTCAAAATTTTGGTATCATTAGATTCGTATGAAAATGAGGTATTTAAAATTGTTGGTGAACGATTAACTTCCCATTTAAAAAAACCGAGTTTGTGGGTAAAAATCACATTTGAAAATTTTAAACGCCTCTAGACAGTTAAGTAATGCAATCATATTGCTCTTTGTATTTTTATAGTAACGTAGCACACAAACTAAAATATGTTTTGGGCACCACAGCACTCTGGATTCAGAAATAGATTTTTTAATAAACTTTTTAATGTTTATCAAAAAGTGACCAAATTGGATGTATTGTATTCAAAATTTCCTCTAGATTCCAAAAATGTAAAAATATATAGGGTGTTCCATTTAAAAATCGAAAGTTGTGGGCATTTCCGGTCAAACCGGATGTGCACCAAACTTGATTTTTTATTGAAAAGATGGCATTTTAGTCGTGTAATAAGCCCTCCACATTTCAATTTTCTATTCCAAATATTTTAGGAGATATCGGGGCGAGCGCAATTCGTGACTCACCCGGTATAAGATATCGAAACTGCAATAAATAATGTGTCTCTCAGGTTCGAACTGATTTTACGTACGTGATATACCGATTTTACTTTAAAATCTTATTAAGGTATTCTTCATAAGATAATTTATAAAACGAACGAAAGTGGCAGTTGGGCGTTGCCGACTGCGAGTACTTATTAAACGTGATAACTTCTGTTAGACTAAATTTGTTTTGTTTCAAATTTCGAAAATATATGAAATAGATATGGCAGAATACTCTCTATTGAAGTTGGGTCATATTCAACAACATATCATGTTTTATATAAATTGTTTTATTATAATTTTAGAGCAAGTAGCATAGTCAATGTAGGCATTCGACCCAGAAAAAAAATAGAATTAATTTTTGGTGTGGATATTTCCAGAGGGTTCAGATCCAAGTCCTGAAAAGTTCTCCTTCCGCAAATCTTCTTTTTTTTACCCTTAAATGAGCACGTTTTTATGTATTGGCTATTTTCTTGAAATATTATAAAAATTCATAAAAGTACTTTTTTCAATATGAAATTTCCTTTAAAATGTTATAGAAGCATTTTTTATGACTGTTATGAAACGATTAAAAGTTGTAGTCGTTCGGTCCCACTGCAACTTCAGCTTGTTTTAGATCATTTTCGTTACATTTAGAATTATTCTATTGATGACAATTGCTATCATACGGTTTAATATATCATTGGCATCTCCTTGGATATTATCTCAATTTCATAATTATTATAGACACGGTTTATAGACACCACACAACAAACTCTCACTACCCACCTACAGCTATTCCATAACGGCTTGTAATGGATTCACTTTCTAAGCAGTGCACAACATAACTGTTGTGCTTTTAGTTTTATTGGTAATTGATATTACTACTGGTACTGGTATTTATTATTTAATATTGTAAAAGTAGACTTTATGAAAGGGGAAATAAATGGGCTTTATCAGCTATTCCAGAATTCAAAGAATATTCAATTAAGTAATACATTTAATTATATTTTCATATTCAATAGGGAGCGCCCGTACGTGAGTTATTCTTTAACTTTAAAAATTTCCGCACAATAAATTGGGATAAACAAATTTACTCACACATATCAAACCTGATTTGAATAAAAAATGCAACATTGCGATTTCATTGAGCAATGGGCTCATTTAGCACTTTTTTAAAATTGGTTATCGGAAAGATCTTAAAATTCTAAGACCCTGTGCAAAAACCGCTGCCCAAGGAATCACTACTTCCACATCCAGATTCTCTATCCAAGTCACTCACAACGAAAAAACTTTGTATGTGAAAATAATTGTTTATGGAACTTTAATAATATAATATTTGAAATCCTCTACCCCAAAAACCCATAAAACGATACCCCACATCGGTAGTGGGGTGGGGGGTGGTGATAGGGGGGTGATAGCGGGGGGTGGATGAAGTAAAAAAATATTTTGAGGTTTCTGGTTCCTGTACATACACTAAATCACAATTTTTTTTCATCCTATTTAATAAGGGGGTGGGGGTGGTAATGGGGGTGGCTAATGCCAAAAATTTTTTTGAGACCTTAGCTTCTCTTGTATATACTAAATACCAATTTTATGGACTCTTACCTGCTTGATTGACCCATTTACCCCAAATTTACCCCAATTTACCCCCCAACCCTTCGACGGAACAAGATGAAAATATAATCTAGTTCTAGATCTCGTTAAAGTACATATGTGTACCAAATTTCAAGTCAATATCTTAAACGGTTCCAGAGTAAACGTGCGCACAACAAAAAGTTACAGACAGACAGAAATTTTTTTTTCGCTCAAACTTAAAATCTCGACGTTTCATGACATTTTAAGCCTATTTGGACAATACAAATTTTTAAAAAATTTTTTGTCGTTACTATACTTCCACTGGACGTGGAAGTAAAAACTAGAATTTTGTGAAACCTGTAAATCGTCTAAAAAAATTTATAAACATGGACCGCACCCACCTTGTCGAATCTCGGCCGTGACGTCACTTAATAGGAACCCGCTAGTCGCACAGAGAAAGACTCGACGATCTTAAGCGAAATATGCACGAGCTTTGATATGTTGCGCGACCGTTTCGTTTCCTATTCTCTAACCCCCTCTTTAGAAGTCGTATATTTCGAGAACCACAATTTTAAATAATACTTTATCCACAAGAAGTTACAACTACTAAATAAAATTCATTGTCTGTAAATATTAAAAATATTAATTCATTTGTATTAGTCCAGTCTGTGTGTCCTAAAGTTGTTAGTGGCAATGCACATGAATTTGACACCATGCCGTTCTGAGGGCTTGTAGGGGGGGGGGTCTATCCCAAGTATGTATGCGAGTTATGAAAAAAATACAGACACAGTTTTGTAAAGGGAGTTAAAAAAATAAAATTGTGATTTATTGTGTATTTAAGAACCAAAGGCCTTCAAAATATTTTTGGCATCAGCCACCCCCAATATCACCCCTTTAATAATGGAGTGGGGGTGGTAGTGGGAGGACTTGGATAGGAAAAGACGAAAAGACTTCAATATGAAATCTGAAAGTAGAAGTAGTCATTCAAACACTCGGTATATTGCCTTATTATATGGCGATGAACATAATATACATCAATAGTTTTAATTAGTTTTAAATCTTTTTAGTTGTGCTCATCATATAACATGTATGTATATAGAGATATACATATTATTTTTTCATATCATATTTCCGAAACTACGAAAAAAAATAGTATTAGAATCTTTTATGAAGCAAATTTTCTAAACTATAAATTTGATAATAACTATTTCTTCGTAATACTCCAGTCGGTAAAGCAAAAAATACACCAGAAGCTCGCAAAAAATGTTATCTGAGATTTTCCTTCAGTAACTATTAGTGGAGGGGTTATACATCATAAAACCACAAAAATCCGTTCTGGGAGGTGCCGCAACCCCCCCAAAAACCACCCCTTCAGTGAAAAAAGCCTTATTTAACTGATAACTCGTTAACCGTTAAAGATGTAAAAAAATTGCTCATCATAAAAAAGAAAGCTTGACTAATTTCCTAAAAAAAGTCTTATTGTAATTTTGTTGTATATGCCATGGTTTTCGAGAAAATCGATATTGAAAAAAATTCCAAAATTTGTATTTTTAATGCGCGCGAATTTTCGTTTATTTGAAATTTATTGCGCGTGGCCTATAGAAAAAATTGAATTGCTCGAAAACCATACAAGCTAGGAAGAAAAATCAAATTGGGTTTTAAAGGGGATATAAAATACTCTCTTGTGTTGCTATTTTTGATGGTTATTGATATTTATTATACTCTTCGCAAATACGAAAACGAAGAGTATATTGCATTTGATCAGCACATTTCTAAAACCGTAAATATCGCTCGCAGACAAAAAATTTTCATATCATTGTGTTAGTGAACGAATTCTGAACAACTTTCAAAACGTCCGTCCGTCCGTCACGTTTCTTGTAAGCACGATCACTCAAGAAAGAAAAATCCGATTGTACTGAAATTTGGTCAGTAAGTTAGTGTTAGCTAGAGGAAGAATCCTATAGTCTAGGTGCCCGTCGACATAATTGCAATTTATACATATCCTCGTATAACTTCTTGGAATTTTTTTCAATATCGATTTTCTCGAAAACCATGGCATATACAACAAAATTACAATAGGATTTTCTCTTAGGAAATTAGTCAAGCTTTGTTTTTTATTATGAGCAATTTTTTTACATCTTTAACGGTTAACGAGTTATCAGTAAAATAAGGCTTATTTCACCGAAGGAGTGGTTTTTTTGGGAGGTTGCGGCATCCCCCCAGAACAGATTTTTGTGATTTTGTGATGTATAACTCCTTCACTAACAGTTACTGAAGGAAAATCTCGGATAACATTTTTTGTGATGGAAATTTTATAATTATTGGACTGTAAAGCTAATAGTTTCCGAAATATTTGCAAAAAACTGTTTATTTTGACCGTTGGTCTCTTGGAGCTTGTAGCATTTAAAGCTCCAGTGGTATCTATAAGGGCTTTTGATATTTTATTTAAAATGTAGAAAACATGCCTCGTGCAAAAATTCAGCTGGCTGAAAATTTTTATTCAGGTTGGGTATTTTTAAATCTGATCTGACTGGAAATTTGAATGGAATTATAAGTGAATAGTGTTATTTGATACTTTTTAGAGATCTCTTTTATATTTTGGAGGTGCTTCATCTATCTATTTTTTTAAATATTGGGCATACTAAACTTGACCCATGTAAAGGTGTATTTGTCCGAATAATAGAGAATATTTTGGTAAACTTAATTTTAAATATATTTTTGTTTGTTTGTTACTATGAGACCATTCTTTTGTTTTTGATATGTGAATTAATTCATATGTTTTAGGCAAAACAGTAATTTTTGCTCTGTTTCATAGTAACTTAAAAAAAACCTTCTAATTGCCAATTGTAGGAAATGCGTAAGAATTTTTAAGGCTTTCCACTATGTACTAATTATACCTATTATTGGTGACGTGAAATGACGTGAAAAATACCAGAAACACAAGGTAAAAACTCATTATACAAGTGCTAATTGACGTGCCTATGAGCCTAGAGGTTAAAATGTACACTGATTTTTTACCAAAACAAATATTAGCTCAATAAACAAATTTTTTGTAATATAATTTTGTATTGAAAACAAATTATTTTTCGTAAATATTACATCGTTGTCAATGGACGCACGGAATATCACAATATTTATCTTATTTGCAGATTTATTTGTTTGATTTAATAATTTTTATTAGGAATTTTGCTATGCATAAAGAATAACAAGTCCTAAGATAATAAAAGTAATTTATTTCTGGGATATTTTGTGGTTTCAACTCAGTTTTGACAAATATTTACTGAAATAAGAAATAAAAGATTTGCGCATAGCAATTCGGTGAAAATTTCTGACAAACGCGTCATTACATGTGCTGATTTGTAATTGAATTGATAAAGAAATTAGGAGCCATTTTATAATTAGCTTTTGGAAATGTTTAGTAATGCCGTCTGTAGACAAATATGTCTAATAAAAAATAAATATCAGTTGCTATATCGAGCACAGGATATCTATACTATATACTATACCAGGTGTCAAGAGAATCATTACACAGGTCTACAAAAAAAAAGTCTGCTCCAAGGACTAAACCTATCACGCCTTAGGTATTTTTGTGTCCTGAATCAGAATTTTCAATTTCGTCAAAATACGGTTTTTTGACAATTTTTGACATTTACTCGAAATCTACGCGGTGGAAAATTTTTTAAATTGAAAATTCGGATGTAGTCTTTGGAGCAGATTTTTTTTTTGTAGACCTGTGTTAGAGAAGCCATAGTTTCCAAAGTTTTTAAGGTATGCGACTCAAGCCAAAAATTGTGAATTCTTCATTGTTTGACACTTTCCATCGCTTTCGGTTTCTCCGGAAATTACTTCAACTTTAATATTTTAAATAGAGCACCCTGTATATTTTTACATTTTTAAATTTCAGAGATGATTTTAAGTAGGACTACACAGTTTGGAAAAAAAATTGAGACTACTAGATTTTTTAGGGCCATTTCTATTTATCTAGGGCGCAATAAATGCACTCAAATCAATCTAAGGACCTAAACGATAAGAGAAAAATGTATACGTGAGATTTTTCGAATTAGTTTAGTACCTAAGACCAACCAAAATTTCCAAAACCATTAATTTGTAATTGTCAGCTTTTTCAAACGGCAACATCTTTGCGACACCCAGTAGTTCAACACTAATTTTCACGACAAATCCATTGATAACTTCAAAACGAAATTCGATTTGATATTAACCCAAACACACAAGTTCTTTGGTGAATAATAATTAAAAAATCGAGAAAATGCCCTCATCAAGTAGGTATGCCCTGAAAATTGAATGAAACTAGATTCAAAACATTCATTTTGTCAACAAAACAACTCTGCAAATAACAAAACTATAAGGCACTTATTAAGTTAATGTCCTACAAGTCTGTTATTTTACAATAACCACCCTATTTTGAGATACATTAAATGAAAAATAACGCCCTAGGGCGTTATAAATATCTATAACGCCCTAGGGCATTATAAAATTATAATACAACCCAAAACAAGCAAATTATGATAGCGTTATTGACAAACAAAATGCGTTGCTATGTAACGGCGGCGTTTACAAACAATTTTGATTTTTACTCTCTTTTAAATCAAATCGTTTGAACATAATAGATGTCAAATTAATAAATCGTAAATGTAAAAAAAAAAAAAATTCGAATTAAATAACAGACTTGCAGGACATTAAACGTTGAAGGCACCACGGGTGTTATAGGATAATGACGCCCTCGGTCGACGTACACTCCCTCGGGCCAGAGGCCCTCGGGATTGTACACTGCCGACCTCGGTGCGTTATTATCCTTATAACACCCTTGGTACCTTAATAACTATAATGATGGGTCGCGTGCGCCGACGTCACAGATTTTGAGCCGTTAGGAAAAACAAACAGCTGTCATTGAGAAATCCGCCGATTAAACGTGTTTCTTTAAAGTGAATTTTGCAGTGTTTGTGCCATTTAAAAACTTGTTGTTGGATTATTTACCATCTACAACTATTCTTAATACTGTCATATAAACAATTTTGTTCGTCAGGATGACGGTTAGTTCGTATTTTGTAGAATTGTCTCCTGATGTAGAGGTTAGGTATACGGCTGCCATCGAATTAAATCTTTAAATTTTGAGAAAAAAATACTTTACTACAAATATTGATGTATTTCCAAATGTTACACATAGGGATGTTGCGAATTACTTGATTTTTGAAAGAATTACGTAGACAGAAGGACGAATTCAAGGCATTGAAAAGTCTTGAAGCTGTTTGTGATTAGGTGAAAGAAGTACTCTGCAAAAAATTTGCAGGATAAAAGCTTGTTACAACGGTAAGAATTAGTTATCAACCATTTTCTATATATGCTTGCTTAATTAAATGTTGTTTTATAAATAATTACTAATGCAGAAATTAATTTTTCAGAATATGAACTCTTAACATCATGAATAAAAGCCATTGACTCCGTAGACTATTGCAGATTCAGATGGTTTCTTAATGCTCACTGGGATTGTGTTGCCAGTCTAGACAAAACATGTTCACCAGTTAACAGGAAATCTTTCCTTTTAGTTTTTTTGCAATGAACATGGCTATGGTTGGAGATTAACCGCTGTACATTTTGTGAAAAAGACACTTTATAAAATAAACAATGAAAGACTGACGTACCTACTGTAAACTATTTGAAGTATGTAATAAGATGTACACAATTTCTTCCAGCGGTTAACCCCTTGTCTATACCATACCTATAGATTGGACTACGCAAACCGTTGTAATTTTTGTAAATTTTTTATTATAATATATGATATAAAATGTCTAACATGTATTTTACTATTTTATGTAGGTCAATTGTTAATTATGACTTGTATTCTCTTAAATATACTCTCCCTCCGTGCAGTTCATGCTTTGCTCAGCTAAAATTTAAATAAGAAATAGTTATTAAAAATAGAGACAAACCAATATAAAACGTTAATTTTCTTTACCATGGATTGATTGTTTATTGCTTGTTTGAGCAGCAGTTATTACTCTCACAATCATTCTTGCATTAACATGCAAAAACTTAAAGCATTTCTTTTAATTGCCTGGAATTGTTTAACCTTAACCTCTTCTGGCTGTAAATCGACGTTATTTCATAAAAACTGATGTCTCAGATTGCCACACTTCCACAATTAATAATACAATAAAAACTAGCCATTTTGTATGATATAATATCGATAAAAACTCTAGGATTACGAAAAATTTAATTTTGAGGTTCAGTCAGTCGCCATTTGACAGCTAATGACAGCGGTTTGTTTTTCCTAAGGTCTGGGACCTGTGACGTCACGCGCACGCGACCCATACACAAGTGTCATTATTTGACAAACTTGTTTTTGTTTCCACAGCACACTTTTTACTTCTCTCCTAACTTAATATTGTCTCAATTTTGAATCTGACAAAAATCACAGTAGTAATAGCCCAGTCGATGAAGGTATTTACCCACAAAAAGTTGCAAACTGTGTAAACTTTTTTTTTAATGAGTTCGTGAAAGTGTGTAGAATAATATCCTGAAAAGTTTACATTTCGCTCGGATGCAGAACATAAAAAAAAAGTAAAAAAAAAATTTTTCATCCATTTTTTCCGAGATTTTTTCAAAATTTTGAAATTAAGTCAAGCTAGGAAAAAACAAAAAAATACAGATGGATAGATCACGTATTTATGAACAAAAAGTGTGCTAAAGCCACGGTTTTCCCGGAAAAAATAGTCAAGTGTAACATTGTAACTCGGAGCGAGATCCATGCGTGCACGCGCTTGAATACGCATGACTGTGACACCGACGCACTGAATTACATGTGACTAAATCAGAATTTGTTCAATCTATATGAGTGTTGGTTCATTTAAAAGATGGAAATTGTAGCTTTCTGATGCTTTTTTGTTTTAAACAAACCAAGCAAAGGATGGATGGGAAAAATATACTTATATATATATTATCACGCCCGAACTCAATCGTTGCAATAAAAAATATAGAGAAAAATAAAAGCCCTTCAAAAAAATTCTTTCTTCATTGTACACTTCATGATTATTATAGTTTATTAAGTTGTAGTAACGTGGATTCAAAAAAGTGGATCAAAATGTTACCCCCCTCCAGACCTCTTAGGTAACAGTAAAGCAACTGTCAGTTGACAGATGAGTATTCGCCGGCCAAACTATCAGTGGAGACGGGCGGTGTCATATAATAAGTTGATTTAATGTGGGCGCCAAGTAAATTAAACTCCCCTGCAAATACCCTTAAAGATCTTGAAAATCCCCCAATTTACTAAACAGAGATTCTACACACGCACACAAAAGAAATGACAAGTTCACTTTAAAAATCTAAATGGAAGTTTATTACTAAATATCGGATAAAACACTACAACAGTATTCAATGGTATTCAACAGTATTCAGCAGATATACAAATAAAACAAAAAAAATTACCTAAATATAAAGTTCGAAGTGTTGCAAAAAAAAATGTGGCCCTAATATTTCGAAGTATGTAAAAAGGACTAAAATAATATTATAACATAATATGCTTGCCTAAGGTCTGTTATAATAAAAAAAGATGATTTTCTTGATAAATATTGTATATATTGGAGGCTGCAACTTGCCGAGAAATTGACCCATTGGAAAAAGTAAAATATCACTATTTCGGAAAAAATGCATACTTTTCGAATGTTCAAACACAAATTCGTTTACTTTTATGCATTTTTTCGAAAATATTATTAATTATATCATGATAAGAAATTGCGATTGTCACAATCTTATCCTTATAACTATGATTGTTTTGAATATAAATTCTGGAACTTTTCCAATACATTAACAAATGTATAAGGAATTCAATGGATATAGCTGAAATGTGATTAGGTGTATCTGTAATAAATACAATAGAGTAAAGGCACGTAAAAATTCATTCGCGCGATTTAGCGGCTGTGTGGTGTCTGTGTATGTGTTCATAATTATATATTTTCCCTCCATACTCACTATTTATCCTCTTAGTCACTAAGAAAAATGCTAAAAATGTGTAATCAGAAAGAGAAACAAGCTTTATTTTACTTGTTAGAACTCCTAAGAATTTTTAGTGGTTTCGTAGTATGCATTCAACCGTGCGCTTGGCCGAGCAGAGTGACAAAGTTATTTCACTATTTTTTTCCGGGAAAACCGTGGCTTTAGCGATAAATTTTATTAGAATATTTTTTGCTCAGAAACACGTGGTCTACCCACCTGTATTTTTTGTTTTTTTTTCTAGTCTGACTTAATTTAAAAATTTTTAAAAAATTGATAAAAAAATTTTTTTTTCACTTTTTTTTATGTTCTGCATCCCAGCGGAATGTAAACTTTTCAGGATATTATTCTATACACTTTCACAAACTCATTAAAAAAAATTATTCAGTTTGCAACTTTTTGTGGGTTTTACTATAAAATGATCTCTGTCGTCTGGGCTACAATGGTCTAATCAAAGACATGTATTCAAAAATTCATAGGCGCCCTTGATAGTTTTTTTTTGTAATGATATGATGACTTGGCATATAACAAAGATATTATTCAGGAAAGTAGACCTTTTAGTCAATTACAAATTGAAAACAAAATTCAGTTCATCCAAATATACCCGAAAAACCTACGGGGGTGTGTATGCTTATAATATACACAACGCGATACGCGTGTATTTTTAAACACATGCCTAGCATTTTAAGACATATTCACACGAATGTATTTTATAATTGATTTAATGATTTAATTGACATTTATTTTGGGTACGATTATGAGGGAGCCCTTTTAAATAATATATGCAGGTTATTCACAATGTCTTGGCAGGCACCTTCTGATTCATGAATTATTGTAGTTGATCTCTCTTTGCTGCAAGACAATTCAGACAGCATCACAGCATCGCCTCGGTTGCCTGTTAGGGACACAGCTTGGCCTAATTATTATTATTTGTTTGATGTAGTAGATACTGGATTCTTAATTTTTAGACGTAGAACTGGAATCGATTTTAATTTGCAATTAGATAACACCCCTTGTAATTTTCATGGCCAGTGCATTTATAGCATACCCAATATATTTACTAATTCATTGTACGACATATAAATAAATCTGACCTTTACATATTTTCTTTAGGAATGTACAAAACGATAATGCAACCGTAGGTATCTGAATTATACCTTGTGGTCAAGCGGTTTCCCAATCATTTACATAAACTCACTCAACGTGCCTAGCATTGTTGTTACAATGTTACAATTAATCATCAACGAGTGCTAGGATACGAGTATTATGCTGGATATTCAGATTTGAAGAGTGTTATTATTGTTATTAAGTATACCTATTTGATTTAATCAAATTAGCATATTATAACTCGACAAATTTTTTAAATAATTATATGGCAGAGAAAAAATACTTATGTACAGAAATTTCATAACAGGCTGAACTCAAATATCGAGCCAAAAATGTCTGTTGTATTTGCCGGTATGTGTGGATGTGTATATGTGTGTAGACCGTGGGGGTCTAATAGTGGGAGTCCCATACAAGAAAGGACGGAAAAATACAATGGAGTGGAGGCCAGAGTAGCAAAAGAGAACATTTTCACAAGATGGCAACAAAAATGGGAAACCACAACGTAAGGACGATGGACCTATAAATTGATACCTAGCATTCAGACATGGATAAATCGCTCCTACGAAGAAGTGGATTGCTACTTAACCCAACGACACGGGTGTTTTAAGACGTATCTCTACGATCGAAGAAGGGCAGAAACAGACACATACATCTATTGCATCTGTTTGTACTACCCTGTTTACTTGTATTAGGTGGGAAGAGACCAGGAGGAACTATGCCCTACAAACCGGATCAACTTTCAACTACATAAACATGATGGCAAGCTTATGTGCATCGGAGGAATCATGGTAACAAGCGTACGGAGAAGTCCGTACATTAATAGAGACGAAGGTAGTGATGGGCGATATATCACGAACTGTGATTTAATTACTGATATTAAGAAATCACAGGTAACGACTGTTAGTAAAGTTGGCAGAAAAACGTGACGTGATCACGACTTTCCGTATTTCGTTCCCTTGCGCCTTGCCGTGGTTCAACCAAGACCAATATATCTTTCACGATATTTACTTTGAGTCGATTATTGTTTGTGGCCGTATGTATTAACACGTAAAGCAAGCGATCCCGTGCCTTAGCGTTATTATAGATATGCATTTCACACTATTTAGATATTTATATAAATATCTTTATGTCTTTTATTGTCTGGCGATGCGATGTGGCGATTAGAGGCAGAGTCGTGACGGAACATTTTTGTTATAACACCAGAAGTAACTAACTACTAAAACCATGCGTAAAAATATTTTATATGATTAAATATACTAGCGATTTTACTGCAAATATTGAGCATTTACGTTTCGGCATGAGATATGAACAAAAATATGGAATTCGACAATAAGCAAATGAAACATTTTTAAAAAACATCCTTATATATTATAAAACAACAAAAAAAACATTAAAAAATGAATTTACCATTTTAAATTAACAAAAATTCATGAAAAATAAACATAAACAAGAAATTTATTGATGCTTCCGAAATGTTAATGTTTGTACAACTTTACAAAAATATCCTATTATCAAGTTCCATTCAAAACCTTACTGCTTTTGCTTTATTACCAATCTATAATCAGGTTATTTGGATAAACAAATCATAATATATATTATACATATTATGCATATCTGCGGCAGCACAGATTACCAAAGTAGCTAATTTACCATTCACCTCTGTCGGCGCTTATTTAGGGATAGGGAACAATTAACAATTTCTCCCGTACGTCGTATTATGAAAGTCGTTTTAAATTCACTGATATAAGAAAATCACAGTAACGATTTACGTTGTGATTGAAAAATCACGATATCGCCCATCACTAGATGAAGGAAACAGAAAGCCGATAAAGGAAGGAAAAGGACGGCTCCCCACTGAAGTAATGCGAAAGCGGTTTCCGGTGGGATAAAGCGAGATGAAGGGGGAGGGGTTTTAGACAGTAGGAATCTGACACTCTTTGTCCGAGTCTATGTAAGATTTCCCCTCCTCCACAAAAAAAAGTTTATTATGTTCCACTTGCAAAATTATTTTCGTGCAGTGTACGATTAGTATTTTTATTTTCCATTAAATACAAAATTGTAGCATAATGAACTGTGATAGGTCTAGTGATAAATTCGAGCCGCATTCGAGAAAAACGTTAATCTAATAGGTATTTCTCGTCGGCCACGCTCAACAGCAACTTCTCGTTCAGACTGTTGAATAGATTTAACATAGCATTTTACAACATAATAATTATTACTTTATCAGCAATAACTTTAGTCTGTGATTTAGACATACATTAAGAAGGGTTCGCCATCTTTTATATAGTTGAAGCAATCTTAATAATGTGAGGGGTTATATCGTTATGCGGGGCGAGAGGAATGAATAGGCCTCGGCAAATAGATCTTCCGTCTTTATTCGACTTTTACATTAAGTGAGAGAGAAGATACCGGCGACTCCATGATGTGGCGTGTGGGCGTAAACTTGTGAGTGTATTGTTTAACCCAGGGCTGCAATTAGAGACAACGCAGTCGAGGATGAAGATATAATTCGATAATTACATAGTTTTGTTACCAATTCATAGCAGTGCTTTGGGATATAGTAAGTGTAATATATTATAAAAAGTAAATGAGCGAACAATGTAGTTAAATCCGGCTCTGTGTTGCCTCTCAACAACACCGCCTAGATAGGCGGTACGTCTATCACTATGCCGATTGCGACAACTATACCATCTACCATCGTCACATATTACCAAAATTTTTTTGAGTTTCTTCCTAACTTATAAAAGGCGATTCTCATACAAACTTGCCTTTTGCTAAAAGCATGGAAAAATCAAACAAAGTTCTACTATACCTACTTTATTGTAAGATAATTGATTTGTTTGCTTATTGTGTTTTTTATCCAAACACTGAAACCTTGTTATATCGCAAGTGCGAATTTACCTCACTAGCATGCGACAACTTGGCTTTCACCTTGACCAAAATTTGTATTTAAGAATACAGAACACAATTTGAATGGGTAGCACATAGATACTTTGAAATATCTGTGTCCTTACTACTACTTAAAATAGCCTGTAATTGTTTGTTTATGTTATTATTATTACACACATTACTTTACTGACTCGTGTTAATTGTCTCTAAATGGATTCGTTTAATATAATCATTGTTTAACGTAACCCCTTTTTGATGTTCTGCTTAAATAATTTTTTGAAATAATTTTGGTACAAAATAATATAAAGGTTTGGCAGTTTTAACGCATGAATTTCACCCAATTTCATTAAGACTAATTAAATCCTTTTAGTGCAACAAAAATAAGTCTAAAAATATGCGAACCTTGAAAAAATTAGTACAAGCAACAAATTTGGTGGAGATGTTGCAGTTATCATTTTATTGAATTTACTAAAAGTTCCCTAAAATCTAAGCTGTGCTACGCCCGCCATATTGAAAAATGGCGGCCCATTTTCAGATTTTTGTATATAAATCATTTACTGTTGCAGATAGGAAAAAAAGTTTCAAATAAAAAATGTAGGCAATAATAAAACAAACAATCTTTGATATTAACATTTTCTTCTCTAAATCGAACGGTTTTTGAATTAATAAAAAATAAAAATAAACATAAGTGAGAATACTTTGAATACTGTCCCCACAACAACGCAAGCGGAATTTCTTGCCAACAGTGCAAATAAAAAACTTCTCTTAAAATATCTAGCCGTCCAGTTAAGCAGTCGGGGTGTCCAGGTAGAAGAGGCCGAAGCTGATGCTGATGTGTCGATCGTAGCAGCAGTTATTGAGAAAGCTAGGCATGGTTCTCGAGTAGTTGTTATTGTTTTGTGGGGCAACAAAGTCCCAAACGCTTGATGAGTATAGATATTTTTACTTCCACATCCAGTGGAAGTATAGTAACGACAAAAAATTTTTAAAAATTTGTTATTGTTCAAATAGGCTTAAAATGTCATGAAACGTCGAGATTTTAAGTTTGAGTGAAAAAAAATTTCTGTCTGCCGGTCTGTCTGTCGGTCTGTCTGTCGGTCTGTCTGTCGGTCTGTCTGTCGGTCTGTCTGTCGGTCTGTCTGTCGGTCTGTCTGTCGGTCTGTCTGTCTGTCTGTCTGTAACTTTTTTTTTTGTGCGCACGTTTACTCTGGAACCGTTTAAGATATTGATTTGAAATTTGGTACACGTATGTACTTTAACGAGATCTAGAACTAGATTATATTTTCATGTTGTTCCGACGAAGGGTTGGGGGGTAAATTGGGGTAAATGGGTAAATCAAGCAGGTAAGAGTCGATAAAATTGGTATTTAGTATATACAAGAGAAGCTAGGGTCTCAAAAAAATTTTTGGCTTTAACCACCCCCACCCCCTTATTAAAGGGGATGAAAAAAAATTGTGATTTAGTCTATGTACGAGAACCAGAAACCTCAAAATATTTTTTTACTTCATCCACCCCCACTACCACCCCCTATCACCACCCCCACCCCACTACCGATGTGGGGTATCGTTTTATGGGTTTTTGGGGTAGAGGATTTCAAATATTATATTATTAAAGTTCCATAAACAATTATTTCCACATACAAAGTTTTTTCGTTGTGAGTGACTTGTATAGAGAATCTGGATGTGGAAGTAGTGATTTCTTGGGCAGCGGTTTTTATACAATCGTCTGATCAGTAAGCAGCAATTACATTCCAAATTTAACTTAGCAGTGTTGCCTCTTACAAGTGCAGCAGCTGCCAACCACTCATATCGCACAAACCTCCAAGTTCAGCAGTGGATGGGTAATAATTTAGAGCCGACTGCCTGGGGTTGGCAGTTAAGCCATGGAGCTTTGAAACCAGTTTTGACATGTTTAGATCCGGCCTATATCAATTTACTGAAGCTCATATCCTGTGGTTGCAAATAGGGATGCACAAAACGTTGTGAGTGCTCATCAGCAGGGTTGAAGTGTTCTGCCATGTGTGGATATTGCCAGGGATTATCTTGCAACAACTTAGAAGATATGTTACCTGACGACGACATTGATAATGACGAACTAATGTTATAACGTATTTTCGTATTTTATTCTATTTGTTATAGGCTTCATAATTACAGTATATCATTCTTCTGTAATGGTTATATACCCAAAAAAATGTTTTTTGTTTTACTTACAACCTATAACACATTTTACAGTGTATTTTGTACACAATTGGGATTTTTGAAAATTCAATAATATTCTGCACCTCATAATTTAAAAACCGTTCGATTTAGATAAATTTTAATATCAAAAATTGTTTGTCTACATTTTTTATTTGAAACTTTTTTTTCCTATCTGCAACGGTAAAGGATTTATATACAAAAATCTGAAAATGAGCCGCCATTTTCAATATGGCGGGCGAAGCACAGCTTCGATTTTAGGGAACTTTTAGTATATTCATTAGGATGGCAAGTGGAACATCTCCACCAAATTCCTTCCTTGTACTAATTTTTTCAAGGTCAAAATTTATTTTTCCTGCGCTATTTAGCGTGTATATTATTGTATATTTCGAGAAACAAAAAATAAAATAATAAAAATTACGAATATATGCCGTTGTTTTCTATAGTGTTTCATCTGCAGTTTTTTTGAATTTTCGGATATGGGTCAAAAAAATAGATTGATTGGTCAAATCGGTCTAGTTATATTGTTATATGTCTCGTGAAATAAAAAAGATAGTAATTGAAAATTTGAAAAAAGTTAAGCAACGTTAGCTGCGGTTAGTAATTGAAGATAAATACAGCGATCTCGTCGCACCTTCAAGCGGTTATTTAATAAAATTTCACCAGTTTTAATGTAATTTTGACGACATTTGATTTTTTTATGCATTCGCCAAATTCTTGATTACAAAATCTTATTTAAAATTTTTGCTGACCTTACACTAGAGGTAGGTGTAGTTTAATGAAATTATTATGGGGCCACTGCCGAGCCAGTTTGAGAAATATTTTATAGAAATCGCTTAAGCCAGTCCAGACTAATAAATTAACAAAAAAATACGTATGGCAATCCCCTCCTCCTTTCTTAAAGTCTTTTGAAGTTTTGTAGTCCCCTAAAAAGAGGAAAAATCTGTAAACTCAAAACCAACTCTTCAACTTTTGCCGTGGGTGACAAAACGGTATTCTCTTATCCTGTGTTAACCTTGATGCAAGCTAAGCGTATTTTTTTATGGAATGAAAAAAAAAAGTCAGCAAAACGCTAACGATATCCTATATAAGTTGTTCGGCATGAGAATGAACTCAGCGCACCTACAAAAAACTATATCCTTGATATGAAACCGAATGCTACTACGACAGCACGGTGTAATTAATTTAAAATGAGATTATTTTTTGAACGTGATATTTACATTCAATTCGTTGTTTTTATATGCGTTTCGAACGTCCGTTTATGTTTCCGTTTAAGGTTCACTTTTTCTCCTACATTGTTTCTGTGCGGCGGCAATTTGAACATTTTGAGCAATCGCGTTATTTTAATTAATTAAAATTGATTAAAAAGGGAAATAAATCGTTACCCCCTGACGATATGTCAGTGCTAGTTTACCATAAGAATATGAAAAAAATACACGCATTTTTATACTGCGAAGCTACAACTTTTGTTTAAGCAATTGTCTTCTATATAGCCCATTGATATTGGACCTAAAATCGGGGAATAGCCGAAATAAATTATAACCTTTTGCCCTTTGGGGATTATTCGCTCTATGGGGCTACCTTTAAGAAACAAAAGAGGCACAAGTGTAAGCTTCGCCCCCAATGCGTTCCCCCAATGCCGCGGTTTTTCGCATTTTCCTGTGAAATAGTTGATCCCACAGAAAATCTTATACTTATTGATAATATTCTACATAAAATTTGCTACAAATAAGATACTATACATATTTCCGATAGGCGCAATGGTTTGCGAGCAATAAGTGAACAAACTAGGGGGTTGGTCCCTAATCGACGCGCGCTTTGCGTGTTCTCAATGTCCAGGTATACATTTGAATAGACCCTTATACCCTTTCTACCTATGTAATTTGGAATGTGTGTGTGTGTTTATGCATTTTCTTAAATAAAGACGTCTGGTAATTAATATTATTATCATTATTATCATTACATTGGAGGGGATGAGAGATCACATTCGCGTCCTTTCTCAGGTAGTCTGCAGGGATGCCGTTTTCAGTACAATTCTACTATTTCTAGTACTTTCAAAAATAGGCTAGTACATTAGTGCAACTTCGGATATCGGATATTGTTGTAACAATCGTAACCTTGGCTCATGATCTTGGAACAAGCTGAACTCGGTTTAAACTTAGTTGGTACAACTCGCCCTGTGGTTGCACTGGCTGTCAGATTAATATATTTATGAAATCAATGAAGTTGTCTGTTACTTTGCCATATTCACTTCTGTGAAATAAAATCCCGTATTTTCGCTATATTAAATCATTCTTTATTAATCAGTGTCAGTGCAAAATTAACTAAACATGAAAACATTTTAATTCTTTCCAAAATTGAAGGAGATGGTCTATCAGAGCAGTTGCTAACCATTATCAATTGAATAAAAGTACTGTTATGAGTGTGAAGAAAAGTGGGAGGAAGAAGGTAGCGTAAAGAGGAAAGACGGTTCAGGCCGATCGAGAAGTTCAAATCTCGTTCAAGATGAAGCACTCCTTGGCTATTTGAGGAAAAATCCGTTTCAAACAGCAGGAGACGCTGTGTTCATGACTAACTTTTTCAACATCGATGTCAACAGCTAGCCGAAGGATAGGAAAATCGGAAATAAAAAACTGTACAACTGCGAAGGAGACCATATTATTAACAGAAGAACAGAAGCAAGCCCGCATTATGTTTTGTTTAAATTGTGTCTATCGCCCGTTGGAGTTTTGGAACAATGTTGTGTTTACCGATGAAAAAGTTTTTCAGTTTTGTAATGACGAACATATGTACAAAATATTAGGTTACATTATTTTCACAAATACAAACGCAGTTATGTGTAGTCGTATCTGTGAATTTTTCAAACGACAATTTTTACATTTGTTATAAATCGAAATCATTCTCATCGAATAGTGTAAAAAAGTAAAAAAAAAAACAAAAATACGTATGTTTTGCGTCTGGATTAACATTATTCAAATACATTACTTTTGACGTTTCACAATCAATGTCAGTTTTTTGTAACCTATATAATAATAAAAAAATCTAAATTCCAAAAAGACTGATTCACACCATTTAATATTGGTGAAAACTGGATTACTTGATTTTTCAAGTGTACGGGATTTTATTGCGCAGAAGTGTACCATTATAACAAATAACGAACACAAATTGCTCGAAAACCATTGCGTCTATTGGAAATATGACCCTATTCTTGGCTAATTTTATGTAGAATATTATCAATGAGTATAAAATTTTATGTGGGACCAACTATTTCGCGGGAAAATGCGAATAACCGCGGTGGGGCGCATTAGGGTTGGTTTTTAAGGGCGAAGCTCACACTTGTGCCAGGAAATCTTTTGTTTCTTAACGGAGCGAATAATCCCTAAAGTGCAAAGGATTATAATTTATTTCACCTATTTTTCCTAATATCAACGGACTAATTGCTAAAATTTCCTAAAATATTTGGTCATACGTTTTTTTCCAGAGTCAACTGTCGACTGTGTCGGTATTAAAAGTATTAACAAAATCTCGATGTTTCATGACATTCTAACCCCAAATTTTCAAAATTTTGTTTGCGTTTACTATACTCCCACTAGATGTGGAAGTATGTGGAGGTAATAGAGAAAACTAAAAGCTCTGCTTAAATTTTTTAATTCGTTACAACATTGTCAATGCCTAATTTTAGCATAGAACTAACAGAAAAGGAGATAACCGACAAAATTTTGGCCGCCATTTTCGCAATACGGCTGCAATGATATTTTTATGGAAACCTTTGTTTAATTAAAGATTATGGCAATTTCCCTATATTATAAAAAAGAAAAAAAATTATTCTAGGAATTATTCACGGATCAAATAACGGATTGTTGCAATTCACTGTATAAATAAATTTCAGGAAAACATTGCATATTTACTTATAGTCCAATGAAATTAGACTTTTCTGATCTAACAAATTATATCCTTCATTTTTTTTGAAATCGATTTATTTTGGTGTTTTAAAGAAAATATTAAAAATCGGCAACGAGATCACTACAGCATAAAAAATTATTCAAGGTCAAAGTTCACAAAAAACGTTTTTTTTGCGAATATCGTGCTTTCTATGGCTTGGAGGCCAATTGAGGTTATTATGAAAATGAAATATGATGAAATTCCGCACAAAAATGATCCCTTCAATTTTTTATGTACAATGAACGGTTTAGGCATTGCACGTAAAAATGAATAAAACATTTTTGGTTCAAAATTTGTGTACCTATAATGTGTAAACGCATTATACAAATTTTTATTGTACAGTACAGTAATTCTTTGGATTTATTTTTGAATATATTATATTAACTAAGGTTATTATGAAAATGAAAGATAATCAAATTTTGAACGAAAAATATTTTATTCATTTTTTACGTACAATGCCTAAACCTGGAAGAGATCATTTTTGTGCGGAACTTCATTATCTTTCATTTCCATAATAACCTCAATTGGCCTCCAAACCATAGAAAGCGCGATATTCGCAAAAAACTGTTTTTTGTGAACTTTGACCTTGAATAATTTTTTATGCCGTAGTGATCTCGTTGTCTATTTTCATTAAAACACTAAAATAAATCGATTAAAAAAAATGAAGGATATAATTTGTTAGAACAGAAGCCAAATTTTTGTCTAAAATGACTGGTATATTAGGAATTAATAATAAACAGCGGATAATTGAAGATTCTATGAAAAGGCGAAGGCGTCGAGATGATCAAGTTGACAGAATAAATTAGGTACTTACCACTATCACCCTATCTCCTTCCTTCCTGAGTAAAACGGCGGCTTGATTCTCTTGATCTTGATACAACTCGCCGATCTCGTCATTCGTCTGTAATAAATACATTTATATCAAGATTTACATCTCTCCGCTTAATTAATAAAATAAGAGATATCCGCAAATACACTAATTAAATAAATAACAATAACGAAGCATTTATTTTAATTTAAGAAAGACCGTCATACATGATTTGTCTCTATTTCTGTACACTACCGGGTGTTAACAGAATCATTAGACAAGCCATAGTTTTTTCAAGGTATAAGAATAGAATTTTCCAGGTATAAGGCTCAAACTTGGCAGAGGGTAGTATTTTTTTAAATTTATGATAATATAATCTTTATTGAAATAGAACACCCTAACGTTTAAATACTATTACCCGACACGCGTTTCGGCAACCATGTTGGCATCATCTGGAGACGATTAAAATTCCAAATGATACCAACATGGTTGGGACCAACCACTAGTCGAGTAATAATATTCATGTCTTCTGGTGTTTGTATAAATCAGAGATTGAATATTATACCTTCAAAAATGTGGCTTGTCTAATGATTCCGTTTCCCCACGGTATCAGTATCAAGAAAAGTTTGAATAGTTAATCGTTTACTAACAACCAACTCGAATTATACTGATTATATAAATGGTTTTTAGAGTACTTTTAACTCCGAGTGACAAATTAAGCATTGCAATAATTAGTGAAACCAATACTTAATCCGGTTTATAATTTATTAGAAAGTTAAATAACTATATAACAATGAATATATTTCTTTTAATGATATTGTCATAATAAATTTGACCAAAGATGAAAATTTACATATCCGTATAATTGTTGATTGATATCAGATACGGAAATTTGTTTTTTTAATAAATATTAAAATCCTGGATGTCAAAAGTGATTTTTGTTATATAGGTATGTAATAAAATTAAATAAATGATACCATTGAGAATGTCTTACACATATTTTATAACAAGAGAACTAGTTAACTTTCATCAGTGTGTGCCCGCACCTGTTGATAATATAAAGACATACATCGTTTTAGTTTTTATTTCACCACTATACGTACATAATTGAAAATTTGTAGCAAGTCGGAGAAGTAGCTGGTAAGCAGCATATTTATAAAATCTAAATAGAATATATATTCAAAAATATAAAATAAAACAATAAATATTATGAAATTTTAAAACGAAAGTTGGTTTACAGAATCTTGGGGGGGGGGGGGGGGGTAATGGGATATTAGTTGGTGTTTTCGTATATCCTGTCCTTACAAAAATAGAGTTAACAAGCAAAGCCAGTGCCGTAATTGGATCACTAAGGATGTTAAAAAAGGAGAAGATTTAAAAAAAATCGTTTTGGATAATGACTCACTATGACAATATTGAATTTAAAAAAACGGCAGTTACGGAAAGCGGTTG
This sequence comes from Rutpela maculata, assembly GCA_936432065.2. Taxonomy (NCBI): domain Eukaryota; kingdom Metazoa; phylum Arthropoda; class Insecta; order Coleoptera; family Cerambycidae; genus Rutpela; species Rutpela maculata. Next base: position 230,804,899 of record OW386287.2, on the reverse strand, counting down.
GAATCTCCCCACCCGGTGGATCTTTGAAGCTGAAAAGAGCCCTAAAAAATATGAACGATCTCATTTAATTATATTTTTTTATTTATTTTTGAAAACCATATAATTCTTTGTGGACAGTTTATCTGCCAGCTGTGGCCGGTGAAGTGTTCATAGTGGACCGTGGACCGGGGAAGGTTGTTGTTTGGTTGCTTGTCACTAATGTCAGATGTCAAACTGACAGCTGTCAAATTTGTTGTCGCTAAACTTTATTAGTTCTAAATCTGTTAAACTGACAGCTCTGTCAAAAATTCTGGTTCTAAACTTTGCTATGGGATTTTATTTTTTGACAGTTGTCGAAAATTTTTAGGTTGGTATTGCACTTGGTATGGTTTTTAGGTTATGTTAATGTTTTTTTAGGTTGTGATTACCGGAATTTTTTCCGGCGTTGTGTCGGAAATGGATTCAAGTTTCTCAGACTTTTAATGTCACTGTCACTTTTAATAGTTTTGGACAAAAAACTTACTTTGGGCCCAGTTAAGAACCGTCCGTAACCAAACGAGCTCCTTATGGGTTGTGTAGGCCTGACACAGCTGTCACTAAGTTTAACTGCACTTTTTTCGCAGAATATCACAACTAGTATGACATCTTCAGAGAAAACACGTGTATAGTCTGCACGCTTTAACACACTAGTCTACCGAAGGCTATAAAATATATCTTACACAAGAAGCGTGACTATAAATTGTTATTTAGTTTTTTAATTTTTTTCACGGAAACCAAATCGAAAGGGTGCAAAGTGTGATATATCGATGAAATCGGAATTTTTACTGCGTTTCAATAGTTCGATTACAAATTGTAAGTAATTAGAAAATAAACAACTTGTTGCGCCAAAACGGCACTAAACGTAATCCGATTTCAACTAAAGAAACCTTCATGCAAAGTTTCATCCAAATCCGTTTAGTAGTTTCGCCGCTATCGTGCTAACATACATTCACACACACACATACATAGACACAAACATTTTTCAAAAATCACTTTTTTGAGTTCCTGGGACCTCAAAACGTAAATATTTGATGCTATCTCAATTTTCGATTTTGGACTAATTTTATTAACCTCCCACAATTTTGTTGTGGGGAGCTTAAAGATACAACACCAAAATAAAAGGAATATAAATTTAATATTAAACAAACCAAAGCTAATTTTTATAAATACAAAATCAATTACGCAATCAATAAAGCAAAAGAGACCTAGAACGTTATTAACTCAAAATTAGGTAGAATCTCTAATAACAAAAACATTACTATTGTACATAATTCCAAAACGCTGCAAAATACCAGTGAATTTGCTAAAATATTTGCTCATCGCTTCTCCTGTTCTGGCATAGAAAGCATTTTAAACCATTTTAGGCAAAACTTGGCACTGCCGTGCACAAAATTGATTGGAGGCGATTTTGAATTTCAGTTTAATCCATCCCCTGTAACTGCACACGAAGTTATAGATATATTATCACAAATAAAAAACAAAAAGGCATCAGGACTTGACGAGCTCTCTGTCTTAACTATTTTAAATATAATTGATATTATTGTGCAACCATTTGCATATTTGGTAAATCAATAATTATTCCAGGGATACTTTCCACAAATATTTAAAACAACTTTAATTGCCCCACTGCATAAAAAAAGGTGATGTTGAGGACATCGATAACTTCAGGCAAATCTCATTACTTAAAACTTTATCTAAATTATTGGAAAAAGTTGTTTCCAGTCGCTTGAATCTGATAACATATTGTGTATGTCACAACATGGATTTAGGGCAAATAGATCTATTAAAAATGTTAAATGCTGAATTACATCTATGAAAGTTTAAATAATGGCAAATTGGTAGTTTTGCTACACTTCGATTTTTCGAAAGTGCTTGACTCGGTAGATACAAAATTCTTAATTACTAAACCGCCAAATATCGGACTACTAAAAAATGTTCTACACTGGATAAAGTCGTATATGGAATATACTGATGTTAATGGGGCTAGATCTGTGGCATACGACGTCAAACTTGGTGATCCTCAAGGACCCGTTCTGGGTCCCCTACTTTTTTAGTATATATTAATGATTTGCCTGATCATATTAAAAATGGTTTTATCACGATGTTTGCGGATGATACTATTATTATTGTAGCAGCCGAAACTACGCAGAAATTGGAATCTGCAGCTACTAACATAATGAACGAATTTAGCACCTGACATCAACGTAATCGGCTCATACTTAATGAATCTAAAAGTACAGCCGTCAATTACTACTTAAAGAAAGGTATGCTAAATGCTACAGGTCTATCGAAATATATACATTTCAAGGAAAAAGTAAAATTTTAAGGCACTCACTTGGATAATAGACTTAACTGGGATGCTCAAACTGAAAGTATTTGTGCAAAATTAAGTAAAGCAATGTCTCGATGCTTCATCATTGTTAAATATCTATTTTACTATGGCATATCCTCATATAAACATAATGAGCTGGGGTTGTGCTCGGGAAATACCCAGAGTGTTTGTTTTACAGAACAGATTAATAAGGTTAATTTATAATATGAAATACAGGGAAAGTTGCAGACAAGTGTTTACAGATAAAAAAATTCTTACTCTACCCTATATTTTCATATACAAATGTATTGTATTTGTTAAAAAGAATGAGCACTCTGTTACTTCCAATTCATCCACGCATGACCATAATACTAGACATTTGTTAAGAATCTCCTCCCACAAAACATCAACTTATAAAACCTCGCCTATCTATAACTGCACTCTTATATAATAACTTGTCAGCAGATATCAGGAATATTCAAAATGTGTCAATGTTTAAAAATAAACTAAAAAAATGTATTAATAAATGGAGCTTTTTATAGCATACACCGATCTAGTGAGTAACTTTCCTTATAAGGAAGAAAATTAATAATATATGTAATTGTTGGTTAATGTATAAATGTTTGTTTTTATATCTTTATTATTTATTATTTTTCAATATGTATGCATTTTCTATATTTATATACATATATTTTTCTGTACTGACGTACATACCGTCTTGTATCTTTTGGTCAATTATTATTATTATTATAATATGTATATAACATTTCACATTGATATACGACAACGTACGTTTAAAAGCAAAAGTATGCAAAGATCAGAGCATTCTGTAAATATGAGAATTGAAATACTCGAGTGTGGATTGGCACCATAGGATGCCCTAAAATACTCATCAACCGAATAAAAACAATATTTCAGAAATCCAATTCAAATCCGATTTCATAAACAGTGAGTATAGCCCACTAGGCTAGAGGTCGCCGCTCTTGGTACTTGCAAAAAAGCAAGTCGCTATACGTCAGTGACATTTGTCCGACGTATAGTAGCATCTGACCATATGAGAGTTTACCTCTCACCGTCACTCCAATATTTCAGAATGAAACTTTTTACATTATTTTTGAAGGACAATAAGTTTTGTCGTTTTATATGAAACGGTAAATTATTATATAAATTTAGATTGGGGGAATTTTTAGCGCCTAGATTTAAACTAGAGCGAGCTACTTTAAGTCCAGCGGCACGGCACGTGTATTGTGCTCATGATAATCTGACTGGATAGACTGGACTTACTCCTGTGAATCTCGACAAGACCATAGTAAATGAAAAGTGAAGGCAGGGGCATAATGCCCAGCTTAATGAAAATGGATTGACAATGTTCCACAATCTTAGCATTTACAAGTACTCTTGTAACATTCTTTTGTTCTCGAAAAACTGCGTAGGAAAGTCTAGAGATGAAAAGAAAAGTAAGTATTTTACTTCCACGTCCAGTGGAAGTATAGTAACGACAAAAAAATTTTTAAAAATTTTTATTGTCCAAATAGGCTTAAAATGTCATGAAACGTCGAGATTTTAAGTTTGAGCGAAAAAAAAATTTCTGTCTGTCTGTCTGTCGGTCTGTCGGTCTGTCTGTAACTTTTTTTTGTGCGCACGTTTACTCTGGAACCGTTTAAGATATTGACTTGAAATTTGGTACACATATGTACTTTAACGAGATCTAGAACTAGATTATATTTTCATCTTGTTCCGTCGAAGGGTTGGGGGGTAAATTGGGGTAAATTTTGGGGTAAATGGGTAAATCAAGCAGGTAAGAGTCCATGAAATTGGTATTTAGTATATACAAGAGAAGCTGAGGTCTCAAAAAAATTTTTGGCATTAGCCACCCCCATTACCACCCCCACCTCCTTATTAAAGGGGATGAAAAAAAAAAAGTGATTTAGTGCATGTACAGGAACCAGAAACCTCAAAATATTTTTTTACTTCATCCACCCCCCACTACCACCCCTCTATCACCACCCCTACCCCACTACCGATGTGGGGTATCGTTTTATGGGTTTCTGGGGTAGAGGATTTCTTAAAGTTCCATTAACAGTTATTTTCACATACAAAGTTTTTTTCGTTGTGAGTGACTTGGATAGAGAATCTGGATGTGGAAGTAGTGACTCCTTGGGCAGCGGTTTTTAAGATGTCGAATTCGTGAGTGCTTTTTAATTTCCTAAGGAGGAAGATCGTGCTTGAGAGCCTTCTATTTAACTGGTTTACCCAGGTAAGGTTATCATCTAGATATATACCTAGCAGTTAAACGTGCTCGCCTTTGGATACATATTTATTCTCTTGATTAAGTGTTAATTTATTTAAGGTGATTCAGTTTTTTGCCTGAAGTTCTATGTTGGAGCTTAGTTGGAGCAGACGACAATGTTGCGGTCAGAGCACGAGAGAGTGGTATCATCAGCGAACAGAGTTGATTTGCTAAGCAACATAAATTGAGGAAAGTCATATAGACTGGAAATAACAGTGGCCCCAAATTATTTTTGGTTGAAAAAATTGTTTTTCTTGACGCTCCCTATCTCAAACACCTTTGAATTCACTGCGATGTTATCTTGCACAAAGGGGTTTCTAAAGGTGGTGATTAAGAATATCTTACTAGTTTTTTCTAAAAAAATCGCTAATACTTTTTTTTTGAAAATCAACACCCTTTCTCCATCCTAGAATCGGACGCCTCTGACTAAAATCAAATGTGGTTACTTCTAAAGATTCCACCACCAAAATTTCAAAATCGGATATCAGATGAGTGAGATATGAAAAGTGGGACACAGTGTACATGGAGTTTGTTATGTTTATTTTTATGTATCGATAAAAGCGGAATGTTGGGCGCCTTGAAGCGCGTCAGTGTTATGTGCACTAGACACTTATATACCACAATTTGGTAATTGTATCGACTAGGCTTGATTAATTGAAATAACTTTTCTTTGTTCTATGATCTGTCTTTCTCTTAACACGGAAATTTAATAGTTTTAATGTTTTTTAAGGAATAATAACTTATATCGCACTATACTTTCTACTTTCTACTAGAAAATGCTATCTTTAGCGTTGACGAATTTGTATCTGAATAATTTTACCTTTTTAACATGTTTTTTTTTAGGTCGACCTGTATCTAACTAACTATCTATCTGTGTACTAAGGTCTAAGGAACTGAATTTAATTCACTTCTAATTATTGTGGTATCATCATTTGGCAGTTGTGTGTAGCTCTGATGACAATACAATATAGAATATTCAATATTAAAATATGATTAGGTAATAGTTTAAAAAACTAAGAAAACATGCTTTTATAAATACTGCACTAAAAAACAAAAAATAATCATCGAACCTGTTCTCTCTGTTTACCCCGTAAGGGCCTTAGTGTAAGCCGTGTTTGTAATTAAGTATAATATTTGAGTATAAAAGCGTGGGGCCCTTTTCGAAAGCTATTTCGAACAGGTTCGATAAATAATTAAAACGCTTAAGACATCATTAGATTAAATGATAAGCGCCCCACGGTTTTATACTCAAATATTAATTACAGACACGGTTTACACTAAGGCCCTTACGAGATAGACAGAGAGAACAAGTTCGATGATTATTTTTTGCTTTTTAGTGCAGTATTTATAAAAGCATGTTTTTTTAGTTTTTTAAACTATTAATTTAATTCTTTTCAATATTTTTTGACTTGATCATATATATTGTTGTATTTGTTTTTGTATGTTTGTCTTTCTTTTTCATTGTAATGTCTGTTTAATATTATTAATATTATATTATATTATTTATTTATAATGGTCAATAAAGATTATTATCATTATTATTATTATTATTATTATTATTACTGACCGGACCCGCTTTATAAGTTAGATCGAGTTGTATCGGACCATTCATTTGAAAATTTGTTAATTTGTTTTAGGTACATATGCTTTTCAATAACTCTGTATATCTTTATGTGAATGTTTGTACATTGTATCAGCACTGTTAATGGTCGTTCATGAATAAATTCACACGGTTTAAAATGGTAAAGTTCAGACATCATAAGTTACGAAACTAATATACAATTGATTGATGGCTGTTGTAGGTATCCAACTGCGTTGGTACCGCCATTGTCAAAGCAGTTGTCGAAGTCTATTAGGTATTCTTAGTTTTCTTCATATTTACATCAGCTAATATAGTAGGTATTCTTTCCTAAGGAAGTAAAGTACAAGGATTATTCATAGAAACATTATACAACAATTACTCAATCGAATTTATTCGGGTGAATATCAAATTTCATAACATGTCTGCGGAGGTCATTGACGATATAAAAATATTACTTTTAGTAAAAACTGGATTTCCATTTTCCGCGTGAAATGTTCATAATTTCAGTTTTAATACTCGATGAATGGTTAAGAGGCAGATAATCACCCAAATACATACTTGAATTTATTTACTTACTATGCGTATAAAAATACTACAAAATTTGGCGCGACAGAAATATCACGAGGCGCACAAATATCAGACTTGTTAACGCCCTAGTTTTCTTCGTCTTTCTCTACGCTTCCTCACATACGGACCATTAGGGAGGCAGTCAGTCAGCGTATCCATGCTTTGTTACGAATTCCCTGGACAACCCATCACACTAATACTTCGATTCTTCAAGAAATACATCTCCAAAACCGACTCTCCAGCATCGCATTCTCGTGAATTCTCTACTTTTTGGTCACACAACCGGAGAGAGAACAATATACAGGAGAGGACCGTACTTTACCAAAAGATAGAGAACATTGCATTGAGGTGATCTTAAATCCCCATACAGTAATGGATAAAGTGGCCCCGTTTTCGAAATACAGGGTGTTTTATATTTTTTGGAAGAATTTTCTTTTCGCCATATATCTGTAATGCGTAAACGTAATCCAAAGAAATTTTGTATTTTGGGTACAGTAGTTATTCACCATCAGATGCCTGGGATCTTAATAAAATATCAGGGCCGGACCCAGAATAAAAATATTTTTAAATTATTCCTAGAAAATAACACTCTGTATACTGTTTATAAAATTTTTGATATTGAAATATTAATTTACACCTAGAAAAATACAAAATCCCATAAACAAATATTTTGGTCCCATTTCATTGTTCAAATACAAAAATTAAAATGTTGGGGAGTCAATTTTCCTTTTTTAAATGAGAATTTGAAAGGAAAAAGTCACTCCAGGTATTAGTAACATATTACTGTACTCGCTGGAGGTCCCATTATGAGGATAAACTTCAATTTGTATTTTAAATTAGATAATTTAAAGTAAATGTAATTTTAATCACCTAATTCAAAGTGACCACCACGCCATTATTGACAGAAAGACTAATCACAGAACAAAAAGAAGTGATATCAATCAGGTAAGCTTAGTTGACACACTTATCAAATTGTGGTATAACACTGACGCGCTTCAAGGGTTTCAACATCCCACTTTTATAGTTATAGATCCGACAAAGGTATAAACAAACATACATAGTACAGGAAAACTTCACTATAACTCGAAAAAAATTTGTGCAGACCTTAAACAAAAAGGATTGAGAGTTTTATGGATCCGCGGGAACCTATAGCGGGGGGGAAAGGGTATTTTTAATAAAAAAATCGATTTTTCTCGGGAAATATGGCATTTACAAAAAAATAGTTCAAATAGAAGTTGTTTCTGACAAAATTGTCTGTAATTTGGTGTTTTTAAATTTAATTTTATAGTAATAATTAAAATAATTAAAATTTGGGATTTTAGCTTGAAAAAGTGGTATTTCAAATACGTTTTCGTCAAATAACTCGAAAGGTATTACATTGAGCAAAAACATGCTAGAGACAAATAAGAAAGCTACTAAATTAAGGATGAATTTCGCTTTTTTTCTAATTATTGTAGAGTTTCGGAGATCTGTAAGTCTACAGGGTCTCTATTCTTGACGGCAGTAGAATAGAACAATCGAGAGAAAGTGGTGAAATTCACAAAACGGTATTCTTGAACTTATTTCTATCAAAAACTGATCCTTGATGCTTCTCTTGGTTATTTTCAGGGAACAGTCGGGGAATGCCGCCATTTTCTGCTTTTCTAACCTAGAAAAGTGAATGTTTAATTTCACTTTTGATTAATATTCTTGTGATTTTGGACTAAATGTAAAGATGAATCTGCCTGAAGTAATATATTGGGACGAAATAATCCACAACGTGAACGATTTTCAAGAACTCCTAGAGGTTGAGAGAGATTCTTCCACAGAGATCAGTTTTTATTATCAAATGAAAAATGTATGACATTGTTTTGTCTGACTAAGCCCGTTTGCCAGGATTTAATAGAGATCTTAGAGATGTAAAGCAGTCGGTCCCTTGTCTATTAAATGTTAGGCAAGTAAAAGATCTCTACTCTTCTTACGAGAAGAGGTTCGGCAAAATTTCCAGGTTGGGGGTAGCCCGTCTCCTGGCATCGGTGATAGGCCCTGGTAGCGGAAATAGACCGACGTTAAATAAATAGAAATCTTCCCTGTCTGTACAAACTATGTACAAAATATATTTTAAGTAATAATAGGTAGCATTATTTTTTTTGTTTATTTAAAAATACCAGATCAACAAATTAATGTTATACACAGTGTGTAGTAAGACAGTACATAACAATTGAAAATAAAATAAAGAACAGAAACAAAATATTTGGTTTAACATAACAATAGAAGAATATTGATATTAATATCAATCGGAATCGCTACTGGAAGTAAGATATCTTGTGGTAGTCTTTTTCTTAACCTATTATTACGAGTCTTTTCATTTAGGTTTAAATTTCTGGCACTTGCACAGTTGTTTATAGTTTTGAAAAATGTCTTTGCACAAGATTTCAAAAAGTCTTCAATTTGTGGTACGTCAAGCTCTCAATGGATTTGACTGTTTCCTATAAGGCAATGGGCATTTATAGCAGATCTCAACACTTTATTTTGAAATGTTTGCACCTTTTTAATCTTAGTTTTGCAAGCAGTTCCCTTTTCACACAGCCGTAAGTTACCGATGGTCTTAAGATCGATTTATATATTAATGTCGGGCACTTAACCCTGAGCTTCGATTTTCTATTAACAATGGGATATAGCATTGATAACCTTGCGTAACCATCATTAAGTTGTTTATTGATGTGGTAACTCCATATGTTAGTCGTTTATCTAAGTATACTCCTAGATATTTAATTGCACTGTCTGCAGGATTTCATACTATTTCCTCGTCGTTGATGATAATATTATTGGGGTTTTGTGATCTTCTTAGGGTAAGCATTATTTTTCAAATAATAATACCTACTGCTTTGGGCTCAACTCTGTTCTTAAGAACACATATTGGTACCCCGGCACATATTATGACAACATTCTTATCTCTTTTCAAAATATAATAATTATGTTCCCGCTTATTTTTTATTACACCGAATCTTTCAAAACACTGCTTCATTTTCAGGTTCTAACAGCTCTGCGTGTCTTTGAATATGATTTTGTTAATATTGTTATTGTTATGAACTATGGTTATGCAGATAACCGATGTCGATTGTCAGAAATTGCTGGTCTATGATTGGTGAATAAGTTTGGCAACGCTGCGGTTTATTCCCTAATATTTTGTTCCCTCCTTTCTGTTCAAGAATACAGTTTAATGCTTGTAATAGAATGGCAGTAGAACAAATCCGGGGAACGCTCCCCGGGGATCGTTCTATTCTATCACGGTCAAGAATAGAGGCCCAGGTGGCGTCCGAACGTTTATAAGATGAAGTATTTAGTTTAAATGTTAAATATCTCAGAAACTATGGCACTTAGACCAAAAACGATAATAACCAAAATGAAAAACTATTAATTAGGCTTTCAAATGATTTATTTCCTATTTTTATAGCATAAAAAACAAAGAAATTATGACAGAAACAATGTTCTTTTTCACATTTTTTTAAATAAAAACGTCGTAATTTTGTTAATGTAGGTAGTCAGTAAGTAAAAAAATATATTCTCATATACTGTTTTTCGTTAATATATAGTGTAACCTAGACGCTCAAATTTTTTCATCGGCTTACAGCGCTTGCTTTAGAAAAGGAAATGCATTTTAAACTGTAAAGGGATTTTAGAAAAAAACTTAACATTCTTGTTTCTCTGCAAAGATCTCAATAAATATTAGTTTAAGAGAAAATATGGTGGACATCAAAAATGAAGCTTATAAACTGAGAATAAATTTATTTTGTTTATATATTTGTGTAGGGTTGATTGTTTCGGAGATATGTAATTTTATAGATGGCGTTTTTAGGATGAAGTATTTAGTTTAAAATGTTGAATATCTTAGAAACTGTGACACTTCCATCAAAAGTTCTAAGAAACAAAATTAAAGAGAGTTAATCAATCTTTAAAATGATTTTTTGTTTGTTTTCACATCACAAAAAATAAAGAAGTTATGGCCGATTCAATGTGCGTTTTCACATTTTTGTTAACAAAATGTCGGCATTTTGTTATTGTAATTGCTCAGTAATTAATTTTTTTTTCAAAAATACTGGTTTTCGTTAATATATAGATGCTCAATTTATTTTGTTCATTTAAAAAACTTGTTTTAGAAAAAAGTTCCATCCGTCATTCCGCCATCGAAAAATGGCCGTATTTCGGTTAATTATTGCTATAAAATTAATTTAAAAACACAAAATTAAAGATAATTTTGCCAGAAACAAATTTTATTTGAACTATTTTTTTGTAAATGCCATATTTCCCCTATAGGTTAGGTTCCGCGGATTCATAAAACTCCTAAACTTTTTTGATTCATGAACATTGGCTTATTTTGAACCTTTAACCAAAGTTTAAAGTCTGCACAAATTTTTTTCGAGTTACAGTGATTTTTTCAATCTTTCCCTGTACTATACAAGGCATAAACATACTAAGAAACAAACGAACATTATGCCCAAACACATTACTCTCCATTGTGCAGCGCGGTCAGGTAAAAATACATCATAGTATGCATAGAAAGTAACATTGAATGCATTTTTATACTAGTTTCAATGTTTTTGTTCGGAATAAAAAAATGGGTTTGTCCATTCTTAAGATCGATAACACGTCCTTTTATGACAAGCTTGTCAATCCTGATCATTCTGTTAAACGGATATCCGGATACACTGGAATAGAGCCAAGTTTTTGTTTTGTACAAACGTATCCGGATGTACTTTTTTTACCCGGGTGTGATTGTTACTCGAATAACTTGTTAAGAAACTCCAATTAAATACCGATGACTTTATTTGGGCGTTATGTAACAGAAAGTATTGTTGCTATTTATATTCGATGTAAGTCTTAATCTTAAATTATTCGCGCATGCATAAAATAATTTTAATGTATTTGATAAGACTTGTCTATCTTTTCAATTAAATCGGCATATCGAAGGTCGTTTTATGGATATTTATATCTTTTTTTCTGGGCGAAATACAACTGTTACCTACTAACGCGATGACGTAACTTGCATTGGTCCGTTACCAAAGCGGTGTGGCTACTTATAACTAGATTAAGTTTTCAATTTACCTGTTTCACTATAAACCACAATAATATTAGATTTCAATTTGTTTGTTCTGTCATCAGCTGCGTACATTTTGTTTCTACAGTTCACGATAAAAGGAATAATTTTTTTCATCCTTTCTAGCGGTCTCTTTAATATTGCATTTATCGCAGCCATATTGTGTTCATCATTTTGAAATCTCAACTTTTAACACCAGATTCGTTATCAGCTACTTCTAAAATACGTAACTACCAATTTCAATGCAATTCCGTCGGAATTTGAATTTTTTATAAAATCAAATTTTATGAAATTGAATTATCACTTGGCGACTTTGCCATATTCTAGAATATCTTCGACTAAAAAATTTTTTCCAATTTTTGCTCACGTTATACTGGACGTAGCTTGATGAAATTAATATAGGACCACCGCAGAGCCATAATTTACAGTTTGAGAACATTTCGTAGAAATCGTTTAACCAAATCCATAAATAATAATTGTTCAAATATAAGAAAAAAAACATACATACATTTAAAATATTATGAAGTCGGATAAAAACGTCTATTTGTAAAGTGGCATTTTTGTGACCAACAACCTTATAACATATGAAGGCAGTGAACTGATCAACACAACAACAAAGTGTGTAGGTATTTCATGAAACCATACAAACGGGTACATTAAGCATCTTAGAAAAGGGTTGTGCTTTAAAAAAAAACCGAATTGAAACTGACAGTACGAATTTCTGGGACCCAATGTAGAAAGGAAAACTTAATTTGTGTAAAGCTACACTCAAAATAACAAGTTAGCTGACACTGTAGTACAATTCGACCAATCATTATTCACACGCTTGCTAATTATATCGAGAAGCCGTACTGATATTGAACTAAAAACATCATTAAGTAATTATGAATTCTCGGCAGTTCCGTTCTCCATATTTAATCTGGATGGATAAATAATACTGCAAATACATTCAAATAAATCTAAACTAATGAAGATCTTAGAAGAGCAACACCCTGCAAAAATTGATAATACTGTACAAATTTCTTTGTCTATACCTTTGGTGGACTCAAATATAACACAGCATCTAAATGCAAAACTCCACTGTGTCGCTGTTCTTGATGGATGGCAAAGCTGCAATCGTTGAAAAAATCAGTGCAGGTTAAAACATACAATGATCTAGCTTTGGAATTTAACAATAAAATCAAGGGAACTCTTTTACAATTTGATGAAATTCACTTGGTGTTTGACACACATATTCTCTTAAATCTGCGATGTGACATAAAAGGACATCTACAGTAACACCCACAGAGTACAAAATAACCGACCCCACAAACATTGCAAATATACAGATGAAATCCCTCCTTTCTCATATAAAAACAAAGGATAGCTAACAGCGTATCTTCCAGAAAAAGCTTTGTTGTACGCACGCAATATTGAGAGAAGCCTAATCGTAAGCTGGAGGACTGAAACCAAATCGTCTTTCGGTAGAGACGTAAGTGAACTTCAAAGTAGTCATGAAGAAGCTGACGTTAAAATAATACTGCACTGCCTTTTTGCCTCCCGAAAAGGAGCTACTGCAATTCATATATATTCGTCTGATACAGATTATTTCTACTAGCACTGTGGTGGTCAAAATCTATTACATGTGTAAGCATGTTTGTCATTGGTATAGGATATAATCGAAGAGTGATTGACGTTGGCGGAGTTAGCACCTCATTAGGACCAGAAAAGATAAAAGGTTACTACCCGTTACTAGGTCTGCATGCTCTGTCAGGATGTGATGTTACAGGTTCACTTGAAAAGAAGGGAAAATAATCGTTTTGGAAGGTTTATAAGACCGCAGATAATGACATTTTTGAAAAACTTGGATCCATTGAAGAATACGGGGATGAAGCTGAAACCTGAAACTGTTATTGAAAAATGTATTCGTAAGATATATACATCAGGGACGAAGATTTCAAACATTGAGGAGCTTCGTTGGTTGATGTTCTCCAGCACAACACGCAAAGTGAAAATCTGCCTCCTACAAAAGCGTCACTATCTTCTTTTATTTGTAGAGCATATTACCAAGTTATGGAATGGCATCTTGCTGACCAGCAGCGCCCTAATCTACCAACACTTCCTTGTGCACCTGAAACCATTTTAAAATTAATTCGGTGTTCATATGTAAAAGGGAAATGTGGTATATCCTGTAAATTATAGAGACGATTGCCGCCAATATTTTAAGATTTTCAACATCCTTACGATGCCATCCGCATATATACTAGAGTGTCTGCTGTATATAAGACGTAACTTGCACGCTTTCGATGAACAGGGTGAGATGCACTCACACCACACAAGAACCGGGTACAATATTAAACAGAACTTTCTTCGACTCACAAAATCCAGAGACGGCACAAGCTATTATTGCATTAAATTTTATAATAAATTACCCAATAGAATAAAGTCCCTCGAGCCTAGCAAATTTAAACAGACAATCAAGGAATACTTTAAAAGAAAAGTCTATTATTCTGTAGATGATTTCTTTGAGGACAATCTATCTGAGCTGTGAGCTACTCATGAACTAATATCTTTTAGTCATAATGGTACTCTTAATCTGTTCTGTATTTATTTATATTAGTGTTTTTTATTATTTATTAATATTTTACATTTACGTATTTACATGTTAATTCACTTTACCATTTTAATGCTATTTCTTTTGTTGACCTGTGTAAACATTTGTATGTATCTGACACCAATAAATGATTATTATTATTATTATTATTAAATGTAAATCCCAAAATTATGCACTGAGCTTTATATGTATGTGTGGAGGCGATGAAGACATGCGAGAATCATGGCCAATATTTTGATATCGATGACCTTTCAGATGAAGAGTATTAAGCTGAAATCATTTTACATGCAATACAACATTACAATTAATTCAATAAAAATATTGAAATAAATATTAATTTATTAACTAGTTGTTATTTTTCAACCTAAAAATTTAAAAATCCTTTAAAACCAAAAATTAAAAATTGGTTAATACACTTTCTAACTGGCTATGACTGATAACTGGTAGATTATACCACAAAAACTGTTATAACTTTTTTTGTTTAAAATTTTATTTAGAACAAAAAAGATTCAATACAAAATATAGCTAGGGTGGGCCTATCAACAGTTATAATCGAGAACTTCCGATGATGTCTTTGGTGGCCGCCATCTTGAATATATGACGCCATATAGGCCGCCTGCCACGAATTAAAGCAAAGCACCTGGTAAGGTATGATTATGGAGGGCAAAAGGAATGTATTAAACTTACTCCCATAATTTCATCATGAAATTTCCCACGGAGTGTATATTTCATTAAGTATGCCCCCCGACTATATTTGACACCATGCCGTTTTGAGGGTTTGTAGGGGATCATCCCGAGTGTGTATGCAAGTGCCTGACCTCTGTTGTTACTATGGAAACGCCGCCATTTTGAAAACATTCCCCGAGTACTAAAGATGCGCAGTAGGTTTCCTCGAGTACTATGGATGCACAGTGGGCTTCCTCGAGTACTATGGATGCGCAGTGGGTTTCCCCGAGCACTATGGATGTGCAGTGGGTTTCCACGAGTACCATGGATGCGCAGTGGGTTTCCCCAAGTACTAAGGATACGCAGTGGGTTTTCTCGAGCACTATGGATGCGTAGTGGGTTTCCTTAAGTGCAATGAATGTGCAGTGGGTTAGTATGTCAATGTTCCTAATTAGACGCGGATGAAGTTTCACGCGGACGAAGTCGCGGGCATCAGCTAGTAAATATGTATAAAAACAACAAACCTCTTATAAAAACTCTGTCCATTCAAATGCAACATAATAGATAGGTGGCGATGTAGGTTTTTTTCGGTGCTCTTTTCAGATTTTCGTACATAGATCGCCTAAAAGCAGCTCTTTACAATGATTTCCGCCCCTTGAAAATATATTTTTCCTAACACGTAAGATAGGAGCTACAGTTTTTTTGAGTTTTACTCGAATTAGCTGACTGGATAAACTGCATTTAGAAAGCCTGCTCCTCAAATAGGCTTACAATGTCATGAAACGTCGAGATGTTAAGTTTGAGCAAAAAAAATTGTCTGTCATTCTGTCGGTCTGTAATTTTTTTTGTGCACACGATCACTCTGGAACCGTTTAAAATATTGACCAGAAATTTGGTCTACGTATGTACTTTAACGAGATCTGGAACTAGATTATATTTTAACCTTATTTCGTTGAAGGGTTGGGCGGTAAATTGGGGTAAGTGGCGGGTAAATAGGTAAATCAAGCAAGTAAGAGTCCATAAAATTGGTATTTAGTATACATAAGAGAAGCTAAGGACTCAAAAATTTTCTTGGCATTAGCCATCCCCATTACCACGCCCCACTCATTATTAAAGGGGGTGAAAAAAATAAAATTGTGATTTAGTGTGTGTACAAGAACTGAAGGCCTGAAACTTTTTTAAATTTTGTCCATCGCCCCACCCCATTACCGATGTGGCATATCGTTTTATAAGTTTTTGGGAAAGGCGATTTCAAAAATTATGTTACTAAAGTTCCATAAATAATTATTTCCACATAGTGTAGTGCAAATATAGTATCAACATTCTTTTCGTTATGAGACACTTGGATAAAATCTTGGGCAGCTTCCTGTAAAAGTTTTGAACAAATACAGACGCAGTTTTGTACAGCTGAAAATCCTCTTTATAATATTAACCCTTTTACTATTTTTCGTAGGATTGTATTTTACGGTTTATAGCGCGAGGAAGGTAAAAATGAATGGGTTGAAAAATGTTTTTCTCCTTTTTCACGTCTTTGCCAATATATGTTAAAAAAAGGTAATCATTAATTCGTAGCATGAAAAAATACACAAATGTACACTTATTGTAGTAACTGCTATTGAGCAGGCTTCCCTCTTCGACTCATTCGAAATTGTGGGCGAGAATACCGACCTACTTGTTTTACTAACTTACTAACCTCAAATGTTTATTTCCGAAAATCCGCAAAAACAGGGAAATAATGTGTTTTTTTAACGCTTTTACTTTTTTTTTACTATTACCATAAACGCACTAAAAATGATGAAGAAAAACGCAGTTTTTTTAACAGTCGTAGAAAAAGGCATTTATTATTATTTTCAATATTATTAAATAGGTTAAGATGTCACGGAACATGAGATTTTAAGTTCGAACTAAAAAATGCCTGTTGGTTTGTCACGAGTTTTGTCACTTTTTCTGTGCACACGATTACTCTGGAAAGGTTTATGATATTGGCCTGAAATTTGATACACATATGTACTATAACGAGATCTGAAACTAGATTATATTTTGATCTTATTCCGTTGAAGGGTAAGGGATAAATGGGGCTAAATAAGTAAAGCAACCAAGTACGAGTCCATAAAATTAGGATTTAGTGCATGTACGAGAAGTTGAGGTCTCATTTTTTTGGCATATCAGCCACCCTTACTATCACCCCCATCCTATTATTAGTGGGGGTAAAAAATTAAATCGTGATTTAGCGTGTGTGCAATAACCAAAGGCCAAAATTTGTTACAAAAGTTACTAGCTATTTAGCATCATTTGGTTTTCACTGTATACACAAATGAATATAAAACCACAAGCTACGCTATGATGTTATTTAGATCGCGCAATTGGTGATTTCCAGAGCTCGGTAAGCGCCATGTTAAGTGAATGACCAACACAAAGTGACTTAAGTGGGCCAGTCTCTGCTCAGCTGGTTGTCTGATTTGGAACTTTCACTCAGTTGTTCATTTTCAACCATTACCTACGTCTTATGTCATCATAATAGCATTAAACAGATCGAGTCTCAGCAATTGCTGTTGTGATGCACTTAAAGACGCGTCATTTGATTTACCAGTGTTCACTGTTTATCGGTGGAAAACAGAATAATTGTAAGAATGCCTGTAATAAATATGTTACCGATTGTAAACATTTGACGAACTGATATCGGTTATTCTGAACGTTTGTTAGATCTTTACATTAGGTATATTACTTGGTATCTCGTAGTCTTTTATATAATCAGTATAATCACACAATATACAGGAATTTCATTTTTTATAAACATACATTTAGGTTCAAAATAACGTAAAACTATTTGGTATACCAATCGTTTCGAAAATATTTTTCATCTTCAGGTTAATTTTAGACTTTGGACTTTATCGTGCTTACAAAAACATGACGAACGGAGAAGTAGAACGGAGAGTTAGACAGACAGATAGAGACACTGACAGATGTAAGGATAGACGAGAGACATTTTGAAAGTTGTTCAAAATTCTATGACTACCACAAGACACGAATTTTTTTCTGTATGAGCAATATGTACAGTTTTAGAAATGTGTCGGTCAAGTGCAATTTTCGTGTTTCAGAAGATTTTAATAATAGATGCGGAAAAAATGTATATTATATATTTTGCAGAGAATTTTATAAGCTGTATTTTTTATATAAACATAATTCCGATATCGCTAATGATTAGCGAGGTATAAGCAAACAACTTAATTGGGCCACCATTTTTCCAAGATGGTTGCTCGAGCGCAACAGATTGAGTTCAGGACTTATGTCCAATAATAGATCCGAATGAACATATTTTCCAAGTTTCAAAACTTTATCAGTTATTTCCGTCAAATGTCGAGATTTGTCGAGAAATGTCATATTTGACTGGGGTATTAGTAAATATTAAAGTAAAGTATACCACTACATACAACGAGAACTTGGAAATGTTAATATAAAAATTCCAGAAATGTGCATCACTAAATAATGCATAACTGGGTTGTTAGAAAGTGCGGATCCATTAAATCGAAATGTCGATGTTTATTATTCGTCTGGCATAATAGCTAAACACTGCATTCTCTAACAAAATGATATTAGATATTGATTTATATACCGGGTGTCCCAGAATTATGTTAACAGGCGATATCTCCGTTATTTGAAAAGATAAAAATATAAATAAGAAAACCTGCAAATGGCATGAAAGACTCCATCTGATAACACCACTGGAACTGTGCTGCCTCTTGAAACCCCCATGAAATTAAATGTTGTTCAAATGGCACCCTGTATAGCAAGATCCTGAAATCGTATCCCCATGTTATTCTGAGCACAATGATGTACCTTATTTGGTATGTTAGAGTTGTTTAATAGTTACAAATAAGACGTGTTGCAAAACCATGACAAAAATGAATATGCACCATATAGCCCACGCAAATTAGACATTTTAGAAGAAATAATTTACAAAGTGATAATATTTGAGATGCGTACTCTAGATAGGTTAGAAGTAGATACCCCGAAAAGTCCCTCCCCTCATTCAGGGATGGAACGTCTGCATAAAAAATGTCCTATTAACCCTGTAGCTTATTCTCACCTATTTCCGCTAACAGCATCCGAACAGAGGGGTAGTTTGGAGCGCAAAGGGAAAAATCGATCATATTCGAAGTTCCACAGCGAATATCTTAAAACCGGTTACTTTAACGAGAAAAATGCTCAGGAATGAATTTATGGAGCGGGATTCTATCTATAAGATGCATATATAGCGGGTTCTGACGCAAATGATTTTTATTTATTTTCCCCTTTTTTTTTGAGTACGTCAGCGTCGTCTACAGCAGTAATTGTTTTGATTCCATCGTTTTTAAACATTTCCACCAATTGCGAAAGTCAAAAATCCTTGCTGGCTGCCTCCTTTGTTACTAAACTTAATACTCTACTGCAAAACTTATAACTAAATAACAAACAAGACATAATGCTACAAATTATAAACGCATCTGTGTGGAAAAAAGGGGAAAACAAATAAAAATCACTTGCGTCAAAACCCGCTATATATGCATCTAATAAAGAGAATTCCGCTCCATAAATTCATTTTTCTCGTTAAAGTAACCGGTTTTAAGATATTCGCCGTGAAACGAATAGGATCGATTTTTACCGCTGCGCTCCAAACTACCCTTCTGTTCGGACGCTGTTAGTGCGAAACAGTTGAGGATAAGCTACAAGGTTAATACGATATTTTATGCAGAATTTAACGACAAATTTTTTATTTCCTATACTTTTTTTCTCTTACGACGAACGGTTTACAAGATAAAAGTGAAAAACCAGGGTTAAGTCCCCCGTTAGGGAGTGTTGGGTGAACTTTTCGGGTATCTATTTCTAACCCTATCTAGAGTACGCATCTCAAATATTATTACTTTATAAATTATTTCTTCCATTCACTGTTTTTTAATCTAATTTGCGTGTACTAATATTAATAAATTAATAGATTATGCTAACAAATGTTCACTTGGGCACCTCCGACCTCCACACAAGCTTTCAAGCGTCGCAGCACAATTCTCGTGTATAGGTTGCTCTAAGCATAGTGTTATACTAAGTCAAGCCTCAGAAATTCGATCCATAAGATCCTCCAAACATACCAAGTATGGTATATCACTGTACTGAGAATGTCGTGGGGATGCGATTTCAGTTCTAGCTCTAGCTAGGGTGCCAACATGGTTCCAGGGGTGTTTTCAGACGGAGTCTTTCATGCCCTTTATGCAAGTATTTCTTATTTATATTTTTATGTTTTCAAATAACGAAGATATCGCCTGTTAACGTAATTTTGGGACACCCGGTATATGAAGCGTCGTTAGATTTCCGGGTGTAGTACCGGAGAAAAAAAAATTGAAAACACTTAGAATCCTCGCATTTGGACTTTTCAAACGATATAAATCGCCTAGATCAATTTTTTTAAACATTTTGTCACAAAAGAGCATCAAGAAATGTTTGGGGGGGAATCGACGCATGAGTTTGCTGCGGAACACCATATTCTAACTGCATCTGAAATGTCATGTCTAGCTGGAACAGTTTCGAAGATCGACCGATGTGATAGACAGACGGGCGGAGTCATTCTATAGTATAGAACCCTAAAAACAAAAAACTGCTGCCCAAGAAATCACTACTTCCACATCCAGATTCTCTATCCAAGTCACTCACAACGAAAAAACTTTGTATGTGAAAATAATTGTTTATGGAACTTTAATAATATAATGTTTGAAATCCTCTACCCCAAAAACCCATAAAACGATACCCCGGTAGTGGGGTGGAGGTGGTGATAGGGGGGTGGTAGTGGGGGTGGATGAAGTAAAAAAATATTTTGAGGTTTCTGGTTCCTGTACATACACTAAATCACAATTTTTTTCATCCCCTTTAATAAGGAGGTGGGGGTGGTAATGGGGGTGACTAATGCCACAAATTTTTTGAGACCTTAGCTTCTTTTGTATATACTAAATACCAATTTCATGGACTCTTACCTGCTTGATTTACCCATTTACCCCAAATTTACCCCAATTTACCCCCCAACCCTTCGACGGAACAAGATGAAAATATAATCTAGTTCTAGATCTCGTTAAAGTACATATGTGTACCAAATTTCAAGTCAATATCTTGAACAGTTCCAGAGTAAACGTGCGCACAAAAAAAGTTACAGACAGACAGAAATTTTTTTTCGCTCAAACTTAAAATCTCGACGTTTCATGACATTTTAAGCCTATTTGGACAATAAAAATTTTTAAAAATTTTGTTGTCGTTACTATACTTCCACTGGACGTGGAAGTAAAATATGAGAAATATTTTATGAAAAAAACACCATCGGCGGAGACCTTAGTTAGCCTAGTTTTTCGCATGTACCTTTCGAACGGTTAGAGTGCAAAATCATAAAAATACCATAGAAAGTTTCAAATCGAAAGTATGATTTTGTTCCAAATATTCTATTTATGTTGAATATTATAATTACTTCCACATTGACGTAGTAGTAGTGCCATACCCAACCACCAACCCCAAGCCTAACCCCACCCCAATTATACCGATGTGGCATATCGTTTTATGTCTTTTAGGGTAGACGATTTCAAATATATTACTAAAATTTTATGACCAATTATTTCTCATAGTAGACTGCAAATATATATGAAACTGATGGAAAATCTGGATGCGGAAGTAGTGTTTCCTTAGGCACCATTGTTTAAAGATTTTTGTTCTCTAATTTCTCTATTACATTTCTTAAATAACGTGGCATTAAATAAATTTCATATTATTCATAATAGCCATAACACTAGGTATATAAATAATTGTTAGATGTGCCTATCCCACAAAGTTCCTTGATATTCGAATCTTTGTTTCTTTGTCTGGTCTATGATCTTTGCGAATATGACTTGTTAAATACGAGTATCAACATGATTCATCCAACAATTATTCCGTTATTCTACAAAATGACCACATAGGTACTATATTTATAATCAAATCGTCGATTAGTAAAAAAAAAGCAGGAGATTAAAGCCATTGAACTGATTGATGTAATTTTAGGTTCATCGTGCTAAGATTCAAAATCTAACCTACCTGAGGGAGGTCGTTATAACCGCCTTAAACCAATAAATTATTCTATTAATGTGATGAGCGATGAATGATGATTAATGAATCTTTTTATATGTAATATAGAACTTTGCTAATGGCGTATCTTATTTAAGATTGACGGTACATTTTTTATAAAAAAATTTACCGCAAAACTACGTTAGTCAGATTATTAGCAATATTAAATCTCTTAATTTATTATCTTTCAATATAAGCTAATTATCTATTTTATCGATATTCCAGTAGACGTATTTGCAGGAGAAATTAAAAAATAAACAAGCTAAAAACGTACTCTTCGCCTGTTCACTGAACTTTTTATATAACTGTTGCACATTCTATAGGATACTCTTCGCAGTTTTTTGTAAATGTTTTAGACATTTTTGATTTTATAGTATGTACGAAATTAGTTGGTGAAAGACTCAGTGTAAAATAAAGCAAAAATAAAAAAACTATACCATACCCCATTTGGGCTTCGAACCCGGAACCCTTGGATTCCGAGTCAAAAGCATAAGAACTACACCACCACCTTACCTTACACGTAAAAAAATGTAAATTTTTGCATTATAAAACACGAGCTAAAATCATATTTTCACGGCTGCATGTTACATTATGAAATGTATATTAGTAAAATATATGAATATTTAAATATTAAAATGAAATATCATTTCACCAATTTCTATTCAACTACAAAAACATAAAAATAAAATTTTTTTTTTTTCAAATTTAAATCATTAATAACATTTTTATTTACCGATCGATTTTGTTCAAAAACAATAGGGTTCTTCCTCTAGCTAACACTAATTTACTGTCCAAATTTCAATACAATCGGATTTTTCTTTGTCGAGTTATCGTGCTTACAAGAAACGTGACAGACGGACGGACGGACAGACGGACATTTTGAAAGCTGTTCAGAATTCGTTCACTAATACAATGATCTGAAATTTTTTTCTCTACGAGCGATATTTACGATTTTAGAAATGTGCCGATCAAATACAATATACTCTTCGTTTTTGCGATAGATACTTTATTAGTGTTAAAATTCACAAAAGTGTTTACACACGTCAAAACATTTGCTAAATAAGCTAAGTAATGTAACAATAGTAAGTATGGTTAAAATATATAAGACTAAACGTTATAGTTAAAATCGATTATTAACAACAAAGTGTACAACGTGGATAAAATAAGTAGTAATAAGGTAAAATATATCAATAGATTAGTAAAATACATAAAAATAACATGACAATATGATGTAAAACTCTGGGACAGAGAATCAAATACAATATGAACATACTTAAATAATTAATACACATTTAAGGGTTTATTCCACATATTTTATGTACTATGGAAATTATGAGTCGGAGTTATTTAAGAATAATGCATCAGTACATACAAAGTACATTATCTAAAAATGATGTAGATCCATAAATTCACGTATACTATAAAAAGCTTTATCAAGTAAGTATTGTTTTATTTTCGTCTTGAACTGTTTGATCTTAAGAGACTTTACTTCAGGTGGTAATATATTGAAGAATTGAATTCCTAAATAGCCCGTTCCATTTCTAGTTTTGCTTAGGCGTAAGAAATTGTTGTTTAAGTTATCTTTTATTCTGGTGTTATATGAATGTATTTGGCTTCTAAGGCAAAATGAGTCCTCATTATTTTTTATATATAAGAGGCACTGAAATATGTAAGTACATGGTACTGTCATAATTTTTAATTTAATAAATTGTTCTTTACAATCATCTCTAAATCTTAGACCGGAAATTATGCGTATCGCTTTTCGTTGGGTAGAAAACACGTCAGTGGATGATGTAGCATGCCCCCAGACTAGGATGGCATATGATATAGTGGAGTGGATGAGGCTGTGGTATGCAGTTGTTAGGATATTTTGAGATACTTTTCCAACTAGATTTCGAAGCAGATATGAGACATGAGTTACTTTCGAGGCACATGTGATTGAATATATTAGGATTTATATTTATTGACAAATGCTTGAAGAATAAGAAGAGTCCTTATGGTATGCGCCCGGAGAATTTTTAATCCTGGACATAAAAAGAAGGGGTTATAAATTTGACGCGTATGTTTTATATCTGTGTCTGTCTGTGGCTTTACAAAATCTTGATATGAGTGTAAACACGTTTAAGCTAAAAATAAAAAATATCCTTTTACAGAATGCCTTCTACTCATATGACGAATATTTTGAATATTTCGGCTCCTTGCCCAATTTATCGTCTGTCTAATTAGATTCATTGTATTTAACGTTATATTTTAGCATTTTGCATTAATTGTTTTTTCTGTGTTTTTGACAATGTTATATTTTACGTTTTTTCCTCTACTTGAGGTACTAGTTTTTATGACTACTACTTATTTTATTTGTGTTATCGTGACTCTGTTTTTTTATACTTGTTTTTAAATTAAGTCGTTAGTTTTTTATCTCTGACATATGCAAACATTATATGTATAGCATGAATAAAATTCTATTCTATTCTATTCATATCTCGGTGATCCGATATTGATGCGTTTTTTTTTATTTGAAAGAGTATTTTGCCGAGAAGATTTCATCTCGTGCAACTTTCAGGGAGACATCAATAAAGAGTTAATTATATTGTTTCCAACGTATTCGCACATTTGGCGAATGCGTTAGGATTTAAATAAAAAACTTGGTTTTCGATTTATTTGAAAAAGTAAGAGATTTTAAGTTCGAACAAAAGAAATGTTTCTATTTCTTTTTATGTCAATTCTTACTCCGTTAGTTTAAGAGGTACAAAAAAATTCATAATAGCGTTTATTTTTCTACGTAACACTTGCAGTCGAACTAAAATAACAAAATTCCGACCAATGGTTGGAGAGATAGAGAGCACATCCGGTTTGAGATAAAAATCAAGATAGCGAACTTCCTCCCACTTTCTGAGATGTCCACCTCATGGATTCCAGACCCATGCATATCTCCAATTAAGTTTCTGAAGTCAAACTCTTTGCAATCCATGGGGCAATGAAAACCCTGTCACTATATGCTAGAAGTTTATTTTGTCGTGATTTAGGTTCGATATAATGGGGAACATTTCTTTTTATTATTTCCGCCAGAGTGCAGCAGCCGTACTCGGTTGTTTCACATACCTTTCTAGGTATGTGGGTTGTTCGCGCTGTTGGGGTTATGTTATATCCAATGTTAATACGAACAGTATCTCTTTGAATAAACAAAATTAATTAGAAAAACGTATAAAATGAAAACATGTTGCTGTGTACCTAAGTGTTCCAACACAGGAAATTTAAACTATTACAGGTTATATTATCTGACAAGTTCAGAATGACTAAACCGAGTACGCATGGTGCAATCTGTCGGATATATTAAGAACTGGTTTGGATTGCTCCTTATTAAGCAACGTAGTTTCCAAAAAAAGCCACCTAACTCCAGCGCTATTACGACTTTTTAATAGAGATAGGTCGACGAAACTTTCCATATTTGATATCTGTAAAAGTCATGCAAATAATATAATTGTATGCACTTATTTGGTATCAAAATGAAGCTTGCATCATCACGAATCAGATTTCACCATAAAATAGGCTATCAATATGCTCAATGGAAAGTTAGAAGGAAAACTTCCTGGAAACTTTCAGAGTTTTCTAAACGGAAAGTTTCCAGGAAGTTTTCCTTCTCCTCTTTCCATTGGGTACATTGATAGCCTATTTTATGGTGAAATCTGATTCGTGATAATGCAAGCTTCATTGTGATACTAAATAAGTGCATACAATTATATTGTTTAGGTACATGACTGTTACAGACTTTTATCAAATGTGGAAAGTTTCCTCGACCCATCTCTGCTTTTTAATGTACGCAGTAACTATGTAATTAATTAGTATTAGTATTAAGAAATACGGCGTACCCGGCTGAAAGACAAATAATAATACTTGGATGGATGGAACCACTTGTACATAATTAAAAATGAATTTATGCGAAACGGAGACATCCGTAGGTTTATGTAATTTTTTTTAGTGTTATAATCGGCACGTTTGGGCCTCGGGCTTAAAAATCGAAAGTATACCAATCGATTTTACTTTTACCAAAATAGAATATAGAATTCGTTGACCGCGAACAACATAATTACCTTGCAGATATTTTAATGTGATAAATTACTTAATTTCTTAATTGATCCATTAATTACACTTGACTCGTGCTTAAAAAAATATACGAGTATATTATAATTTCTTGTGATAGCGTGGAATTCCGTTTCTATAAAAGCTATTTTATCGAAAATGTTTTTCCATGAACGTTAAAAAAGTGCGATGGGAGAAGTCCCCACTTTCCAGAACCCTAATTGGGGATATACATAAGTCAGGAATCCATGAGGTGGACATTCCGGAAAGTGGGAGGAAGTCCGCCATCTTGATTTTTATGTCAAAGCGGATGTGCGCTGTATCCCCACAACCGCCGCTGGTCCAATTTTAATCTTGTTTTTTTAGTACGACTACAAATTTTACATAGCAAAATAAAGGCCATTATGATTTTTTTTGCACCTCTTAAAATCAGTACTGAGTAAGAATTGACACAAAAAGAAATGAGAATTAGGAATCAAATTTTTTTTAAGCACAACCGTCCAACTTTCTTCAGTGTAATTTTTTAAAAATATTTCTTTAATACAAGAGGTATCCAATATTTTAGCCATAAAATCGCGTTTTATTCACACACCATTACCTCTAAAATTAAGAAAGATAGAGTTATTTTCGTTCACTGACTTTCTGGGCGTGGTGTGAACACTATTTTTTCTGCGACCGACAGTATATTTTTTTATGTCCAAATAGGCTTAAAATCTGTCTCTTGGTCTGTTTGTCTGTACCATATTTTTTCTACGCACAATTACTCTGGAACGGTTTATGAAACTTGGTAAACCTATGAATTATAACGAGATCTGGAACTAGATTAAATTTTGATCTTTTTCCGTTGAAGAGTTGGGGGCAAATGACGGGGTAAATAAATAAAACAAGCAAGTAAGAGTCCATGAAATTGGAATTTAGTATATGTACAAGAACCAAAGGTCTCAATTTTTTTTTTGGCATCAGCCACCTCCACTACCATCCCTTTTAATAATGAGATGGCGGTGGTAAGGGGATACTTGAATAGTAAATCTGGATTAGGAAGTAGTGATTCCTTAGGCAACGGTTTTTCATTTTCATTATTCGAAATGTTTTAAAAAATCGCTGCCCAAGGAATCACTACTTCCATATCCAGATTTTCTATCCAAGTCTCTCACAACGAAAAAATGTTGTATCTGGAAATAATCGTTTAAGGAACTTTAATAATATAATATTTGAAATCGTCTACCCCAAAACCCATAAAACGATATCCCACCCTCTAACTGATCCTTTGACATAAAAGTCACAGGCGTAGAGGTTTTTTTTCCAGTAAAATACTGGTTAATTGTATTATTTTGTAGATTTCAGACATTGTTTACAAGAAAATACATGTGGCAGAAATAGAGAAAAATTTTTGGTTCTTGTACACACACTAAATCACAATTTTATTTTTTCATCCCCTTTAATGCAAAAAAATTTTTTAAGACCTTACCTTCTCTTATATATACTAAATACCAATTTTATGGACTCTTACCTGCTTGATTTACCTATTTACTCTCAATTTACAGTGATTGATAAACAGTGATTTTAATTTAAAAAATCAGATGATTTAAATTAGTTGATTTAAATCAGGCCAACTCTGCTAATGAGGGACTTGGATCTGGAAGTGGAAGTAGTGATTTCTTAGACAGTGTTTTATATTTTGTTTTAACTGATTAAAATTAAAATCTATTTTTTTGTGCAAATCAGGGACATTGCCTATTGGATACAGCAACTTTCGGAGCGTGAACTTTTGGTTTTACCAACGATTATTGTATTTTTGCTTTAAGGTGGGCGGTTCGGTGAACGTAGTTCGAGAATTTCTCCTACATCCCTGAACCGATCCAAAAAATTTTTTGATGGGCTTTTAGAGACAACTTTATAGAATAGTACTAGGCTACTGAAAACTAAAAAACGAAAAAACATTTTTTCTCGTGCGAATATCAAAAAAACATTTTTCTGTTGATTTCAATAGTCTGGTATCATTCTATAAAGTTTTTTCTAGAAGCCTATTAAAGAATTTTTTCAATCGGTTCAGGAATATAGGAGGAATTCTCGAACTACGAAATCATTTTCTTAAGCAGGGCACCGCCACCCTTAACTAAAGTATTCGAAGAACGAGAAGCAAGATCATCGTATGGTTCACATTTGGGTATAGTTTCATCATATAATGTGTTTATAATTTAGGTAAACTTGTCCACTTTCTTTAGTTCGAATCTCCATTCCCCGCAGCCAGGTATTTATTTTTTTTACATATCAATAGTTATTGTGATAGGTACTACTTATTCTCATATTATCAAATAAATAAATCAGACCATTGTTATCGTATTTCAAATAGAATTAATCAATCAGTTTTTTGGTAGATACTGCTTTTATTTATTTAATACACTTTTAAAATTGTATATGATAAAAAAAATGACGTTATATTATATTCATCACAGTCGATTAACGTAATTTTCCAAGCGGAAATTTTGTTTTGTTATTACTCTTATGACCTTAAACTAAAAATTCTTCGTTCGCAGATCTATATTGTTTGATTTCAATTGAAAGCACTGTGCTATTTTGTAAAGCACCTTTTTGCCCATTAACAATGATTGGTCAATTACCAGCAATAGTTTATTCTTATTCAGCAGGTTGCAACAAAGCTCTTTATATATTAGAACCTATTCACGATTCATTGCGGTCGGTTTACTGTTGTATGCTAAAAAAATTACCATAATAGTACTAATACATTAATTCGGCTTTTTGTTACTTTATAATAAAGCAATGGATTGAATACTTATTACACACCTATTTGATTTAATCAAATAGGTTTGTTATAGCCGGGCAAATATTTTTAATAAGTATCGTAGACAAAATATTTTTGTAGGGAAACCTTTTGACTGATGTAGAATGTCTGTCTGTATGTGTATACAAAATTTATTAAATATAACCGCCTCTTGTTATAAATTGATTAATTATCATAGGTCCACACTTTTTTTTAAAATTTACATTGATTAGAAGATGTGAGTATGTTTTTTGTTTTTTGATAAGCTGAGTGATAATCTGAAGTCCGTTTTGCTATGACAGACCTCAATTTTTTTTTTAGCTCCTCTTGCCAACTCCAAAATTATAAAAAAAGATCTATAATGAAATGCAATTGGCACAACAGTAAATTTATATCCCAAAAGCCAGTTTGTACGTCAATACTAGACTTCAAATTCAACTAAAAGATATTGCATACGTTTAGGCAGAGACTACACGAGTCTCTGCTTTTACTATTAGATACACAATGTATTATTTTTTTTGTGGATCTGTCTTATGCAATTACATAGTTACATGTTTGAATATTGAAATTATAATACTAAGAAAAATCAAAATAATTAGTTATTATTAATATTGTAGATTATAAAGTTCCTCCAAATTTTTGTTTAAACAATTTTCTTGAACTGTTTTAAAATAAAGTAAAAAAAAAAAATTGAGAACTTTGGTTCTTGTACACACACTAAACGATAATTTTATTTTTTTCACTTCTCTGATATTGAGGTGGGGGTGGTAATGGGGTGGCTAATGCCAAAAACATTTTTGACACCTTAGCTTCTCTTATACAGTGGGTCCCCGGATGGAGTTGACAAGAGGAAAAACATCTCTATTATTGATTTTACGACGAAAAGTCATTCTTTATAAAAAATGAATTTACCATAAAAAAAATCTTAGATCAGATGTACCGGGTGTTAATAAATTAAGAAAACATCAAAATACCTCAAGAGAGAAGTAAGTACCTTTATTTATTATTTTGGACAAAATTTTTATAAAACAAAGTTGTTTATAATCCAAAATAAAGCCCAAATACAAATTATGAAGTCTAAATATTGACTTTTACATTTATGTCAACTTACATTTTTTCTCAAACATTACCTTACCATAATAACATTAACTTCAACGATTGTGGAAAAACAATTTATTCTACATAGCCTCCTCCAACCTCAACACATTTCTTCATCCTTTTAATAAATTCACCATAGACCTTACGAATGGTTGAGGGTACATTCACTTCATTCACCACGTCTTGTATTCGTGCTTTGAGTGTTTCTTGATCATGCGGCAGATGCATTTTCTGTTTTAAAACACCCCACAGAAAAAAAATCATTGGTGTAAGGTCTGGTGATCTTGCAGAAAAATTAATTGGAGCATATCTGGCTCCGAAGTGATTTGTCAACCACTGCCGTACCAAAACTGAAGAACGAGCTGGGCAACGTCTTGCTGCCAAAAAATGTTACGCCATACTTCCGGTTGCAGAGTGTTTATAATGGCAATACAAAGTTTTCCAAAAGGTCCAAATAAACATGCTGGTTTAAATTTTCTTCTAAGAAATATGGACCAACGATTCGATCATAAAAAATCCCACACCATACATTTACTTTTTTATAACGTTGACTTCGTTTGTGAATGACATTGTTTGGATTTTCAAAAGCCCAATAACGACTGTTTTGTAATGAAACGTGGCCATTGGTACAAAATGTTGCTACGTCAGTAAAAAAAAACATTCTGTGAAAACTTTTGTCTACGAGGTAATTCTCACCATAAACAAAAATCCAATCGCTTCTTTTCACCTCCATTTTCAAGTGTATGTCTGAACCTTGGCTTAAACGGTCGAACTTTGTTTTCCATATAAATTCTCTGTAAATGACTTTTACTTACTTCCAGTCTTTGTGAGCGTTTCCGTAAAGATAATTTCGGGTTTTCTATTACTGAATTTGTTGCCAAAAGTGTTGCCGCATCGTCTTCATTGTACTTTTTCTTGGGTTTTTTGACATCCAATACAGATCCAGTTTCATTGAAGTTTGCGCAATGATTGGCGCGTTATCGCTGTGTTAGGGAACTTTTGGTGGAAAAGGTTAATTGCATATCGATAAGAGACGCCTCCAATCCCGTAACCTTTGATCAAATAAATTCTTTCTTGTTTGGTAAACATTTTTTAAATGATCAACAGAACACTAATAAATGCAGCTGTAAGATAGTAATATTCTACACAATGTCACAATGACGTTCGACAGCACACTCTGTTTCTTAATCTGAATTCTTATTCATATTAATAAATTCAACGTCAAAAGATAAACACAATAAAAACATAATAGTCAAAATACAGACTTCATAATTTGTATTTAGGCTTTATTTTGGATTATAAACATCTATCTTTTATAAATATTTTGTCCAAAATAATAAATGAAAGTACTTCTCTCTTGGGGCATTTTGATGTTTTCTTAATTTATTAACACCCGGTACATCTGATCTAAGATTTTTATATAGTAAATTCATTTCTTCGACAAGCAGAATTTTTTATACAGAATGACTTTTCGTCGTAAAATCAATAATAGAGATGTTTTTCCTCTTGTAAACTGCATCCGGGGACACACTGTATATACTAAATACCAATTTTATGGACTCTTGCTTGATTTATCTATTTACCCCCATATTTAACCCCATATTACCCCCTAACCCTTCAATGGAATAAGATCAAAATATAATCTAGTTCCAGATCTCGTTAAAATACATACGTGTATCGAATTTCAAGCCAATACCTTAAACGGCTCCAGAGTAATCATGCGCACAAAAAAAATTACAGTCAGACAGACCGATCGACAGATAGAAATTTTGTTTTGCCCAAACCTAGAATCTCGACGTTGCATGACATTTTAAGCCCATTTGAACAATAAAAATTTTCAAAATTTTTTTTTGCGTTACTATGCTTCCACTGGATGTGGAAGTAATTTAGGTGTAACATCAAAATCGAAAACATTGCTTTAATTCAACAAATATTATACGAGTAACTCAGTATAATTTACTATTTATTTTTATAATAATCTTATTTAATTTAATGTATAGTACCTACTGTATTTGCTACTGGTTTCAACTGTGGATCTATCTACAATCAAAGAAATGGCTAGGGTAGCGTGACCATTCGCACAGTGCCATGCTGAAATATAACAACTCTGGATTAATTAGAGAGTTGTAAAGAGTCGTAGAGGTAACCTAGCTGCAGGCGCGTGCTGGCCCACCGGGATACTGAGAGTTTACCGGTGGGCCCTCGATAAAGGGGCCCTCCATGAAGGACCCTCCCCGTTTATGAATTTCCATTTTGTAGGGTAAGAATTTTTTTTTGAGATTTCTCCCCCCCCCCCCTCCGGCTAATCAATTTTCATATTTCCTCATTTCCGAGGTAAACAATTCTTTGTATTTCTCCCCACGCTCATCAATTTTCATTTTTGGGGTAATTTTTTTTTCCGATTTCTGTCTGGGGCCCTTTCTAAGTTATTTTCCCGGGGCCCAAAATGGTCCCAGCACGCGCCTGCCTAGCTGCATACAAGACAGCAACGTTACGGCTATTAAAAATGTTTAAAAACAAGGGAATAATTAAAATATTTTACCTTTGGTTTTCCTTTTTTTCACTAACATAATATCTGCACTTGCACTGCATAATGAATAATAACCGACGTTTATTGTCTTATTCACTCCTATTAAATACCTATAAATGTTCTAAATTACCTAAATCAAACGTTTATTTGAAAACACGGATATTAGTACAAACAAACGCCCCCAGACGCGTTCCCGCGTTTGTTGCAGTTTGGTGTAATTCGTGGAAT
This sequence comes from Rutpela maculata, assembly GCA_936432065.2. Classification (NCBI taxonomy): domain Eukaryota; kingdom Metazoa; phylum Arthropoda; class Insecta; order Coleoptera; family Cerambycidae; genus Rutpela; species Rutpela maculata. The sequence continues at coordinate 230,771,970 of OW386287.2, read as the reverse complement.
CGGCGGCAGAATTAGCCCATTGACAACGAGTGCGCATGCGCAGTACAGAGAAAATGGCAGCAACAATGTGATTCATCCCCCACTCTTAGGCAATTGACCTCAATATCATATCAATCCACGATTTGCAGCGTGTAATAGCGGTTAATAATAAATATATCAATAATTATGTATATTGTCAAAATTTACATAATTTTAAGAATGCGTCTAGTTGGTGGTGATTTAAAGTGTGATGGGATACATTTATTAGTGTCTCGAAATGTGTTTTCGCAATGAATGTTTCTAAGAGCCCATTCAAATATAATTGTTAAATAAAAAGTTATTCGATTGGAGATGGAAACCGAGGTTTTAAATCTGCAAGTGTGAGTATTATGCCTAATTACTTTATTCACTTTAATATAAACTTCCGGTGTACCTATACCCACTTATATGTCAATAAATGTTTTTATTTATCTACATTTGATGCAAGCGCAAATCAGTAATTATTGTTACCTGCAGTATCAATTGATTAATTATCTATTGTATTCTATGACTTCCTATCATTAATAATCGTTATTAATATAGGTACTTATTTTCAATCATGTACGAGCTAACGATGCATTTTCCCAGCACCCTTGACCCAACAAAATGTTTTCGTCATAAGTACGTTATTATTATTACCAGGCAGGCTATTTGTTTTATTAATAATTAAATTGATATAGACAACTGACAATATAAATTTTTCGATTCGCACATCACACCCACAACCTTGAGAGCCTTGCCATTTTGCCCTCTAGATTTATCGGCATTGAATCACTTTATTTTGCTTTGTTGTGTAGACGCGGAAAATCACAAACAACCCGAAAGGTCAAAACAGAAAAATAACATCTTCGCGTCCTATAATTTATTTTGTGGTAACTTGTTTCATTGTGAAATTTGATAACACTTCCTGTAAGCTAGTGTTCAGAGAATCTCAACAGGAAACGTTTTTAAAGCCCGATTTTTTTTACATTCTTGAATGTACTTGCACGTCAAAAAAGTGCACACCTAATTTTGCAGTATCGAACTCTAGGGAAAAAAATATGCAGTTTTCTGTAAGGGTTAGAAAATACTTTAGATACAGACGTAAACAAACAGGTCCACAAATGTTTTTTTATTTACATTGATTAGAGTATCTGGACTAAGTTTTTTGGCACACTGAGTTATAATCTGAAGTCCGTTATGCTCTAACTGGCCTCAATTTGTTTGTAGCTCCACACTTGCCAATCCCAAAATTATAAAAAAATCTATAATTGAATGCAATTGCCACAACAGTAAAATATCCAAAAAGCCAGTTTGTACCTCAATACTAGGCTTCAAAATCAACTAAAAGATATTGTGTGTATCAGCCTTACCATAAACTACCGTCTCACTCCACTCACCACCGTTCAGGGTAAAAAAATCGTTTCTTACTATACAACAGGACATGTTAGAGAAAAAAAATGTATACAGCCAATAGTCTGGGCCCTCATGTGAAGAAAAAGATACGCAATGCACAATGCACCACACTTACCACAAAATAATCCGTCATTTTTTTCAACCCCTCTCGGAGGGTGAGACAATTATATCTTTCTATAAAACAGTATCTCTTGAAGCAGTATCTCTATAGTCAGCCAAAAGTTTAGGCCGCGAAATGGAGAGAAAGGTATATGTACACGAATATACAGGGTGGACTATTAATAATAGGCTATAGTTCAAGGGTAGATTCTTTGGATCAAAATATGAGGATATAACCAAACATGCTTCAGTAAATTTTCACTGTGGAAAAAGATACAGGGTGTCAAAATTGTAATTTTTTTTCTTTTTTTTGCAATACCTCAACTACCTCTTGACCGATCATCTCCCAATTTGGTATGGAAACATTTTTTAGTATGAGTATATATTACATCACGCTAGCCCGTGGAGGGCGCCTCATGAGATATACCTACCTGATGATGAATATTTTTCTCTCTTTTTTTTACGAAACGTAGTGGCACTTTTGACTAGAAAATCTCATGCAGGAGTCATTTCTACGTAAAAAAAGGTACATTTGAAGGTCTCATTCTTTGAAAACAAACCCAATTTGAAAAGGAAAAATTGTATTTATTGTAAAGTGTGCTTTGGTGACGTCTTAGTTCGGTCAAAATGTCAAACTAATGAAATTGTACGTAAATGACAGAATTAAGACGTCATCATGAATCAAATTGTACTTAAATATAGAACAAATTAGGATCTATTTATGGCTAGAAAAACATTCGCTTCCTGCAAATATAAAGCTACCTGCAATACCAAAATAAACCGAAAAAATAAAAAAATCAAGTGTCGAAATCATATAGAAATTCAACAAAAAAAAAAAAAAAATTATCATTACATATGACATTATTTCCAAATTTTCCTTTGCTTCTAGGTGCTGTAATGTACAGGGTGTTTCAGGTATGCACTCATTAATTTTTAGGGGTGATTTTATGCCAATAAATATTTAAAAAAATTACTATAAACGTGGGTCCTATTAAGGACCTAGAATAGCCTCTAAAAATTAATGACTGCATACCTGAAACACAATGTATATATCTATTTTGATGATCAAAATCGGTTAATGTAATAGAACACTATAAGGGAACGTGTGTACAAATGTACAAAAAAATGTGAGTCGATCATATAACTGCTCTCTTTTGATTGACTATAAAAATAATAGATTTACAGTAGTCACTGTTTTGTGTAAAATACTTAAATTACAGAAGACAAAAAACTCTGATTCTAAGCTATATTTGATTAAACTGATTGCAAATTTTATTATTAGAGTTATAACGACGATTACACCATTCATCCTGACATAAAAGAACAAAAGGCAATGCCTCCTAGGTATCAAACAATTATTATTGGTTTACTATGGGTTTCATATTTAAAATTTGAACATACCTCTTAAATCAGAAATCAACTTGTATGAAGTAATGTTACAAAACAAGTTTGCGTACCGTAACGTAGAGTAATAATTTTTCAATTACGATTTATCACAATTCGTGTATTATAAGCCTCATTAATTAGAAAGAACGAAAAATCGCAAACCACGTTCACATGAAAGCGATTGAAAACTAACACTATCATGATGTAAAAAAGAAAGAAACTGTACTGTTGCATAGTTTTTGTCTGCCATAGCAATTTAGTTATAATGTTTCGTTGCGATACACCGCTTTGTTGTTTTCGTGGCGAAAATTAAAACTGAGGGCTAAATTCTCGATATACAGGGTGTCTTATTGAGGACGGACCAGCCGGCGCAGGATGATAGAGGACCTCGATACGCATAACACCCCCATGTATGTCAATGCGACATTTGTTAGTTTTAGGAGTTATTTAGGTTTTCGTGTATTTTTAGCTGAACTCCGACTTTTCTGACAACTATTAGTAAGGTACTACAGTCATGATTTTTTTATGAACGTAGTCCAATAGCTGGCTTATTGCCTGAAAAATATTTTTTTATTGAAACCGGAACTAATTGGAGAATTAAAAAAATTTAAATTTGATTAAGGCAAAAATGATTCTTTAACTTTGCAACACTCTAGCGAAAAATAAAAAGATAGAAAAAAAATTGTAGTATCCATTTTAAAAACAATTCTACTTACTGGCAATCAACAAGACAAATTTTATTCAGGTAGCCAGGCAGTGACTTCACATCGAAAGTTTTGTGCAAATCCCTCTTTAATTTTAATCGAAAACATTATTTGAAAAGTGAGATAAGTTGTCGTGGATGGAGACAAATTGACCAATTGGATCTGCATCACGCCTATGCTCAACCTCAATTGGTCGAAGTGACAGCATGTCATTTAACATTGTACTTTCGTCCCTTTATTCTACTATAACTTTTTTTTTACTAGTTGTTTATCGTCTACTTTAAAGGGATCTACACACGATCCAGCGACAGGGAGCAGACCAACCGACCTTCTCGGTACACTTTAAAGATTGCCATGCGAACTCGTAAAAGTAAGCTGGTCTGATGGATTGAAGTGGTCTGCTCGATTGTCGGCATGCTTTGAAGACCTGGAATTCCAGCAGACCAGTTCACTTTTACGAGAGTTGTTATGGCAATTTTCAAAGTGTACCGAGAAGGACGTGCCTGGTTGGCTGGATCGTCTGTAGACCATTTAAGTGTCCTATTCTATTTTTCTATATATTTCTTTGTGTATTTTTTTTTACTATTACGGTTATGCACGAGGAAGCCCGGAGCCCCATTCTACTACACAATGGTTGTTAGACGCTATCTGCATCAACAGTTTTCAGGCAGGTTGATTGGGCATGGAGGACCGATAGTCTGGCCTCCAAGGCCTCCGAACCTAAATCCCGTTGACTTTTTAATTAAAATTTGAGTAATTTTATTCTAGTTGTTTTTCATTTAACTTCTAAGAAACTTCAATAAAATAAACTTGGTAAAGCGAATATTGTCTCTTTTCAATGCTAACCGATGTTACTATCTGCACTGCGAGTGCTAATGACACACGTATCTCACCTTTCGTGGTAGTGAAGTAAAAAAAAATGGCGTACCTCCCAAAGGAATTTAGTGTACCTTTGAAAAATCCAAGTCTCTCACAACGAAAAAATGTAGTGGGGGTGGATGAAGAATTGAAGATGAAGAATTTTGAGGCTTTTGATTCTTGTACACATTCTAAATCACAATTTTATTTTTTTCACCCCCTTTAATAATGGCTAATGCCAAAAGATTTTTTGAGACCTTAGCTTCTCTTATATATACTAAATGAGATTATACTGATGATACTTTTTGTAAAAGTTGCGACGGTAATAATGTGGACTAAAAATATTCAATACGCAATATTGTATGTTGATAAGTATTCAGGTATCTTAGAATATTTTCTAGGTCTGTCATTTTCTCCTTACTAATAATTCTGTGGCAAATATTTTTTTCTGATGCCAAAAAACAAAAATTTCTAGGATACATGAATTAAGTAAAATGGGTTAAAATTATTACTAAATTAAAGAAATCCTTTAATATAAAAACAACTGAAACGTAATTTCTTTAACCGACTTCATAAAATTCAACCCGTATGTACGTTTTTTTAAATAAATTAACTATTGGATGGAGTTTTTGATATGTTTTATGATTTTAATCGACCTATAGCCTATATAAGTTGGCATAGTAACTTCATGCACAATCATCTGTTTAGATAATTACTTCAATATTAAATGTCACTAACAATTAAATGTCAACTTAAATCTCGAAGTACTTGAAACCAGTTATTACTACATAACTCAGTTTATTGACACATTTAATTATTATTTCCTGGCATTATTTGTATGTTACAATAACTACAAAGCTGCGTATACATACAGCGAACGACGACGAACGAAGGTAATTGAACGAATTTGGTCGAAATCGAAATACCCAAGTCAAATAGTAACCAATTTCGATGTTTGACGGAAATTTGTACTGTATAATCCAGTCATCTTAGTCAAAATAGGGTAAGAATCTCGGAATTCAAGATAACCGGCTGTAAACTCGTATAAACCTTTATTTTAACATCCTAAAATTTGTCTCAAAACCTACTTACGATAGCGTGGACGACACTTGTAGATAACTAAGGTCAAAGGTCAAAAAATCGATTTTTTGCGCATTTTTTGCAAATATCTCGTTCCCTGTAAAATTTACGCTATTTGTATTTATTATAAATATTGTAGGGGATAAAATTCTCTACAACTTTTGTTTCAAACATTTTTTTATTCTTATTAAAAAGGTTGGGTGGTTGTCGTACCAGATTTATATATGTGGCACAATGAGCTACAAGTCTTTGACCCTTTCCAAATTTTACTAGCACCCACATGTAACATTTGAGCATGGGGGTAGCTCTTACCACCCTTTAAGGGTAGTCTCTAGTCATGTATTGTTGGTTGGAACGAATTTACTCCGTATTTGTTCACCCTATCTAAAACTATAAAAGTCTGAATTTTCTTTCCCATTTTGAATCCTACGAGGGGTGGGAGTAGTTTTAGCTCTCCATAGAATCGAGTCTCTACCCTTTAAGAGTAATGGCTGGTTGTCGCACCAGAGTCAAATATTTTGCATTGAGAGATACAAAAATTTGGCCTTTGTACATGTTATTTACACTCACCTGCATCTTTTGAGTTTTAGCGATAGTTTTCACCCCACATAAGGGCGAGTTTCGGTTTAATTTATAGAAATAGCTCACTGTGGCTCGAATTTATATTCTCTACTCTCGACTACAAAACACCTACCATTTTTCACACTTCATTAATAGTTATTACATTATTTCTATGATTTTACACCATTTTAAGGGATGTTTTTGATTAAAAAACAAAACTGTCACGATAGATCCTTTTTTGGACTACGGATTTGGATTCAGCATCGAAAAATACACAAACTCCATATAATTTGGTCCACTGCACAGAACTTTTTTTTTGTGTGGCTGCGTTATGAAAGAACAACGGTTGTAAATAATAAAGAAAAACACTCACCTCTGGCAGTTCTACGTATTCGACGCCATGCTGCGCCGTGGCATTCGGTTCTATCGTCCATATTTTTAATTTGCCCTTCTTCAGTAAGCTCTCCGTTGGTAGGAGGCTCAAATTGAAGGGCCTGCCGAATGCTTTTAATCTCAAATTATTCTTGCTAACGTCTAATATTTTATTTTCATATGGCTTTCTGGGTTTCTTAACCACTTCTTCCTGTTCTATCATATTTTCCGTGTCGTCCGGTATATTTCTTTTTCGTACGTGCTGTATAGGAACTACCTCGTATTCCGGAACTGTAAAAAAAACAAGAAATTAGTAAGTTCGAATAATGATAGGCGTTTTCTACAAAAATATTTTTACGATCTTGCTAGAGCGTTTAAAAGTTTGAAGAATAAAGACATAGTGTAACTTCTTTGTAATTAATTTACTAAATTCTAATCATAGTTCTTCGAAACCCAATCCGGACAATTTATACAAAACTGACATTTGAAGATTTTGGAATCGTGTTATTATTTCCTTATCATAAATAATGAAATAAAAATTATAAAAAGTATGTATGCCTATAATTACTCTACACATTTGGAGATAATAGACCACACTAAAAGTTTCGGTACATTGGGATTAATTTCATTTTCAGACGAAAAACTCAGATAAAACTAACAATTTCCATATTTACGAATAACAATTTCAATTGATAAAGGTTATTTTAGGTATTTAACAGGTAACTTTCATATAGTACTCATTAATTTAATATTTAATATTAAAAAAAGAGAAATTATCTATTTTTGTTTTTCATATTAAATATTAGATATTGAGTTATTTTCAATATATTTATTTTGCTTTAAAATGCTAGGAATCATATAATGTAAATCAATACTTCGTCAGTATTAGCTAAAAGAGTAGTTGTTTTGATTGGCTCTCTAATATTGAGCGTTTTAAAGTATTTACCTGACTAGTATATTAACGTGCCCAAATTAGGGCAACAATATACGGAAAGTAGATAATTTAATATTAAATAAAAAAGTGTGTAAGTTGTGATTTACTTAATATGTAAATATTTTCTAATTAGATATTGAGTATATGAAAGTTATCATAGTATTTTTCAATAATTGTTTTTTGAATAACAACTTCATTATACAGTTCATTCATTCAATGTGGTTTGTAGTTGCTAAGAATGTCCCGGCAAAATTAATACCACTCCGAATACTGCGAATCACTGAAAAACATTCAGAGAATAAATAAAACAGCGAACGTTTTAAGATTCTATTTGCTCATCATCTTCTCTCAATGTAGGTACTGGAATATCTAATAAATAAACAACTTGTTTGTGTAATAAAAGCCTTAATTACTTCGTACAGTTGCAAAATAATGTTTCCAGATATCATCATGTTTTATAGAATAATTAATCACTCTAAAATATAAACGAACAGTTAAAAGCCGTAAATTAATTTAATAATAATGCTTATTTTCTGCCCAATGGAATCTGGTCAATTATACACTTTAGTGATAGAAACGATTCTTTTTAACAGTTTTTTTTTATTGAGGTAATTAATGATTCTTTGCATTTCTAATTTCGACACTTTAAAGACGGTATCTGTTGAGAACAATAGGTGGGCCTGCTAAGAATTGGGATGACTAAGGCATGACATAAACTATCCCCCCAAGAAAACGGTTAAAAATTTTAATTTAGCTGTTGAGAAAAAGCCAGTCATAGAACAATAAGAAGTGATTTCAATCAGTCAACATTTTTAATGTTTTTTTGGTGGATACCGTTTCTTTTTGCTTTACGTTAGTAAGGGTATGTACACCCTTATATTTATACATTATTTAGGTATTACTCAAATGAAACTTCCTTACGTGTACCGAGTTTTTAAATTTGTGTTTATCCGTTCTACTTTTGAACATGCTAATACAGTGTCCGCCAAAAAGTCTGCGCCATGGGAAACTGTTGTTTTTCACTGAAAATTCAATTCTTGATAAAAGTTGCATGTTCTCAAACGAAAAAGGGGCTGCACAAATTTGTGTTAGTTTTGGCGCTCAGATCGAAAAATTATTTTTTTTTAAATTGGCTTAAGAGTAAACTACCTTTATTTTTGAAGATATCGAAAAATATTATTTTAAGAAGTTGCTTATAATTCGATGTTATATCCAGATTTGAAATTTGATTGTTCTATTTTAAAAATAAAAATTTTCCACTTTTTTACGCATAATGGGCTAGTAGACAATAACGAAAATGACGAAAGTAATAATATAGCATTATAGTGTGACTCTCCAATATGTTATAAATGTAATTTCGAGGGAATTCTACCAAATATTATTGGTTTTATTTTAAAATGAATATGCTTAAAATCAGAGTTGATTTAAAATAAGGCAGTTTGCCGCTTACCTTATGACGTAATAGCGTAACATGCACGCGCATCCAATGAACGTCGACAAATATTTTTCGTCGCACAACTCCGCCCTCCCTGTCATCTGTAAAAACCGTTTTTGACATCGGTTGTGTGTTTTGGTTTTGTACTAATGATATAACCAGTGACATAATGACCTCGTTGGATATAACATTAATCAATTAGTTATAAAATGGAAGCCGGATTCGAAACTGCAACTGAAGAAAACTTGCCGGCTCTCGATTCGACTATGATATTTCATTTTAATAAATCAAATTCGGACTTTTAGAGTGCAGACGTTAAAAACGTCAATACGAGCAGAAATAAGATATTAGTTTATTAGCTCTTTTCTCTGTAATATTCATTTCAATTTTTACTCTCAAGAAATAAATTACTTTTTCTCGTTTTTTTTTCACACTGTGAGACTCGAAGAAATCTGTATGAACCTCATTGAGTTAGAATGAACCTTCTCAAACAATGTTAATAAATATTATTTATTGGAAATCATTATAAATAGCTTCTTATTATTATTTTCAGTATTATTTTGGGAAGAAGGTAGAAAACACATTTTTAGAGGCATTGCAGACATCACAAAATATAATAAACAACAGTCCAAATTCTGAAACAGTGGCACTTTTCATTTGATCAGCTACGTTGCCACATTTCTAAAAAGAAAATGAGCATTGTATGTTGTATGAAATAATTTGTAATATTAATTTTTAATAGTAAATACGTTGAGTGTTGTAAAATAAAGATTGTTTTGTTACTGTGATTTATTAGGAGACTACGGTAAACCGTTTTGATAGAAGGCGGGGACTTTTAGTATGTTTACCTCCTAACTGCCCCCAACACATTCCTGAAGAAGAAAATTCTCCCCTCCTCCATGTTCTCTACAATCCCCTTTTGGGCATTCATTGATTGGACTAACATTGATAAGAAATTATCTAGTTTCTTTTTATATTGACGTTTTACTTCTAAAAATGTTAATATAATCAATAGTATTAGGTAAACAATCTTACTACAAACATAAAAATTATTGTAGAATCTGTCACACTGAACCACATTAAATGAAAACTGTACTGAACAATGAACTTTCTTAGAGAAATGCGTGTATAAGTGCTAAATAACAATTAAATGAATGTAGATAGTAGGCAACAGCACTGCGCCATCTGGCTGAGGGCTCTTAGTTGCCGCGGTTAGGTAATAGGGACAACATTGTTCATTTACCAATAACGCGCTTCGCTAAAAAATTCGAAATATTTTTATTGTGGCCCCCAAAGTGGGAATATTATTAAAGATTCACCTATTCCAAAGTAAATTAAGCTATTTTATTACATGAATTCTATCGTTTCGTTAATTCGGAGTTCGCTCCTAATTTTCAAGACCTCTAAGACATTTAAGGCATTGTTGAAAATGTCAAATAATAATAATTCCGTGCCGATATAGTCATATCAGAAGAAGGCAGCTTAAAGTGGATTATAAGAAAAAGTAAATAAAGAGCTTTAAATGGTAAAAAAATGTTAGACTTGCAACCACAGGGCCCCGGGTTCGAATCTTGGCTAGGGTGTACTAGACCGCGGTTGTGTGAGAAGCAACACGACTAGTCCCTCTCCTGTCCTGAGTTCGACTCTCAGCTGACACAGATGGCAACGTTTCACGGAATGGTTGTTGTCTGTGTGTGTGTATCCTGATTGAGTGGTGGAATAGCAATAAAGAAACTCTGCTAAGACGTTAGGATAACGCGTTAAAAACAGTTTTCTGGTGCAAATTTGCAGCATGGTCGGTGCAAAACCATAACCACTCCACATCTCTATTTTTTTGTTTATGTAGAATATCGCTTAATTACCATAGACTTAAGAAACCCAAAACGAATACAGTTGTGAAACAATTCCAGAAATATTATATGGTGAAGGTTGCCCGTTCTTGCTGAAATCAAAATTACTTTATCTCATTGTTTGACATAGATACTTAAATATTACTTAATTACACGGTCAACAGTACCTATATACAATCTACATAGTCTCATTAATAAAATAATAGTTCTCACGTTTAAAGAAAAAACATTAGACAGCAGCACTTAATCTGGAACTTATTAAGCCAGTCCTAAATCGGAAATAATCGACGAAATAGTAAATGTTTCCGAACCGCTATTTCTTTGCATTTTTTTGTGAAAATACACCCAATTTTGCAGATCTCAACTCACAGAGGAATATAGGAAAAAAACTCTTTACGCGCTGTAGTTGAAAAATTACAATATCGCAAAAAGCGTACAATATTTTTTACTTATTTACCAAAAAATGAAACCTGTCCGATCTACCGGGTATTAACGAAATAACTAGACAAGCCATAGTTTCTAGAGTTTTCAAAATATGTTAGACTTAAACTTGGTAGGGATAATATATACCAAACATGGCCAATTTGTTGTTACTTTGCACTTTTCCATTACTTTTGCTTTGACATTTTAAATGGAACAGCCTGTATTATTTTTACATTTTCTTTATTAAGGGCACAATTTTAAGTACGATTGCGTAGTTAAAAGAAATGTTGAGGCTATTCGTTTTTCTAGGGCTATTTATAGTTTTTGCATCTAGAGTGCAGTAAGCGAACGCACTCAAATCAATCTAACGGATCAAAAAGATAAAGAGTATAATGTAATTGTGAGATATTTCGAATCGACCTACGGCCAACTAAAATCTCCGAAATTATTAAATTGTAATTAAGTCAACATTTTCAAATGGCAACATCTTTTGGACACCCAGTTAAATACTAATTTTCACGACAAATCTATTGATAACTTTAAATCGAAAATCAGTTTGATGCTGCCCTAAATGCACAAGTTCTTTGGTGAATAATAGGTAATAAATAAATTGAAAAAAATACCTTTATCAGAGTATGCCGTGGAGATTTAATAAAACTAGATTTAAAACATTCATTTCGTCAACAAAAAAACACTACAAATAAAAAGTGTGCTGTAGAAATAAAAAGAAATTTGAGAAATAATGAGACTCGTTGTTAAGTTAATAAGTGCTTTCAGTTTGCGCTTTTCGTTAAATTGTTTGTTTTTGTTCAATTGTTAAATTATTGTTACTGTTTAAAATGTATACAAGGGGTGTAAAAGTGGAATGTTATTTATTGATTTTTTTTTGAATGACTTAAAAAATCGAAAAGTGCGGCAGAATTGTGTGTCCAAAAATAACTGTACAGAATTCATCCATGATTAGAAAATATTATTTAGATATTATGCAAACCACAACTTACACACTTTTTTTATTTAATATAAGATTACCTTCTTTCTATATATTGGTACCTCAATCTGGTCACGCTAATATTCTCTATAGTTAGGTAAACACTTTAAAACACTCATCATTGGAGAACCAATCAAAACAACTACTCTTTTAGTTAATACTGACGAAGTATTGAATTACATGATATTAATGTGAAAAAATCATTTTCCGAAATATAAAATTATATTTGACAGGTAGTTCACGCTAGTACCAAGAAAGGGACCTGTCAACTCTTAATAAAGAATATATACCTAGGTTAGATACTTTCAAAAATAAAACGATAGGAAGATAATATCTTGAATGTGGTTGACGAGGATGAAAATCTGATACAATTTTGGTAAAAAAAATATACAAAGTGATCACTGAAAGGAATAAGATAATTAATGAATAGAAGGCGTCAAATAGAAAGGGGGAGATTTTTACAAATAATTTCACAGATTATTTATATTCCTCGCTTATTGGAGAGAAGTATTGTAATCGTGAAAAATCACTATTCCAACTTTCTTAGGATCTTCACATTTCAGATTTAGATTATGAAAATCTAGGTATTTCAATTCAGTCATTCAGTCCGTCTGTCGGTCTGTTGGCTCTATATCCAAAAAATATTTGACCGAGAAAAATAATATTCGGCAGGTAAATAAGGCTTATTGCCATGGAAAAAATCTGGTATATTTTGATTGAAAAATATAGAGGCTGAACACCCCAAAAAAATAATAAAGGAATGTTACGGAAAACAGTAATACTTGACATCTAGATAATACAAATGGCCCTGTACCTTGGCCTGTCTATTCACCAGATCTAAGTATTTTAATTTTTGTTGTGTGGGGTCATGTGAAAAATGACTTTTTTATACATCTCCTGAAACACTGGAAATTTTACAAAATCTATCCGCATTATACCATTGACGGAGCTAGAAAATGTCAAGAAAAAGACGGGATGCATTTTGATCAATTACAGGTAGTAAACGTCTGTTTTAATTTGAATATCTTTTTTATTGTTAAAATAAATAATTTCGGACAGAATACTTTTGTTATTTGCTTTCGTTTTGTCGACAAAAGGAATGTTTTGAATGCAATTTTAATCAGTTTCCACGGCCTACTTGATAAAGGGTATTTTTTCGATTTTTTTAATTAAGTATCATTCATCAGAGAACGTGTTTTTGTGTTAATATTAAACCGATGTTCGATTTTAAGTTCTCAATGGATTTGTCGCAAAAATGTTGCCGTATGATAAAGTTATTACAATTACAGATCAGTGTTTTCTGAAATTTTGGTTGATGGCAGGTACTAAACCAATTCTAAAAATCTCACGTTTACATTTTTCTCTTATCGCTTTATTCCATTAGATTGATTTGATTCATTACACTCTAGATGCAAAAATAAAAATGACCCAAAATCAAGAAAGTAATCTCAAATTTTTTTAAGAGTGTGCAATCGTAGGTAAAATCTTCGAAATCCAGAAATGCAAAGATGTGCAGTGTTCCGTTTAAAAATTGACCACTTTTGACATATATGTTTCTCTTGCTAAATTCGAGTCTTATACCTTGAAAACTATGGCTTCTCTAATGATTCCGTTGACACCAGGCATATGAAATGCTTTCGAAGATGTTGCGGTTTCAATTTAGGCTAGAAATAGTGAGAATTTGCTAATGTAAGATGAGGCCGTAAATTATCCTCATACAGTTTTTATTAATAGAATCTTAATATAACCTTTATAATAAGTGAATAATTTCAAATGGTTCATATAAAACAAACAAAACGGCTTGTGTTACCTAAGCAATATTCTTCTTGCAACAAATAATGCTATTTATGTAATTATAATTATATAATAATTTATAAATACCCGTGCCGATGTAAGTGATGAAAGTAAAATGAGAAAAAATTCTTTGGCGTCCATATTTCCATATAGTTATCAGGAATATTAATTGGCCTTATTATGCAAAAATTACCTGTAGATTAATAAAATTATTATTTTACAGTGAATGGGCTGCGTTGAATAATTGAAATGGGAGATAATAAAATTTTATTCTTATGTAAATGTCAATGTCAAGGATGGTCAGTTTACGTAACGCGCTTATACTTCGGTCAAATTTTCTATCACACCAATGGATATTTTTTAAGAACTAATCTCCCATAATTCCGCGAGGAATGTCGCGCTTTATTTGAAATTTAGATTATCCATATAATATGACTAACACCTGTAATTTATTATTATTACATGTTGTTATATCGACATTGACAATGAACATAACCAATATTTAATTTTGAAATATAGTGTGAGGTCATGTTTTATTAATGTGGTTGTACCCTCGTTTTTCTCAATAAATGTATTTTCTTTCGAGCTCAGAGCTCCAGAGATTTTGAGCTATAATTAAATAATTATTTTGTGAAATTTTGCATAAAAGCAGGATTTGGTAGTAGAAAGTGTAAAAATGTTCTCAGGGCTACTGTGGTTGTAACATAAAACAAAAGGATCTACGTCAATTAGACGCGTGCGACAATTGGACGCGGTAAAATAGGACGTGTAACATTGGATGCGTTTTAAAAAAAATTATGTATACACACTCTAATCTAACCTAACCCAACCTAAATAATAATAATAATTACAAATACAACATAGAAACAGACTCACCATGAAAAATAGGTTACACTAAAAATATGGTTAACATAAGAAAATAATCATCCAAAAAAATTATCAAAATATAATAACATAGAAATTATAAAATATAATTTATTTACACTTGCAGTTGGGCAATTCCTCGCAAGTAGTCCAAAATGCTTCTGTTCGCATAATCAGCAACTACTGTGTGTAATCATGACAAGGCTATGCAATATTATTATTTTTAATAAACGCGTCCTGTAATACGTCCTATTTTACCGCGTCCAATTGTCGCGATTACCTGCGTCCAATTCACGGGACACCAAAACAAAATAGTGTTAAAATTTCGAAATTTGATTTTTTTGAAAATAACTTTTAAAACTATAAAATCAAATTGCCGTCAAAATGCTCCATTTTTACAGCAGAAGCAATAGCTTAATACGAGGATTTCGAATTTATTTATTTATTCATTATTTTATCAGATTCTCTATCGATCTATCTTCATTAGAAGTATCTCCTTCAACATTAAGACCAACCCTTGTATTCTAAAAAAACCGCTACCTAATGAATCACTACTTCCACGTCCAAATTTCGTGGTCGTGGGAGTGGCTGATGCCAAAAAAAATTTTAAGGCCTTTGGTTTTTATACACATACCAAATCAAAATTTTATATTTTAACTCCTATTAGTAATGGGGATGATAGCGGGGGTGGCTGAAGTCGAAGCAAGTTTTGAGGCCTTTGATTCTTGTACACATACTAAATCACGATTTTATTTTTTTCCAGCCCTCTTAATAATGGGGGGTGGTAATGGGGATGATAGTGGGGCTGATGCCAATAAAATTTGAAGACTTTGGTTTCTCGTACATACACTATGCCCCAATTTTTGGACTCTTACTTGCTTGTTTTACCTATTTACCCCTTAACCCTTCAACGCATGTACTAGTTACCCGTGTAATTCGATGTTATCATAAATTTACGACAATCAGAAACTTGGTAATTATGAACCTCCTGAGAGCGAAAATATATTCGCCATCTTTGAAAAGTGGTGCGAATGTCTTGCCTTTCATGATAATTGACGCCGTATCGTAGCTTCCTACCGCATGTATTGGTTATCCGTGTAATTCAATCAGAAACTTGTGTTTCACATGTACGAGAGGGTGATTAAAGAGAGAATAATTAAGACTAGAAGAGAAACTAATCAGAAAAAAAACTTTATTAGAATGAAAATAAATAATTATAGTGAAACCAGGCGCTTAGACGTTTCAACCCGCTCTAGCTGGCCTTTGTACCACTTGTCAAAGATGGCGCACGTATTTTCGCAAAGAGGAGGTTCATACTTACCAAGTATCTGATTGCCAGTCGTACATTTATAATATTCATCGAATTACACGGGTAACCAATATATGCGGTAGGAAGCTCCGATAATACTCCATCAATTATCATGAAAGACAAGACATTCGCGCCACTTTTTAAAGATGGCGAATGTATTTTTCGCTCTCAGGAGGTTCATAATTACCCGGTTTCTGATTGCCAGTGGTAAATTTATGATACTACAAGCGGTAGGAAGCTCTGATACGGCCTTAATTATCGTGAAAGGCAAGACCTTCGCACCACTTTTCAAAGATGGCGAATATATTTTCACACTCAGGGGGTTCATACTTACCAAGTTTATGATTGCCAGTCGTAAATTTGTGATACTCATCGAATCACAAGGGTAACTAGTACATGCGGTAGGAACAGCCGATACGCCGCCAATTATCGTGAAAAGCAAGACGTTCGCACCACTCTAAAAAGATGGCGAATGTCTTTTCGCACTCAGGAGGTTCATACTTACCAGATTCCTGATTGCCATTCATAAACTTATCATTTTTTTTATCTGACTTTTTTCAAATTTGGGCGAGCGTAGCGCTTCCTTGTACCGCCCACAATGAATGGGAGTCTGGATTTATGATTTTTGGGGGTAAATTAAGAAATCCCTCCAACCCCATGCGTAAACCTATGACTTATTTGTGACTTTTTTTTACTTTTACACGTTATATTTCTTACACCTTTGGGGGCCTGCCGTACGCCCCTGCCCCCCAAAAAAGGGCTGGCATGGTCATTTCTGTGCTCTACTGCCCCAAATTAACGACAATGGGCCTTTCCCGCATGACTGAATTTTACTATTTTACCACGACCAAACCATATAATAAACTGTAATATAATTTTATATTAATTTAGTTTCTTGCAATTTTGTATGTTCTACCAAATATTTACTTTACAAAATCAGTTTTATTTCACTTAATTTGAAACATGAGTTCTAAGGCGCGAGCTTGCAACGTCAGTCTGATTAGACCAATAAAAAGTCGTATTTTTAAAGGGAGTTGTCTATTGCCAGGTGTATGTCTTTTTATGTGAACATCGTATTTCCGATATCAACTGTCTACTTTGAATAGTACATTTTTTTTCATTACAACGTACTGTTCGTTAACCTGATGCTAAATAAAAGCAAAAATTCTGTCAACCTTTCACTGTCTGAGTCTAAAATCCATATATCATGTTTATATTCTCTATTTTTGATCGTTTTGGTTCACATATGGTATAATATCAGTATCATCTGGCAATGCTGTACTGAAATGCTCAAATCATATTCGATAACCTCACTTTCTATTGTTTATGTTTGATACGATATTTTCATAAGTTTATTTTATAATTAGAAAATGCCGCTTACAAGGGTTTGTTTTGTACCAGTGTGTCCAATCACTAGTGAAAATACTACCAAGTTATTTTTGCGCGTCCCAACAAATTTGAAAATTCGAAAATTGTGGTGGAAAGTTGCAACAGTTCCTGGTGTTGTTTATACTGCTCCTGGATTTTTCTGTTGTGAAGATCATTTTAACGTATGTGTATATTGTTACTAACTTCCTTTTAGTGGGCTTGATTTTATACTTTATTTGTCTCTTTAGATTGAAATCACAACATTTACGTTTACGCAATGTCAATCGGGATTATAAACGGACGTTCTCAATTAAACGTTAGCACTTTACTTTACGAGATTCTATTGGTGGTTCCTCATAAATGTACTTCAGGCACCAATAGAATTGCAAGATATGGAAAACAGAACGCAAGTGAGATTGTTTGGGAACTTGGTTTGAGAATGCACCTTTATAGCTAATTCTGGCAGCGGTTTAAGATCATATTTGATTGGTGTGGTTATGATGATGTCACATTTCCGCCCGAATGCTATCGTTTAAATTTGCTGTTGATTTAGGTAATATTTGAATATTTTCTGTAGTATTTTATGCGTTCAGAAAACAAATTAAAATTCATTTTTAGTAATATTTTGATAGGATCTTTCCAATAACACAATAAAAAAAAATAGCGGAAAAGGCCCATTGTCACATTTTGGGAGTAAACCTATGACACTTAATTAGTGGTCGGCGGGCTCCTGGTCTAATACTTTTTTGAAGATGGTTCGATTTTTTCAAAAATTTCAACAAGGCACCTCCTCGGCTCTATCACGCTGGACGATAATAGAACACATCACGGCATATGCTTCTCATACTGTGCGATGTGTAATATTTGGTAATCACGTATGATCAGCTCTTTCCGTTTTCTTTCGAGTAAAAATAACATTGAAACTTTCTGATTATTGACACAATCTTAAGAAACAACACGTTCATTGTCAGTTATTCTACCGTGACAGACACGCAATAAATATGTCATTATTTCAGTGCTGTTGCCTAATTAAATTAGTAATCTGTTCTGTGCTGTGGCCCGATCAAGACAATGGCTCGTAATGTGCTCGCGCGTTTGTAATGTTAAAACACACAGTGATTAATTATTTATTGCTGAAAATTAGGTCATTATTAGTGTATGCGCAGTACCTTTATCATCTACAACTAGACCGTTACTTCCTTGGGTTAATTTTACGAAATTAAAAAAGGTAATAAATGTGTGCATCATCTTGAAGTGAATGCGCCGGTCTTCACAGAAAATGAAATAGGCAGAACAGAAATTGTACAAGCAAATTAAATCCCATGGAGGTCGGCTCTTTTACCAGTTTATTGTGAACATCATATAAAGTTTATAATTTAATTTATTATTTCGTGTCCACTGTTGAATTATCCTAAATTCAAATAAACCCATTTTGTTACTAATATGACGCGTGAATAATTCCTACAAGAAATGTTTTGTTTGCCTAATATAGAGGGGATTCCCACAATGATTAATTAACGTCTTCCACAAAAGTAACCCACAGTCTCGTTATCCCATTAGTCCCGCTTCGACCCAAAAGGCGAGTGTATAGTCGATGGGAGCTATGGCTACCTCTTGCGGGGTCACGAATGGTCCCCCGAAGTAGGAAAGTCTTTCACCCACCAAGGCTGGGCATTCACATAGTATGTGGTGAGGAGTTTACTCATCCTCACCACACACATCCTGCATTCTGGATTGTCCGTCACCTCTCTATTGGCTAAGTGTTTATTTAGTATGCAATGTCCTGTTAGGGGATACCCACTGTACATCTCAGCTGTTTTCTGCTCAATTTTAGCAATTGGTTTTTGTTTTGAATGGTCCGTCAGAGATGAACATATTAATTGTTCCTTTACTGGTCTTCTTGCGGTATTGTATGATATCCCGCAGGTTGACTCGGATCCCAATAAGGCTACTTTTGCACCTTTCTTGGCCAGCTTATCTGTTTTTTCATTACCTTCATTGCCCTGGTGTCTTCGCGTCCACTACAGTTTTACACTGTTGGATTCCGCCAGTTTTGCCTGGGAATTAAGGCAATCTTTTGCCGTATCGAAACGTATCTCTACTACATCCAGAGCTTTGAGAGCTACTTGGCTGTTAGTGATGATACCGATTCTTTTGCCAGTGTATGACCTCAGTATCATTTCTTGTGCACAGATTTTTATGGCCGTGACTTCTGCTTGGAACGCTGTTACGGTACTACCAAAATTCAGATTAATGTCTGTCTCTAGTTGATCCCCCATAACTACTGCTTCAGTACCTCTTAACGTACTTCATCCGTCAGTAAACCATATGGTATCATTTGAATGCCTTCTAAGTTGCCTTATTCCCTTCTTTCCCCTGTGCGATATGTACACCCTTATTGCTATATAAACTAGGAAATATTAGTTTCATAATGAGTTAACGGCAAGCCTTATACAAACTTGCTATATACAGTGTGTCCCCCGGTTGAGTTCGCTATAGGTGAAATGGGCAAAAAATTTTCGTATAATTACATTTGACGAAAAAAAAAGTTTCCGATTTACTAAAGTCTTTACTCCATTATGTACTAGATCAAACACTTTAGTAAACTGGCATACTGTTTTTTTTTTCGTAAAATGCAATTATGTTGAAAATATCAAAGTCATTAAAG
The DNA here is from genome assembly GCA_936432065.2 of Rutpela maculata. Lineage (NCBI taxonomy): Eukaryota > Metazoa > Arthropoda > Insecta > Coleoptera > Cerambycidae > Rutpela > Rutpela maculata. The sequence continues at coordinate 230,751,864 of OW386287.2, read as the reverse complement.
TAGGCGTATGTTCTTGAAATTTTGCATAGGACTATAACTTTTTAATCTGAATAACTTTCCTTAATGACATTTTCCTGTATATTTTACAGGAAAGGTACTTTACCTAACATGAAATTCGTTTTTGCTTAACTGTCATGGCCTACGTGATTTTAAAAAAACAAAAGTACACCAAAAATTACTTTTTATATAAGCAGGGGCGAACCTCCAAATATGAAAAAAAAATTAGAAAATTTTTTGTCCATTTCACCTATAGCGAACTCAATTGGGGGACACACTGTATATTGTGGTAACGATTACCGTAAATTTTATAAAACGGTGACAGAAATATTTATAACACTTCATTATACAGGGTGTTCCAGCTCTATTTAGACAAACATTATCTCGGAAACGGTTAGACATAAAAAGAAATGTTCAAAATGGAAAAGTTATTCTGTTTAAAAAGATACATTTAACCATTTTATTTTCAAATGTACAGGGCGCCTCAAAAAGACGGCAGGTTATGCAATTTTACTTTTTCAAACGGAACACACTGTATATTTTTGCATTGTTGGATTCTCCTTTTAGTTCCGAACACATTTTATTAACCATGTTCTATACCTAACCTAACCTATCATTAACGGTTTACGATATATCGATGGTTTAATCTTGATTCAGTCATGTTCCATATTCTTAAACTAATAAGGCAGTAAGACGGAGTACCACCGGATAATTGGAACCTTGTAACGCTTCCCGATTGAGAAATTTGGAGGGAACTGAATTGGTAATCAGGGACCTGTTAAATGGCCTGCACGGTCACCTGATATGAGCCCCTAGATTTTTTCTTATGGGGTCATTTAAAACAAGTTGTATACGCTGAGAAACCAAATAATCTTAATGATTTAAAAAATAGGATAACTCATGCTTGCCAAATAACCCCAGATGTCATAAGGAGTTCTTGTACACGAGAACTTTTAAGGAGGTTACGAGTTGTGTCAAATAGAATATGGGCGACAATTTGAGCATCTTTATAATAATTATAATATTTACTGTTTTTTGTAATGTAATATTCCTTATAATTACGTTAATAAAAAAATGTTATCCCAAAAATTTAACTGCAAATATCTCAACAATGGTTAATTATAAGTATAGAACATGGTTAATAAAATTTGTTCGGAAATAAAAGCAGAATCCAAAAATGCAAAAATATACAGGGTGTTCCATTTAAAAAAGTAAAGTTGCATAACCTGCCGTCTTTTTGAGGTACTTTGTACATTTGAAAATAAAATGGTTAAATGCATTTTTAAACAGAATAACTTTTCTATTAAACATTTCTTTCTATGTCTAACCGTTTCCGAGATAATGCTTGTCTAAATAGAGCTGGGACACCCTGTATACCTGTAACTTGCAGCAATTTTATAAACCCGTAATAAACCTTGGTGACTATATATACACCTACTGAAAGTTTTCTTATATACTTTCGTTGCGTTTATTTATTATTTATACGACTATATGTTACTTATTACTACCATGAAATGTTTATTGGGATACTACTTGTGTGCATACAGTTCAATTAGTAGGTGAATTATTTTTGGGGTAAAACGCATAAAGCATTGATTATAAAATTAACCAAAATTCGAATATATCCATTTTGATATAGTTGCGGAACAATAACGTATAAAGAAGCGGTCCATTGATCATCTAGAAGGTTACTGTTCTAACTTACCATTGGTGTCTCCGTCTACTCGCGCATGTTTATTCATTAAGAGATAATGATCGGCGTTCTATATCCTGCTGATTTATTTATGTTAATATATAAAAAAATTATGTTAATATATAAAAAAGACTATTTTCTTTTTAATGATGTTTCAAAAGTCTTGCAATTTTATAAATAGATATTGGTGGCGAATTTATGTTTTATTTGAGAGTGGGAAGGCGACAGTTGTCCTTCCAAATTTTTACAGCAAAAGAACAATGTAGATTACAATCACGTGGAGCTAGTTAGGTATTATTCGCAGTCACCTACTGCTCGTGCGACAAAATACCCATTCTTGAAAAATCACTTTATACACTTGTTCCATAAAACTATTTTCCTTCATCGGGAACAATACCCGTGGTTTCTATTTTATCCGAATTGACATGATTTACTACGTGAATGGATGAAAAATCTTTGGAACCAATTCATAGAGATCATTACGTGTTTTATAATTTTCAAACAAGAATTGAATTGTGCCATATTATACCATGAGAAACAGGTGCTGAAGATAAAAACATCTTCTTCTATTAATCACCCCAAAATCATTAAAATCATCCTGAGTGAAAAAAAATTAAACTTCATCAAAATTATGAGTGGATCTATTTTTTTGTCTGTGAGTGCATTTGGCGAATATTTAGATAAATTTTGATACACAACAAAAATATTGCTGTCTTGAGATAGAAACCCAAAACAGATCATTTTGTATAGGAATTTAATGTTGATATCAATTTTTAGATTAATGTTAACAACCTTTCTAATAATGGTGGTTCACATAGAAGCGAATTGGTATTAAGGTAGGCTTTGGTTGCAAAAATTATTACGACCACAGGCCTACAGCTTTTACTTTATTAATTATCATTAAGTTATCGTTACATGAGTATACATTTTCATGGTCTGTTTGTTGATCCGGTTCGGTTATTTTGCTTGTTTATAATCTACTTCCGAATCACGAATGCCGGAGCAAATTGATTGGATTAGTTAGATAAGAACAATTTGGTTAAATAACCTTTTCAAATCTCAGATTACTAAAGCGACACATTTGAAAGATCAAAAGATACAGAGTTTTCAGTAGTTAATTTGAATTTCGGAATAATTTCGTATGTAATGACAATTTTTCTTTATGGGTTATTATTGTAGTAAAAGGTATCGTCCTCAGTTTCTATATGGTCCGGATACTTGCTCCTACCCTCAACCACCCCTAAATTTGAATATTGAATATTTGAAAAATGGTACTAATTTATTTTTGAAACGTACAATAATTATGTTTTTGGGATCGTTGATTATGAATCTGAAGTCGAAATTTTTTCTTTGTGATGTACAAACAAACAAAAAATCATTTTAAAAATTGATTAATTATCTTTAATTTTGTTCCTTAGAATTTTTGATGGAAGTGTCACAGTTTCTAAGATTTTAAACTAAATACTTCCTAAAAACGATCGAATGTCATCAATAGAATTAATTATCTCCAAAACTATCAATCCTACACACATATTTAAAAAAACAAATTCATTCTCAGTTTATAGGCTTCATTTTTGATGTCCGCTATGTTTTCTCTAAAACTAATATTTATTGAAATATTTACAGAGAAACAAAAATGTTACGTTTTTTCTAAAATTTCTTTACAAATTAAAATGCATTTTTTTTCTAAAGCAAGCGATGTCAGCAGAGGAAAATATTTGAACTTCTAGGTCATACTATATATTAACGAAAAACAGTATATTTGAATATATATTTTTAATTGCTAACTACTTACATTAACAAAAAAATTTGAAAAAGTATATTGTTTCTGTCATAACTTCTTTGATTTTTTTTGCTATAGAAATAGAAATTTGAAAGCCTAATTAATAGTCTTTCATTTTGGTGTTACAACTTAAAGACTATCAATTTTTATGGAAAGTTGCATAGAACCTTTTCTTCTAAAAATTTTATTTTCTTTCAGCTTCAATGTTTTTCATTTTTATTAATTGTCACCCCCTATAAATTAGCATCCCGCCGCATAATATAGAAATTTTTCTTTGATGCATTTACTATTAAGTTGCCAAAAATGAACGAAATCCGTTTCATCTGACATTTTTCCGAAGTTAAAACTTCTAGTTACTATACTAATAGAGAATTATTTTGGGTGCAAAAGGGCGCATAACGGGCGTAATCTTTTTGAGAAAAAAAAGTTAAAAAAACGAACGGGGAACGGCTTTTTTTTGTTTTGATCGACTTAGTCGAATAAAAACTAAGCATTAAAAATACGATTTCATCGGTTGTTTGGGGGTCTAGCAGTCTATTTCTATTAATCAACAATATAGAAAAATTATTTGCGTGAATTTTTAATTGGTTCCGAGCTAAAGATGCGTATACAAACATTAAAAATGAGAATAAACTTGAAAAACTTAAACATGATGCATATGCTTATGTCAGTAAATATATTTCATAACCTAAAAATCAACGTTCGTAAAGGTTACCAACCCAAACATTTTGGACAGATGTCACAACTTATTTTAGTTGATTTTTTTAAAGGTAATAATTGTTTATAGCCGTGTTCGGATATTACATTACATGATGGAACCAGTCACAATCATTCGTTTAATGCAAATCGAGCTAACCGAGCTAAATATGAAACGTTCGAATATTATAAAATAAAGGCCTCCGGCGAAGCTCGACTTGCTCGGACCTTTTTGATCGAGCAGGAAGATTTTAATTTGACGCATGTGTAGCCTGCTTGAATTGCCCATAATTTTATTGACTTGTTGAGGTTAGAGTGTCATTTTGGCTAATTTCTGTGTTGTTATTTTTTTTTTCGCTATCCAATGTTCTACAAAATCTTCGAAACGTTATCTGTTAATACCCTTATAATATGCGACAATTGATAACATGCAACATAAACAAACATGAGAGATTATGTTTTAAGAGATTGCTTTTAGTCCACTTCAGTTCGTTCGATATTTGTTCATGAAATAAATGGCTCCAAAGTCACGTGTAATTTATCTGTTTGTTCAGTGCTCTGATTTCCGATGTAATATCCAAACACAACTTATAAAGATCCACCGTGTGGGGAGGTTCTAGGCGCTTCCAGTAGCTGCCGATTTTTTTTTAATACCTCGGGTTCGGCTCATCGGATCAAGCCCAACAAAAAATCAAAATGTTTGTAAACAAATTATGAATAAAACAACACAAGTTCAAATATCCGATCGTCATTTTTTTTACAAAGAAATAAAAACTAAGAATTTTTTATTTTACATAAACCGAAATTACTCAAATATCTTTTTTATGAAACTTAGTGAAATGTTAGATTTTGTAGGTGTAAACAATTATGAAAAATTACAATAGGAATATTTATTATTTTCCCTGAAGAACGAGATTTTTGAAAAAATTTTGAAGCTTTATAAAAAACTGCCAATTTGGTCATATTAGGACTTTTATTTCTTAAATTGTATCTTTAATCCTAGCAAATATCGCAATGGCCATGATTTCACACTTTATGTCGCGCAAGGAAGAGGTTGGACCTCGCAATCGTCTTCATATATGTTCTATGGCATATTGATTTCTTTAAATGAATATGACCTTGAGTTATCAGTAAATATAAAAAACTAATGAACTTTTCAATCAAATTAGTTTCACATCTCTACTGGAATTTTTTAGTCCTATTATTGAGCAAATTTTCTCATCCTTTCTTTCCTTTGGTGAAATTCAAACATAATTTACAAATTTACAAATCTAACGTATTGCCAAGAGTCAATGCGTACGAGGGTTTTCGACAAATATACTATTATGTATTGTACAAAATATACTGTCATGGAGAAATACGCTAAAAAGTCAATATACAATATGACTATGAGGCCCCTATATTAAAGATCTGATACTATATACAATATTAGTTTTGCTTATACATTTCACTTTTTCATTGTAAACATTTACTAACATACAGTTACAGTAAATGAAGAAGATACGGAGAGATATAAAATATTGCAATGATAAGTAAAACATCCCACACGTTGAAGTTCAATTGCACAAGGCGAATATAGACACAATCTGACATTTTGATTAAAATAAAAAATAACCAAGCAAGCATTTAAATTTAAAGCCTAACCGAAAGGGTGTCACAATTTTTTCGAACGTTAATAAACTTTCTACAATTCAAATGTCAAATGAAGTTAAAAACTAATTACCACACTCACACACATCAAAATTCTATGTCATGATGCAAATCTATCTTGAAGCTATTGGCCAACATATTTATATTTACTTAATTTGAGAAGTCGTGGTTTTCCTCCACGTTAAATAGCCGTAGATACAGAGTTATTCATTATATTTAACACCCTTAACTTCTCTGCTTTTAGAGTTCTAAAAGTTAAATGCAAAAGTGGTAGGATTGTATCTGTATTTCTTTAAAAATAACTAAAAAACAATAGCCTGCTTAGGTCATGTGATATAAAAATGAAGGTATTTTTTTTAATGGAACACCCTGTATATTTATAAATTTTCTTTTAGGTTTATTTTCCCTGATTTCAAATATATATTAATAAGACAAAAATTGAAAAATAAAATAAATTAATCAATTACATTAAATAAATAGACACTTCCAATAACTTTCTTCACTTATTATCTAACATTAAACCAGCATTCACATGAATTTTTAACTGATTAACATATTTAAGTTCAACAATGAATTGACACTTGCAACAACTTTTGTTTTCATGACTTACTTAGGTCTTTATTGAAGATTATTTGTTAGAAAAATGGTAGGTATGTGCCAATTAGAATTTTTGCCTTAATAAATAAATAATTATTTTGTTGTAAACTCAATTCAAACTAGTACAATACATTACTCTCAGCAAAAAATGAAGAATACGTTTTTTCATTTGAGAATCCGTTTTACAGACAAAAATTATCTTTGGCTGAAAAATTTGTTTTTTTGACGGCCCCTATCTCTAACAGGTTTGTACACACTACGATGTATCATTGTACAAAAGGATTTCTAAAGGTGCTGATTAAGAATATCTTACTAGTTTTTTCTAAAAAAAATCTCTAATACATTTTTTTTGAAAATCGACCCTTTTTTTCTATCCTAGAATCGGATGCCTCTGATTAAAATCAAATGTGGCTACGTCTAGAGAGACTCGCTTTATAGGCATATATTCACCACCAAAATTTCATAATATTCCGATATCAGATGAGCGAGATATTAGGGTGGTTCCATGAAAAGTGGGATACACTGTATATAAAAATTGACGATTATTTCATATTCGTATAAGTGTACATTGTGGTATATTATAATTTTTGTATCGTATTTTTGCTCCGTTGTATATCTGTCGATAACGCACTGTTATGAGTAGAAACTAATTACTTTTTGTTTTACGATTGTCTACCTATTAGAATGGAACCTAATAAATTTGTTCTTGAATCGAATTTCAAACCTCATAGTTTCTATATTATCACACAGGTACTAATGAGTAACTGTAAATTAATCGAACTGAAACCACACTAGCAATATAAATTAATACTATTATGCAACTGAAAGTTGTCGGTTTGTATAAATCAAATAAAACATAACATTGACCATAACTCTAATAGTGATATTATGAAAGTGGATATTTGTGTCAATGAGTCCCCTAATTTTTTCTGCAGCATACATGTCTAGTTAACAGCGCAGTTTATATTGTGAAATATCGTGAAACACTAAAATTTGCAAACAATAAATCGGGATGTTTGTAGTTTTACATATTCTCTAAACGGTAATAATTGTAGCACTCTTCCATATCGTGGAGGTATAGAAACGGTAAAAATAATGTTTTTTTTTGTTCAAATAGACTTAGAATGTCGTGAAACGTCGAGATTTTAAGTTTACGCAAATACAATATTTCTGTCTGTCTGTCCGGCTGTTGGTCTGCCTGTAACTTTTCTTTGTGCACACGATTACTTTGGAACGGTTTGTGGCATTGACTCCAAATTTGGTACGCCCATTTATTATAACGAGATCTAGTGATAATTTGACTTATGTATTATAAATTCAAGTTATCGCTGAAATAAACAGGACTTACTAAAAAAGAAAAAAATTGGAGCATTACTAGGATCGAACCCACTGCATAAAGAAGTCAGAATTTTAGTACATATCAATTTCCTGTTGGACTACGCTAATACAAAAACAGAACACGGTTCTCCTTTTACCGAAGATCGGTCTAGCATTAATTCAGCAACGGAATTTTTGTCTAACAAATTAATTAGGTATGGTTTGTCTGACAGTTAAAAAATAACATATAAAAATATTAGCTTTGCTAAAATTACTTGAAAATTATTTTTTTAAATTATAAATCAGGGTTTGGTGCGATGTTAATGGTGTAGAACCTTCCAGAATTGACCTAAGTCGAAGCAAAAATAAAAAATTCGACTTAGGCAAAAAATTCATTTAAGGACATTTTCAAGAGTCTGAGAGACTTCAGAGCCACAAACTAGTCCAAGAGGACCGTTATGAGTTCGATAAGACATTAGGCACAACCGGGTAAAAATTCGAAGAAACCCCGTTCAGGATATGAGAGTGAAAGTATATGGTGGTCATGGAAAAATGAATCGCATACTTTTTAAAAAGTACGCTAAAAAAGTACTTTAAAAATATTCAAAATATTTTCAACTTTAATTCCTCCGCCTAAGACATTGGCCATGGAGGTACAGTCATTATTGTTGTTGTTCTAAAGACTGACAATACAATTTTAACAAGGAAATGTATTAAAAAGCTGAAACCGAATTTGACAAAAGCGGTGTAGCGCCTATAAGCAAAAATTGGCAAAAAATCAATGAAAATGCACAAGGCCGGTTTCTCACATAAAACAAGTTTGGATTCATCCAGCGACTCGTAATTTGGTCGAGCGCGTTGGGTGGTCAATACAAAGCGATGGTAGGAAAACCAACTGCAGGGCTTTCCAAATATTAAAGTTATAGAGAAAGCCTTGTGCACAAAGGACTCAAAAGTCCATTTTGTCTAAAAGTTGTCCGAAGGCGACTTGCTGTCATTTTTCCTATCTTGAACCTGCATGGGGACAAGTACGTCGTAAGACTGGCCGAAAGCTATTAAACTCATGTATTAGTCGAACTCCGTCCCGTGCATGATAAAATCACGATCTGGGACCTTGGGCTATTCATAAGCGAACCCAGATTTTTTTAAGTAAAATATTTTTATATTATTTTGAGTCAGCTATAATTATCAAAATACAAAATTTTTAAATTCTTTTTAAAAGGCTTGCATTAAATCCTGAGGAGGTTAAATGAATTTTTTCTGCCAAATCGATTGTTAGCGCCAGGGTTGAAAAAAAAACAATTTTTTCATTTTAAACAAAAATAGTTATTTTTATACCAAGGCCGCGAAATTCCTTTTTACGTACCGAGAGAAAAATTATCACCGAGGCCGCTTGCGGCCGAGGCAAGATAATCCCGAGGGCGCAAAAAAATTTCGCGGCCATGGTTTAAACACTATTTTTTGTACAACCGTAAATTATAGTAATAGATGGTGAAAATAACCGTTTATGCTATATTTTGCTAAATAAACGCGGTGGCCTTAACGTCAGAGCGTTTCTATGGAAACGGTATATTTTGAATATATACTTGACAATTCTTTATTAATCGTAAAAATGTCTGAGAGCGATAATGAGATTTCAATTTCTTGTAATCCCCCAGAGTTAAAAAGTATTATAAATTCGGCGCTTGCTGATGTAATACCAGAAAAATCCAAACTGATACGAAAAATGTTACAGCGAGTTAAAATATAACAATTTGTGCTCGTCATATTTTAGAAATGTCAATTTTGAAGTTACTTAAAGTCAATTATTATGAGAGTGACTTTTAGTTTTTCGGCCGTTACTAAGGGTAACGGCCGTGAAATTGAATTTCACGGACTGTTTTGAGAACGTGAAATACTCATTTCACGTACGGCTGCACAAAGAAACAGTTTTTTTTGTTTTGAACAGTTTCTTTTGTTTAAAACAGGTTTTTTAAAAGTTTTAAATGATATGTTTAAAACATGTTTAAAACAGGTTTAAAACGTTTAAAACTATATTCAACTAAAATTAAATGGTGCCAGGCACACTATGACTGCTACTACTAGTTGATGTCAGATGGCGCTCTTAAACGGATTTTACAGTACTCTGCAAATAAAATGCTCAGTTTAGGGCACTTGACCACTATATCGGAATTATTTATCGGAATGGACCATCATCGGCACTTTTCCTGCTTTTCCACAAACTCCAAAATAATACATTTATTTAAAATATCACACTGTGTTTTAAACTGTGTTTTAAACAGTTGTTTAAAACATCGCATTTTGTATAAATATGTTTTAAACATTTGTTTAAAACACAGTGCGATGTTTTAAACATGTTTTAAACACTTTATTTAAAACAATTTGTTTTAAACATGCCAACCCTGGTTAGCGCACGCTCTCACTTGTATGGTTAAAAAGTAATTTGCCTTAGTTGGGGAGGCGTGATTCTTTCACATTATACTGTACTATTTTATACTTATTAAATAAATGGTATTCTTTGAACTAATTGCATTTTATTGATCTTAAGACTTGTAGTTAGTCTTAATCCCTGGAGTTTTCGTTTGGACGACCTAAACAACTGAGTTAATCGGAATATCATGATTCCTAAGTCTGATACTCAGTGTTCTGGTCGCCTTACGGGAGCTTGATAGGGATTTTTTATGCGATTTCTCCAGAAATTTTTAAGTGCGGAGACCATTATTAGTAGGTAAATACATAGAGATCACGTCAAATTCCAATCCCGTCGGAGAGAAATTTTCGATAGGAATTTTATTCATGCAAAAATCGCAATAATCCAAAGACGTAAAAGCCCTTATTGTCAGTGAATAATTGAAATCATGTCCCGAGAGAGCGTCGTTAATGATCTAAGGTAGTGCACCCATTGCTCGTCTATCGAAGTATATCTTATCTCGACCCCGCTTGGGAGTGGAAGAACGGAACAGAACGCGGCTGGCGCCCTTCTAAATATAAATTGGTGTCGCGTCACCTAGACGCTTGGTAGTGTGTTCTTCTACATTAACAACGGTGAAACCGTCTGGCAATAATAAATTAATATCACGAATAGTTAACAAACAAAAAAATGATAACCAAAAGACATGCTATATCATATAATTTTGTCATTTTTTCACCTGTACAGCCGCTACTCTCACAGGTAAACGCAACGTCTCCCACCAGACCATCCTCATTTCCTCATGCCTACGCCACCATAAAAAGGGAGGGATATAAAAGAATGAGCCTTGCTAAAATCAAGTGACAAAAACGTTGCTAGCTCTTGTACATCTATATTCATTTAATAATTTTTTTTCTGATTTTTTAGTTTGCCTCTCGTTTGTTAAAATGTGATAGAAAGTCGGAAAAAGGAGCAATAAATTAAACATTACGATTTTACCGAAAATAAAGTTAATAAAAGACGATTAAAGGCTTTTGTAACTATATAATCTTAGAAACATATGGTTTAATTTAAGAATAGGGATAGAGGGAAGAATATTACTATTATAGTCATAAAATTATTTATTCGCGTGTGGTGTAATAATTTACAGTCAATACATCTGAATAAATGTCCGTAAATAAATCAATATAAGCTTATCGTATCGTAAACCATAAATACAAAGTAAAGACCCAACTTTTTTCCTTTTGTTAGGGAGCATAAGGTTTATTTATTATCTGAAAATATAGCCCAGACGACAGAGAACATTTTATAGTGAAACCTACAAAAACTTGCAAACTGAATAATTTTTTTTTTAATGAGTTCGTGAAAGTGTATAGAATAATATCCTGAAAAGTTTACATCCCGTTCGGATGCAGAACAAAAAAAAAAAGCGAAAAAAAATTTTTTTCAGCCTTTTTTTCAAAATTTTGAAATTAAGTCAAGGTAGGAAAAAATAAAAAGTACAGGTGGATAGACCACGTGTTTCTGAACAAAAAATATTGTAATAAAAGTAACTCTAAAGCCACGGTATTCCTGAAAAAAAAAAAATAGTGAAGTAACTTTGTCACTCAGCGCGGCCAAGCGCACGGTTAAATGCATATATGGAACCTCTAAAAATTCTTAGCAGTTCTAACGAGTAAAATAAAGCTTTTTTCTCTTTCTGATTACACATTTTTAACATTTTTCTTAGTGAATAGGAGGATAAATAGTGAGTACGAAGGGAAAATATATAATATGAACGCATACCCAGACACCACATATTGCCGCTGAATCGTTCGCAGGAATTTGTACGTGCCTTTACTGTATTGTATTTATTACATGTACCTCTATCCACGTTCCATAATATACAATGGATACCTTATACATTTGTTAATGTATTGGAAAAGTTCCAGAATTTATATTCAAAACAATCAAAGATATTTTCATAGTTTTAAGATCGTGAAAATCGCAATTTCTTATCGTGATCTGATTGATCATATTTTCGAAAAAATGCAGACAAGTAAACGAATTTGTGTTTAAACATTCGAAAAGTATATATTTTTTCCGAAATAGTGATATTTTATTTTTCCACTGGGTCAAGTTCTCGGCAAGATACAGCCTCCAATATTTATATTTATCAAGAAAATCATCAAGTAAGGCAATTAAAATGATTTGAATTTGAATTTTTTTTTGAATCCGCGTTACTACAACTTAATAAACCATAATAATCATGAAGTGTACATACTTTTAACAGTTTTCAATGAAGAAAGAATTTTTTTGAAGGGCTTTTATTTTTTTCTATATTACTTCCACGTCCAATGGAAGTATAGTAACGATAAAAAAATTTAAAAAATTTTTTATTGCTCAAATAGGCTTAAAATGTCATAAAACGTCGAGATTTTAAGTTTGAGCGAAAAAAAATTTCTGTCTGTAACTTTTTTTTTGTGCGCACGTTTACTCTGAAACCGTTTAAGATATTGACTTGAAATTTGTACATATGTACTTTAACGAGATCTAGAACTAGATTATATTTTCATCTTGTTCCGTCGAAGGGTGGGGGGGTAAATTGGGGTAAATTTGGGGTAAGTGGGTAAATCAAGTAGGTAAGAGTCCATAAAATTGGTATTTAGTATGTACAAGAGAAGCTAAGGTCTCAAACAAATTTTTGGCATTAGCCACCCCCATTACCAACCCCCACCCCTTTACTAAAGGGGATGATAAAAAATGTGATTTATTGTATGTACAAGAACCAGAAACCCCAAAATATTTTTTTACTTCATCCACCCCCACTACCACACCCTATATCACCACCCCCACCCCACTATCGATGTGGGGTATCGTTTTACGGGTTTTTGGGGTAGAGGATTTCAAATATTATATTATTAGAGTTCCATAAACAATTATTTCCACACACAAAGTTTTTTCGTTGTGAGTGACTTGGATAGAGAATCTGGATGTGGAAGTAGTGATTCCTTGGGCAGCGGTTTTTTTTATTGCGACGATTGAGTTGATTGTTTAAAACAAAAAAGCATCAGAAAGCTACAATTTCCATCTTTTAAATGAATTCCCATCCATCCTTTGCTTGTATTGTTTAAAACAAAAAAGCATCAGAAAGCTACAATTTCCATCTTTTAAATGAACGAACACTCCTATAGATTGAACAAATTCTGATTTAGTGACATGTAATTGAGTACGTCGCACAGTGGGGCAGGAGTCCCGAAAATCTGGCCAAAAATCTGAAACTTGGCTAATGATCTAAAAATAGGTTCAGGTTTATAGAAAATTTATTTAATAAAATCATTTCTCGAAAAAGGGTGGCTTATAGGGGATGGAAATATGACATGAACAGAAAATTACGAAATTTTGCATTTTTATGTATTCTGTAATGCTAGTGAAAAATATTTTACAAAATCTAACTTATGAAGGTTTTATAAGTATTGAAAAAAACATTCGAATATAATAATTATTATATATTTGTTAAAAAGCGTTTCAGGCTAGAAATAATTTCAATTTTAAAAATGAAGAGCAAAATAGTGGCATCAATTACAAACGTAATATATTTATTTAATAAATAAAGAATACACTCATTTAAAAAAATGCCTTGGTCGTACTTGGAACGAAACTAAATGTTTCATTATTACTAAGAACAATTAACATTTTATATTGACGACTTTTAAATTGGCATTTACAAAAATATTACTGTTTATCACAAAAATTAAAAGTACTAGAAAATTTGAAGCCTCCATAGCAAAAAACTCGAATTTGAATACAGTAATAAACAAATAAACGAGCACAAAGATCTAATAAAACTTTAAAATTCACAACGCACTATCTGCACTTCTCGGTTTTGACTGATGTGGGCGCTAAAATAAATCATGTAATGGCCAATTGAGATTCAATTTATTATGTGTACAGGTGTTGGTTATACATAGCTCAAAAGAGCGATCGTGTTAACTCTATTACATATTATGATTTTTGGTCACGTTTTTAGCTTTGTTGTCCCACTGTGCGTCGGTGTCACAGTCATGCATATTCAAGCGCGCGCGCTCCGAGTTATAACGCTACACTTGACAATTTTTTTCCAAGAAAACCGTGGCTTTAGCGATAAATTTTATTAGGACATTTTTTGTTCAGTAACACGTGGCCTATCCACCTGTATTTTTTTCTACCTTGACTTAATTTTAAAAAAAATGGATAAAAAAAATTTTTTTTTCACTTTTTTTATGTTCTGCATCCGAGCGAAATGTAAACTTTTCAGGATATTATTCTATACATTTTCACGAACTCATTAAAAAAAGTTATTCAGTTTGCAAGTTTTTGTAGGTAAATACCTTCATCGACTGGGCTAATAAATCAATGAAAGTGTACATGTACAACTGTGACTTTCTTGTCTCATTCAGAAAAATACTTTATTAATTCCATTCTTTGACGAAGGCACTAAAAGCGTCTTATCGCATACAGAACTGGCATCCTATGGCACATAGTTATAAGAAAAATTCACCCAATTTGTCAATTTCCTTGATATCGGCGCATCCGTCAGAATCGCGCTGTTCTATACTTGAAATCCCAAATATCATCTTAGATGCCTTTTAGATTTATTTAGGTGTTATATCAATGTTTCATAATGGCCACCTCATAAACCAGTGATTTATGCCGGGTTTATTAAATGTCAAATACACTTAGAGGTAGTTTTGTATTAAAGAAAGTTTTAAAAAGGCATTCAAGAATTTACAATAAAACTGAATTATCTCTCTTTATTTAGCCCCGTCAATGAAAGTTCAATAAGGGAGTCTAGAGGGAAATGCCAAGATCACAATTTTTGACTTGTGTTTGGACTATTTAGGAGGTAAACATACCAAAAGTCCCCGAACATAGGAGGTGTGGGGGGGGGGGGGGGTGTAGGGGGGGCGCGAAGAAGGTCCCGGTTTTTGATTTTTCGCTCATATCTCGAAAATGGTTAGCCATAATCAAAAAGTGGCCTCTGATTATCACCATGTATTACAGATGTGGCCCAATTTCAATTGGGATTATTGTACTATGCTGTTTTACATATGTTCCAAAGTGTAATTAAGTATTTTAAGTCTAACAGAAGTTATCGTATTTACAAGAAACGGCATACATACACATACATATACACGTACACACACACACTTACATACACAAAGACATTTTTTATTCGATATTTGAGTTCAGTCTGCTATGAAACGTATATCTGTACAAACAATTTTTTTCTACGATGATTATTAAATTTTTTTCTTCAATTTATAATAAATTTATAACAAAGATAAAATGCAGTTAAAAGATATACAATACATTATTGAACCATAACAGATAGAAAAAAAATTAATGGAAACATTATTATAGAAAATTTAGTCAGCTTTAATTTTGCCTTTGGATTATGGTAAGCGTTTTCGAAATATAAGCGAAAATCCAAAAACCGGGACCTTCTCGCACCTCCTATGTTCGGGGACTTTTGGTATGTTTACCTTCTAAATAGTCCAAACACAGTTTTCAGGTCAAACATTGTAATCTCGGCATTTCCCTCTAGAAACCATTCATTGACAGGACTAATAATTGGTTTGTGACTGCCTTATCAAGGTATTTGTCAAGCCTTCAATAATACTCTGTAGCTGTTAAGTCCAACTTAGGAGAATGGAGTTTTATTAGAGAATTTAGGAAATGTTGTGGTTTTATAATTGCTGATGAAATTGTCTTGGGGTGATTGTCAGTGCTGGTCTATAAATTTAATACGCTTTGAGATCACTAAGTTTGCAGTTGAACATTGAAACACAACCAACTACTTATAAAAGTTTTACTAAAACGGGCAAAAACCTGTATTAAATTAGTCTTAAGCATAAAAGGATTTGGTTTCCCTTTCTTCAGACTATACTGTTTTAAAATAGGTAGTTTTAAAGCTGTGGTAAAAAATATTCGTTGGCATTTTATGTGCTTGTGGATAACGTGTGTATGTGGATGAATAAACATAAACATAACACGCATAGCAGACAACCCCCAAATCCAAAGCAAAAACTGTCCGGAAGGAGTTACACACTTGAAAGCGCACACAATATCCATTACGCACCGACATTGCCAGTATCGGAGCCATTTACCGTTTACCATTTAAAACTCTTTATTATTTCTATCATGTTTTACATTTCATTGAGTTGTGCTTAAAATATGTCAATAAGTATGTATTTTATACATTATGGATTTTTCCAAACGTGACAAACGCGCGTGGGCAGGACGTGCCTGAAAAAACGGCTGGTGGTGGCCAGATGACATTTACACAACTCTTATATCCAGTACACGATAGATCGTATGACCAGGCATGCTTGCTACTAACACGGTGTGCTATCGTGCCGGCTCTCGGTAATTTATAATAATGGTAATCGGTACTACCAATAACTTTTTGGCAATATATTAAAATCAAACCAAATTTTTTGGTTAGGTTATACAGGAGCGGTAAAACGGTTTGTGTTAATTGCTCAAGTGGTTTTAAAATAGCCTACAAGTTTTAAGAAATATTTCAAGAATCAAAAACATACTTCTGCAAGAATAAATCGGCGTACTTAAAGAGCAATTGGTAATTAGTCCATTCAAATTAGTAAAAAGTGGGGAAAAATTTTGAACAGCAGTTTCTCTGCATAGGAAGTAAGCATAGCTGGGTAATTCCTGGTGAAAAAGTAATTAGCAATTACAATTCCCTTTTTTTTTCGTGTAATTGTAATTGTATTTAAGTACTTTTTTTATTAAAGTAATTTGGAATTGTAATTGCAGGAAAATTATTATAGGAATTGTAATTTGTAATTATATTATTTGAGCTATCTAATTACAAATTACTTGAATAAGTACAATTACATTTCCAATTACAATTACTTTAAAAATATGTGTATGTGTAAATTCCCGTCTCTGCAAATCGCATCATCCTATTTGTTTCTATTTTATTTGAAGAAAAAACATTCTAATTACGATTCTAATAAATATTAAAACGCAATATTACACAACACTTTTAATTCAAATTTTTAACTTACCTTTTGTCTGTTTGGTCACTATAATTTACGTTATCATAAAAATAATTAGAAAAGTAATTGCTAAATCCATTTTTCATGTAATTGTAATTAAATGAATATAATTCCTTTTTTATAGACATGTACTTTAATTGTAATTAGTTCCTTTTTTAAAAAAGTAATTTGTAATTGTAATTATTTTTAAATTACAAGTAATTACCCAGCTCTGAAAGTAAGTATTCAACTTTTAGAACAATGTTTTGCTTATGCGCAGAAAAAAAAACACAAGCTTATTGAGATACAGGGGGTAATTTACCACAACATGCGGAAAATTTATCAGTAGGTTGTCCCCACCGAAGAGTTAAAAAAATGAAAAACTAAAAAAATATGACCAAAAAATATTTCCTTATATTTTTGTAGAAATGCACCGCCTATGACTTTAACCAATCTGATGTAACGCGGTGCAACCATATCATGTCCCCTCCCCCTTTATCAGACTTGGAACTGACAGCAAAGCTGGCGGGGTTAGAAGTGACTTTTTGGATTTAATCACACTACAAAAATAGCAAAAATTAAAATAATGTTTGTAGAACACAGCACAGCACAAAATTTAAAAGTAATGAAAGGTCAAAGAAAATGCACTATTCTAAGCGCAGACTGGCATATTGAAGAGTATCGATGTAAGAATACAATTTAAAATTTAACGGTACGTTCTAACTGGAAGTTGGGAAGACAATAAAGACAGACAGTGAACGCTTATACTACGTACAAAGATTAGAGAATTAATTCTTTAATATTTGCTACGTACCTGCAACGGACCCCATTGTTGTCGAAGTTCGTAATAAGATAGAAAGAGACAGATACTAGTCACGATTGCGTGTTGGCTAAATTCGATTTGCCTTACTTTTATTTGAAGGACGGATCCGTTCTAGGTGCGTGGTTCATTGCCTTTACTGACCCCAGACAAATAACAGTAGCGTATCTTTGCAAGTTTTAATGCAAGAAAATATACTAAATTACCTCGGGTCACTGTAAAATTTTGCAGGGGCTTTCCCACATAGATGGCTAGCACACCATTTTATTTTCCGCATGTTGTGGTAAATCACCCTGTATACACATTTTTTCGTGTTTTTTTTCCTTTGGACGTAAATATTTTGAAAACTACGCGTTTTAAAGGCTAAACGAACATAAGTAAACTTATTTAGAATGCGATTTCCTACAAAAAAGTTTTTATACATTTTTCCGATTATCCTATTGGCTTATCCGGGAAAGCGGTTTGCACAATATATACATATATGTTTTTTCGTTTTCTTTTTATTTTTTAGGTAAACTGGTTCAGAATGCGATTTCCTACAAAAAAGGTTCTATACATTTTATTATTATTATTTTATTTTTTTATGTATAGAACCTTTTAGGAAATCGCATTCTGAACAAGTTTACCTATGTCCGTTTAGTCTTAAAACCGCGTACTTTTAGAGATATATACGTCCAAATGAATAAAAAAAAAACACGAAAAAAAGGAAGTATATATATGTCTATATACCGGGTGTAAACGAATAGTGGGCCACCCCTGTAACTTCCTTGTTTTTAAAGATATCGGGATGAAATTTTGTATGGTGAAATTAGGTAAGATTTTCAACTTTTTCAGACCTATCCGCCATATTTATCACTTCCGGTTTCACCGGAAATGGCCCCAATAGTCTTTTCTGAATGGACCACCCTGTATGTTTTTACATTTTTGAAATAAAGATCACATTTTGGATACATTTATACTATTTTGAACAATTTATACAGTGTTGCACGAAAAATAATTCGAATTTTAGTTGTCAATCTAGATAGCTGCGAATATGTTAAAATTATTTTTGTTCCAATGTAATTCATATAAAAAATACGAAAACGTCAATATGTCCAATAATACATCATACAGGATGTTGTAAACTCATTAAAATCACATTTTTCAAAATGACTTATTTGTTTTAAATATTATGATATGAGCCACCGGAATATTCAGAAAGCTCTATTTAGTAGGGGTTAAACGGTACCAAAAGTTCCGTAATGTGTAATCGTTACCAGCAGGAATGACAATTTTTCTTAAGAAATTTATGATTTATATCTAACTTCAATTAAATTTTTATCAACCCTGTATATTTGTGTTAATATTTTATAATATGCAACAAGAATGAGCCAGAGGCCCATTCTGCCTCCTGCGGAGGGTGGCATATCATAGAATATTAACAAAAATATGGGTGGCCCTTATCATAATATTTTAAACAAATGAGTCATTTTGAAAAAATGTGATTTTAATGAGTTTATAGCATCCTGTATGATGTATTATTGGACATATTGACGTTTTCGTATTTTTTATATGAATTACATTGGAACAAAAATAATTTTAACATATTCGCGGCCATTTATATTGACAACTAAAATTCGAATTATTTTTCGTGCAACACTGTATAAATTGTTCAAAATAGTATAAATGTATCCAAAATGTGACCTTTATTTAAAAAATGTAAAAACATACAGGGTGGTCCATTTAGAAAAGGCTATTGGGGCCATTTCCGGTGAAACCGGAAGTGATAAATATGGCAAATAGGTCTTTAAAAGTAGAAAATCTTACCTAATTTCACCATATAAAATTTCATCCCGATATCTTTAAAAACAAGGAAGTTACAGGGGTGGCCCACTATTCGTTTACACCCGGTATATCTCAAAGAGAATGTATTTTTTTCTGCGCATAAGCAAAACATTATTCTGTGCAGAGAAACTGCTGTTCAAATTCTCTAAAACGGCGTTTTTTTTCCTAATTTGAATGGACTAGATTTAATAGGAATTTTAAGACAAGACATGTTTGAAGTAGATTAATTCACAACTAATACAGTTTATACAGCCGCCATTATTTCTAGCGGTCAAGCATTGTAAAATGGTCAGCCCAAATAGGTATACAAGCCTGTGTGGTTTTCCACTTTTTTGTGTTATGGGCTGTCGTTCTATTTACGTAATTTTGCCTGACTGTCTTATGGTTAACATTAAAATATGTAAAAATCGAAGGAAATATTCGTCATTCTACATTAAATATCTACATTGAACATAGTTTTGCACTTCCCTACTAACCAAAGTATCCTTGTAAAGCAAAATAATTACACTGATTTTATCCATGCACGTATAAGATGAATATTTCTGAAACAACATATAAATTTAGAACTGAAACAAACAACAAATAGTCATTTCTTTGGTATTTGCATTCGACCTTTGCAATATCGCTTGCCAGGGTCAAAAGGGGAGGAGAATTATTAAATCAATTTATTTAGTGTTCTCTGCGTGTGGTTCAATTCTAAATATTTCTAAATTTAATGTAACAACCTTCTACTAACAGAACCTACAACTTACCTAAATCGTGTGTATCTACGTGAAACGTACTCATTAACTCGTCTACAGTCATTTGTTTGTGAATCTGCAACAAAATAGTATAATTATTATTATACAACTCATTAGCCAAGTTGGTTTATAACAGCACACTAGAGTATAATATACTTCTTTAATACAGCCGCAGCCGCGTGAGAATTAACAACAAATTAATTCGTACCATAGATTAACTGTAAACAAGCAATTTACTGTACCTGTTACGCAATAAATACCTACTACTCATGTCATAGAATAACTTTCTATAATTCTTGTCATTTTTATTGCTGGTACCCGTGTCGGAATCAATTGTTACGCCTTTATGTACGATATTTAGTCTATGTACTCGGTAACATGAGATGCCAAAATATTTTACTTCCGGCTACCAGCGTCAGATTTTACACAGACCTTATACATATACTAAGGTACGAGAATTCACCAGGAGGCACTATCTAAGGCGTCCTGGGCATCGCTGAAGACGTCATCAAAATGACCGCCATTATATGACGCGTAACGTTTTGATCTCGGTAAGTTGTAATATCACAATAACCAGTAGTCGGTTTTTAATTTTTGTTTTTTTTTTCCATTTTGAGCCTAATAAAACGTACTTTGGAAAAGGTTCTATGCATTTTTGGCGTGGGTATGACGGTTTTTATTCTATTTGCGTACCAATTTTACTATTGTGCCAATGGGACAACACAGTCTCAGGATTCAGACTGTGATAGAATCTGCCTATGACTCCTCTATGGGACTGGGACTGAGTTCGTATATCCGTCAGAGGAAGGACAAATTCACATGACTAATTAAAGAGCATTATACGGACAAGAAGTTGTATTCCATCCAGAAGGAAGCGCATACAATATTTAAAAAAGTATAAATGATTTGCTGATCTCACTAGAATCACGATTAATTTTAATCCTAATGTTTAATATTGAATAAAAGCTTTTTAACAGACGTCATTTAATTCTTTGAAAAAAACAAGAGATGAGTTCACTCAACTTATCCTTTCCATTATAGAAATACTTTTATACCTGCAACATATACAAATGTCTTTCAATATTCAACGTTAGAATGATATATACAGCTCTTAAGATACGTTTTCTGATTAATATTGAAATAGTAAAATTGCATGAAGAAATAGTTATTTACGTAACAAGTTCAGAAAAAACACTTTCAGGATGAATTTCGTACACAATTTTTTTCGGCAACCGTCTTGAAATAAAAAAGTTAAATATAAACTAGTTTCTTTGTATTACAAACTAATACTAATTAATTTTTACTTACATATTTTGATATTGATTGTACAGTTTATTGCAGTTTCTTATATTCAGTGGATATAACGTATTCGAAACACCGGGTGCATTTATGATATTATTACTATTGATTGATGGAATTTCAACAACCTGCATATTTTTTGGTCGTTACTTTTACATTCTGAATAGTTTGGGCAATGTTTGCCTTATTTTGTAACGAATTAAGCCTTCCCCTACAAACGGGGCGACAGAAGTGTGGCGTAGACAATGGCCAGTGAAGGCCTTTGGATTTGGAAGTTTTAGAAATGTTGTATTTTTTATTGCCAGAGTTCCAAAGGTATGAACCCCGAACAGTACCTATCTTCCGTTTTTGTAAGAAATGAACAACCGTCTGTGTGGGTTTGCGGTGAACACACCGACAAATATTTACGGTATAGCCACAATCTTTTTCCCCCATTACCACAAACGATCTTACAATGTGGATTTTACAATCGAGTATATTGATAAGTAAACGATTACCTTTGTCTGTGTCGTCCAGGCTTATTTTCGCAAATTCGTCCCTCCTGCAAGCACCTGCTATTCCGATAACCAATACAACTTAAAAATGAAGGCAAAATCACTAGAAATTTAAAATTTATTGTGATGTGTTACCACCCCTAGAATGAATTCAATTAATTCAGATGTATTTGCACCTACTCGAGAAAGAACCTACCAGAAGTTAGTTCTAAAGTGACATCTGGAATTATCTAGAGAATGGTGGCGTCATCACAGAAAAATCGAGATCTGTCATTTTTAGGTATAAAAGACCGACCGCATTCTCGGCGAGTAGTTCAGAAAGTATAGAAGTAGTTTTGAAGTTTCGAAAAGTGAGGTTAAGAATACAAAGTGATAAACATTGTTATTTGTAGTCAGTAAAGTACATTTAAGTTAAAAACAGTAACGTGAAGTATCCAGTAAGTTATTAAATAAAGTGTGTTAGTGGACAATCTCTTGTTATAATTTTTGGAACCCACGGAATTTGCGAGGGTGGTTTCCTAGGGAAGGAAACACGTTACACTATTTTTTTTACTCCTTACTTTTATCATTATATGTTTATCATCTTCTGCTTCTATAAAAAAATTATTTGGGTTCTTGTCAAAACGCCAAATTTCTTAGCTTATATCCAATATTCTTCTTCTTTAGGAAAGCTATTACTTTGGGGAATTTGGTAATATTCACGACCCACGTTCTTTTTAATGTAGATGTTTTTATTTTCTTGACCGTTGATATCAAATTAACTTGATGTAGGTATATCTTGGGTTATCGGTCTTTATAATAAAATTACTATTTTCTTACGTTTCGGTTTATTCAACCATCGTCAGAAGTGAAGACAAATATATATTTTTTATAAATGCTATTTTTTCTACACATGGATATAAATTACTTACATTACATTAATAGTAGTGCACACTACAACTATTTACATTTTAGGTCTATTATCTGTGAGTGTTTTGGAAGCACATTCTCTAGTTGTCTTGACTTTTTCTTAAGTCCAAATTTCGAACAAATGGTAGACATTTTCATACCTCTGTTTTGACTCATCGGGTAATAATTGATTGGTCGCAGCTTTAAAAATTCATCTGGCATGTTTTCTATATCGCTTTCGTCGCTACTTTCCATAATTTCGGCTTAAAAGCATTGTTACGTGGTTGCTATGGTAGCCTTTCTTCGCGGATACAATTTTTTTTGTTTGTTCAATTAACTCTCGCATGTTAATTACCACTTGTCATTTTCCGTACTCATCCGGAAATTAACTACTTTCCGAACTAGTCCGGAAAAGTGCTATTTTCGGAACAAAAAAAAGTCCCAAAAATGGATGTTTTCGAGACGGTTACTGAAAAAAAAGTTTTATTTCCTTATTTAGAAGTGAAGTGAATTAAAAATTCGTATGAGCAGGATGTTTCGCTATAAAGTCCTCTTTAATTTCAATATTGATTGACATATTATTATTATTTTGTAAAATATGAAATATGTCGATTTCTGATATTACATTCCCTGTCCATGTTCACAACAGTTAAACTTTCATGAAAATTGTCTTAACCGGTTAATTCATAACACACGTTGATTTTCCCGAAGGAAAAAGTACGTGAATTTAGTAATAAATTTGTAATAAATCACCAAGTGAATGGATAATAAACTATACCCATCTATTTATTGCATAGCGCAATAAAATATTGTACACATGGAAGGTTAAGTCTTAAAATATATTTTATTATACTCCACAAGTTTTAACAGACCTCACATAGAAAACATCGATAGACATAATAGTCGCGTGCGAAATGAATGTACGTATTAGTGCGGCGGCAATGTAATCCCGTGTACTGCTTAGTGTTACAAGGAAATAGTTTATTTTTGTTTTATTTTTTGGACATGGGCATCTGAAAATCTTGTTTCGTTGGTGGAATACCACCACCATAATCACTCTTACAAAGGAGGTTATCTTATAACCCCCCTTTCTGAGAATACTAACACAAACTGAAGTACATAAACTAGCTGCTACTTAATACCAAAAATATATGGAAATCAAATTGTGGCTGAATTTTGATATGAATATATTAATTAAATAGCTGTATAGGATATATTGCTCACTTGATGAGTTCGTCAGTTCTAGAAAACCAGCAGGAGCACAATGTAATGAACACATAATTGACGAGTGACAGCAATTTTTGTAAATTTTCCCTGTAATTGGTTGACTCTGGAAGCAGAGAGTGAGTAATAGTGTGCCCGGAAAATTGTAGTAAATTTTCTCCTGCAACTTGCTTTTTCTTAAATAAGATTCAACATCACCTATAAAATCAATTTTGGTCTGTGGTGTACACATTGGTAGGGATTGCAATACCGGTTAACCGGTTAACAGGACGAAAAACACATGACGATAATTACCGGTTATTTAAATTTTTTACTGGTTATTTCGGTAAATTATGAACTCACGATATGTCACGTATTCAACGTTTCTATTTATGTCAGTGACTGGTATTTACTAAATACAGAGTGACTGTTCCAACACTGAGCACTTTTAACAATAAATAAATAATAAGTAAAACTCAAGCACCAAGCCAAGAAGATCTTGCGACAGGAAATGGAATATTTCACTGCCGCAGATATCCGTGGAATACATTTAGAAGTATGTTATTACCAATTCTTATCGACCTACCAATATCGATTGAGGATTCTATGTACAAATATCAGACGATTAACAGATATAGCTTTGAAAAACTGATACTTTTAATGGGCTATTTTTAAAAAATATTGTATTTTTAGATTAGGTATTCAGTAAATGTCCTATTTGAGTTTATGTTTATAATTTTTTGTTATTTAAGTTGATATTTTTGTTATTTACCGAATAATTATTTATTTAAATTTATTTCATTTATATTTTTTCCTTTTGATATAAAACCTTTTGTTTGTTCATTATATTAATTATACGTATAAAAAATTGTTTTTTGTTAAATTTAGATAATTTTGTACATGGAAAAAGACAATTGCCATTTTCGCCACCCTAATCATTCATTCTAAAAATTACCGGTAAATACCGGTTAACCGGTTAATTTACATTTTTATTTACCGATTTACCGGTTATTAAAACTTCCGGTAAATTGCAATCCCTACACATTGGCAAACAAACTTTTCAACTCCTAAAATAATGTCGCCAAGCTTTTTAACTGCTAACAGTAGATCATCTTCAAGTTGACAAAATATCCCCCAGCAAGACACATCTTTTTTTGGAATGCTGCCTTCTATAGCATGACATTTAAGAAGTGCAGGAGATTTTTGTTTTCCTAATTTAATGATGGGATAGATTAATTGACAGGTACCTGACAGTATTTACAGAAACCCATATAACTGAGGTATCGTTTAAGTAGCTCTGAAAACTGTAGCAACAACAGCGTAATCCCAACGACTAGCGAAATTTGTAACGGCATACCGAATAAAGATTTAAAGATTGGCTTTTGTCCAGCTGGATAAGAGTGGGGCCTGATGCATTTCAAAAGAAACCCCAAATTTATATTTTGAAAGAGATACATTATTTTTAATCGAGTGATTATCGATATCTGTCCACATCGGTAGTTAGTATATGTACTTCATATACCCCAATTACGCTGACAGATGAAACTTCCGGCCAGCGCGGCGCGCGCTGTAACCGGAAATTGAAAAAAAAATGTTTTAGTTACCGCATCAATTTTGGCGCAAAATGTTTGTTTTGATGTGTACAGCACTGTATTGTGGCCATTTTTCGCCACGTTTCGTTTAATCACCTTTCAATAACAAAAAAAAAAAACAAACACACCAGCTATTGAACATAAAATTATATTGTCAGGACATTTTTTCTTTTAGCGGTGTTTTACAATTTGCAATGTCTTGTCAGTCTTGTCAAGTATTTTATATCCATAATTGAATTTATTATTTATTAACCCTGAGGATTAACTAAGACTCACATAAATATCTAGAACAATGATAAAATAATGCATTTTTTAATTGCTTAAGAACATTGTTCTCGCACAGGTCTTTTCAGTATGTAACATACTTAATTAATTATTTAACAAAGTGAAAACAATGAGAAAATTTAAGTTTTCGCCATTCTCATGACTAATGAAAATATGTCCATTAACAAGCACATAATAACAAAATTGTATATGAAACGTAACACAATAATAGAAACGGAAGCTTTAATATTTTTAATTCCCATCCGTACATAGATGGCTTCTTGTAAACATAAAACTTTTATTAAACGTAAGCGTCATAAAATCGTTGATTCATATGAGAAGTAGCATTGATTTGTATCCGATATAAATTCTATAATTATACAAGGTGTTTCAGGTTTTCAGTCATTAATTTTTAGAAATGATTCTATCTCAAAAAATATTAAAGAAATTTCCTATAAACAAGGGTTCCGAAAATCTCTATCAAGGGAGCTAGGGTCTTCTGAAATAAACCAATAAAAAAATGACATCAGATACCAACAATTAAAAAAACCGCTGCCCAAGGAATCACTATTTCCACATCCAGATTTTCTATCCAAGTCTCTCATAACGAAAAAAATTGGTACGTGGAAATAATTGTTTATAGAACTTTAATAATATAATATTTGAAATCGTCTACCCCAAAAACCCATAAAACGATATCCCACACGGTAGTGGGGTGCGGATGGTTATAGGGAGGTGGTAGTGGGGGTGGATGAAGTAAAAAATATTTTGAGGCTTTTGGTTCTTGTACAGGGTTATTCATTATATTTAGGCCACCCTTTATTATCGTTATTATTGGAGATAGAAACGCTGACAGATTTAATAACAGAATACTTGTCATTTTCATAGACTACTTTAATAATTGTAATTTCCGTTCATATAATAAATGGCTTAAATACGATTTTTAATGTTCAATAGTTTTGTTTTAATCTATTTATTTAACGTCGGCCTATTTCCGCTACCAGTTAAAGATAAGACTATCATATATCATATTTTTGAAATCAGAAAAAGATTAATTCAAAAATTCAACAATATACAGGGTGTTTCATTTAAAAAAATAATATTGCTTCTGCACGCCACTGTGCTTCCATTAACTTATTAAAGAGGTTCAGTTATAGCCCTACAACTTTCGTTCGAAACTTTTTTCTTTTATTGCACAGAAGTGTACCTCTTTAAGTGGTTGTAACTTGGCAGGGATGGGGTATTTTGAAAGATGTTATATGAAGAACTAAGGAATCTACGGGTATTTTTTTTACTTTATTCCTGACACCCGGTATACAGATTGTGCTACATACAGTATCCAATAGGAAAAACTTTATACTGCAAAAAATAAACAAACAAATTTTTCTTATAATCCCTAAATAAATCAAATCCAGCAATTAAAATGGTCTACTTAAAGACAAAATTAGTGTAGCTAAAATGTTCTTTTGACACTGTTGATAAGTAAAATCTTTAGCTGAGCTAGGCACCCGCTAAACTTTCACTATCAACCAATTTTCCTCGAGCCAATGTCGTATTTCTGAAAATATGCCTTGCGTTAAATTTCGAAATAAGGTACCCGCAATAATAGGCAATAACTATAATGGGATAATAAACTTTTTCTAACATTTCAACATAAGCATTATTCTGCAAATCGGTAGAGTGCAAACAAATTTTATAGCCTATAACATTCACGCATTTTTTAAAACATTTTAATTATATGCTGTGTATTGCGATAAGTTAATTTGTAGTTTTCAAATAATAATTTGTTGTTGAAATTTTTTTTTATTAGAAAAAATCCTAGTACAAAATTTCGTGGAGTCTCTCTAAAACCAATTTTCATGCTACACGCAAGTATTAGTGTTTATCTATTACGCTTATTGTTCGCTAGAGGTCGTGCGTGTTATTATTATGCCTATTTGATTTAATTAACTAGGTATCTCATAGCCGGACAAAAATCGAGTAGAAAATAATTTGTAGATAAAAAATTATAGAGAAATCAATTATATAACACTCTGAGCTCAATTGCTCTTCTTCTTCCTATCCTAGATTTGGAAATATTTCGTTTAATTAAACTCTGATAGGGGGGGCTACATAACACAGGTCTACAAAAAAAAATCTGCGCCAAGGACTAAACCTATGCCTTAAGCATTTTTGTGTGCTGCATCCGAATTTTCAATTTAAAAAAATTTCTACCGCATAGATTTCGAGTAAATCCCGATTTTTATTGTCAAAAACCGTATTTTGACGATAAAAACCGGGATTTACTCGAAATCTACGCGTTAGAAAATTTTTTAAATTGAAAATTCGTATTCAGCGCACAAAAATACTGAAGGCATGATAGGTTTAATCCTTGGAACAGAATTTTTTTTTTGTAGACCTGTGGCACAGGTCTACTATAGCTTCGCTATTTTGCAAGGTAATTAATTTACTAAAAGGGTCTCAAAAAAATAAAAGTGATGCCCGGCTATTTAAAAAACTAGATCTTATTACTTCAAATGAATGAAATAAAAAACACTAATTATTAATAACAAAATTTATTAACAAGACTGAATGTCGGAGAGCATTGAGACAAAATAGGTTGTGATTAAATAAAAATTGTGCTAACAATCCAGAAAAAACACATATTTACATAAAAGATACACACAGAGAGACGGATGTACTGTCTAAAATATAAACAATAAGACAATAAAAAATGAGAGATTGAATGGAGATTGGCCAACTCCACAAGTAGGTACGAAGTTAAAACAATTTTAAATAAATAATGATTCATTCACGAACTGAATAAAGAGTCTCAAACAAATGGTTTACGAATGAATAATTAAATATTCGTTTGACTAGACATCACAAGGTAATATAAGAGAATTTAACGAAAAGGTAAAAAAATATAAAAGGTGCAAAAAATGGTGTTTACACACATGCTTCAAATTAACATAATTTGTAAATTCGTAGCACTCACGAAAGTCTATATATATAATTACGCAAAACTTAACTGGATCAAAGAGATACGTACATAAAGTTACGGAGACGTAATCATACAATTGACGCACTACACTAACGAAAAGTTCTATGATGCCAAACTGAAGTCTCTCTCAAAGTAGATGACCAAAGTACAGGAAAAATTGTTTATCTACTTACGAAATTGCCGCAACATAAGTTCTGTAGACACTAAACACATAATCACCATACCCATTAATAATTCGGCCGCAGGCACAAATATAGTCTTTTTGGTATACATCACAGATACACTGGAATGTTATTTAAAATTTACTCCTAATAAAACAAACATAAGCTTTTAACAAATTTTTCAGAATATGCCTGTATTTATAAGACAGATTAAGCGATAAGTAAATAGCATAATAGGGAACTTGCCCAAAAAATAAAATTGAATTAAAATACTCAAAATCGTAAACTGACATCATTAAAAACCCCATAGATAACAAGAAATTAAAAGAAAAAAAAATCCTCCAGAAATATAAGCGATTAAAATTTGCCGGATTTTCCCCACCCCTGAAACGTGACGTCAGAGGGTGAAAGTCGGATGACGGCGTCAAGCGACACCGATTCTGCTTTCGCATGCTCATTTATCGGAAACAACTAGCAGTGAACACAACCTAACCTAAAATTCGTTGGAAAAACATCTTCAATATTCTGAAATGTCACAAAATGCCACTTTTGATTCGTTCGTGCCGAGCCGAATTTTCGAATTTCGCCGTGCAATTTACGATCAGGTTTATCTGGAAGACTTCTTCTTTACGTCGCGACATCGTACGGCCGTCCCAATGGTGTTTTTCGAAAAATATGAACGTGTCAAGATTGCATGTTTTTGCAATTTTTTCGGCTCCGAAATGTAAGCTGTTTTTTGCTATTTTTCGCAGATATCTCCGAAACGATGGGAGTTAGCTCGAAATAAAAAATAAGGTCAAACGAGTATTTTCCACTGCGAATCTTTTGCTATCACCAGACTTTTGATTTTCTTTTTCATTTCGGAGATAACTACTGAAATGTCGGCCACGTACGGCAAAAAATCGCAAATTTTGTGCTTCTACAGTTGGCAACTTTTTAATCTTGGCTCCTACGCCAAAACACTACTCTAGCTAATTTAAATATGATTAAATTTGCTAAAACTCTTTTTTTTATTTTTTGAATTCCAACAAAAATTAAGGAATTAGAGGGGGCGGGATTTGGGACTTTTTTTTTTTTTCGGTAAAATTTCTCCATTTTGTCACCGTAATTAATCGGTAACTGACTGAAATCGATCTCATTTACGATGTTCACTTAATATCATGTAATATTTTGACGCTCCGTTAATCTCGGCCCCTCGAAACAAAAGTTTCCGAGAAAAACTATTTTTTTAAGATTTACATACACTCTATAGGGAAACGTGTAATTTCCTACATTTCCTCTAATATCTCGATAATTATCGATTTTTTAGAAAAATTTGTAGACAGCTTATGTAAAGAGAATTAATTGAGCTTTCCGACACTTTTTTTTAATTTTTTTTCTAACATAAAAAACAAAAGACTTATGACGGAATATGCGGACGTCTCAAAGCCAACCGCCGCCCAGTCTATTAATTAGGGTGAATGGCTAAAGTACGGCATCTGTTGAATACCACGCGAGACTAGTTTTCACCCGGTGACGTCACAGTGCTTTTCGTGAGGAGTGGTGAGGATTTCAACTTTAATTATTTATTGCCAAGTAAGTACTGCGATTTAAGAGCTGATATTCGGTGTGGCGTGTTTTTATACAGAAATACACACTTTAATGAAATTGAAAAAAAATGGGCAAGTTCCCCATTATACACTAAAGAAAGGCTCAAATTCTAGCCGTTTTTAACTGACACTATCCTCCCGGCTTAAAGCCGATATGGAGTGTGTCCCACCGAATCTAATATGGTTCCGCTCAAATTTTGTTTATATATCTTCCCCCGTAGGTGTCACAAAAGCGTCAACAGTCACGAATCAAAATCTTTTATACCTTATATGGTAGGATGATGTCATCGGCCGCGGGTTCTCTTTCCATCGCAATATCCCGCGTATCTATTATAGTTGGTTTCACCAAACGCGCATACTACGCGCTTATAGTCGGTTCCAAAAAAATTGCACGTTACACTACAAAAAAAAATCTGTTCCAAGGACTAAACCTATCATGCCTTAAGTATTTTTGTGTGCTGAATCCGAATTTTAATTTTAAAACATTTTCTACCGCGTAGATTTCGAGTAAATCTCGGATTTTATCGTCAAAATACGTTTTTTTGACAATTTTTGACATTTACTCAAAATCTACACGGTAGAAAATTTTTTAAATTGAAAATTCGGTTTCAGTACACAAAAATACTTAAGGCATGGGCCTATCAAATTCCCTTAATTTTGACTCTACGCTGCTTATCATGCTTTGACTAATAAGTTGCCGATCAGGGTGAATTGCATTGAACAAATGACCTATTTCACTAAAGAAAGTTTGTTAAAAAGTGTCATGGTGGAAACTAGATTGATGTCACTAAAAGGAATAAAAAAGTCACTGCACATGTTGAACAACTCGTTTAACTCCCACAGTTTGTAGAAATGAAATACCTACAATATAATAATTATATCATTGTTTCATTATCTCTAATGTCAAACATACTTTGTTTGATTAGAGATCATCTTTATTAGTTTGTTTTGTAATTTACCATATTTAAAAAATTTCAAATTATACAATTTATCACTAATAATTCTAATTATAAGGAAACTTGCTTTTTAATGAGTAAATACAAAAATTACTCAGTAATCTTTGTATTTCCTCTTGAGAAAGGCCTAATAAGCCGAAACATATGTAGAGTATCAACATACTTACTTATTTTGAAAGATTAAAAAGCAAGTTTTCTTGTAATTAGAATTATTTATAAATTGTTTCACAAGGAACCGACCACAAATTCAGTCAAATGTATCAATTTATCACTTCATTGGACCATGCTGCTAGCTGTTTAGAAGTTGGTCAACCTGTTAATCTCGAAGGACCTTTTGTCAACTGTTTATTTTTTAATAATTTCATAATCAAAATTTACCCCTCACAAAATTCATCAACTATTTTATTCTCAACTATTATTATTTATCAACTATTTTATTTTCAACTATTTCTCGCCGAGATCATTTCAGATTTTTCTAGTATATTCGATAGCTTATCGCGAAAATTTCAGAAGCACTAACTTTTAATACAAATATCTGCATTTAAAGCCGCATGGTTAGTTCTCTCCGAATCATCACAAACAACAAACAAACATCGGACAACGAAAAGGCAAATGCATACAGATGTGTGTTTAATTACCAAGTGTAATTAACTACTATAATAATTAATGAAATATCTTCAATTTTCTCATGTTAGAAAGTGAAGTAAAATACATTTATTTTGGCGTCGAATTAGTTATTTTAACAAAACGCAAGTAGATCAGTCCCAAACCCTAGAAAAATAATGTATAGGGTGTTCGAAATTTGAGTGACCCTTCCGGGAGAAAGTCGGGAACGTTGTGCGGTATTTTTTTTACCGGCTTATTACAATAAACAGCATCGTGTTCATTAACAGTGTTAACCGTGATTGCCATGTTAGTAAACTATGATGCCATGATTTAGTGATCTGATCTAGTTTTCGCCATGACACTTTTTACCAAATTTTCTTTTGTGAAATAGGTCAATTCAACTACTTCTCTTTGGGTGCGCATCCTGTCACCAAAACCAATCATGGAAATATTTTTAATTCTTTCACGTTCGGTTATTTTCATGGTTTTAAGAAAAAATAATTAATACTTAACCCTCCAAACATACTGCTCGCACAAATTACACGTGAAAATGATAGTCAATTTGGAATTTGTACTTGTAAAAATTAAAATTAAAAAAAGCATTCTAACAAGGATGATTTTTTAGAGGATTTACGTCTATATGAGCTTTTGTTACTTTCTGTCTTTACCAAATAGAGTATAAATAGCTTGTTAAGAGAGATGACTTCCAAATTATATAATAATACAACTTTCTAATTGATAAACGACTGTGTACAGTTTTTGTGGATCATCGCCTGTAACAATTAGGTAATAAAATTATGAATCGCCTGGAGCTTCAAATTAAGGATACCCAACCTCTCCAACTTCAACTTCCTCTTCAACTTTTTTTCGTAAAACAATAATAATTTTTTACTCTGAAACTTGTGATATTAGGAAACTATTACTTTTTAATATTTAATCGCTCTCCAATGTTAACACTATTTATAATTGTTAATTAGAAAGTAGAAAGCAAAGCCAGATATTTTGGTAAAAAATGATTTTCATTTGTCAAAATAAACAACTTGTCTGCTGGCATGATTTTAAAATTTAGAACTGTGGTCTTCTCTTTACTCTCATGGAATTTGTATCTATTAGAAAGAGTACTCTCTGTAATTTAGAATGCCTCGTATGTACTGTGTGTCTCATTTTGATTAGAACCACCCCCATAAAAAGTTTGTTTTAGATGTTTGAAAAATGCGTTAAATTCTATAAGTCGTAAAAGGTCGGCCTACAACTTTCGTTTTTGGCGGTGAAAAATGATGAAATCTTATTAACAATTTTTTGATTTCAAATCTGAGTACACCCTGAATTCGGGTTTGTGCCAGATTTTCTGAAAATTTTTCTATTCTTGGCTTTTCCCGAGAGAAATAAAATTTTTGAAATAGCTAATAAAACTGCTATTGCACGGGATTGTGTATTTAAAAGAGTGCCTTGACTCTAACAACCTGCAAATGAATGTTTAATTGTCAATTTGTATAGGTTTTACCTATTTAAAATATCTGCTTGTAATAATAATTATTTTCTCGTAAAGATTGATAGTCCAATAATTATAAAAATTTCCATCACAAAAAATGTTATCTGAGATTTTCCTTCAGTAACTGTTAGTGGAGGGGATATACATCACAAAACCACAAAAATCCGTTTTGGGGGTGCCGCGCGACCCCCCCCCCCCCCAGAAAAACCACCCCTTCGATGAAAAAAGCATTATTTTACTGATAACTTTTTATCCGTTGAAGATATAAAAAATTTGCTCATCATAACAAAGAAAGCTTGACTAATTTCCTAAATAAAAGTCCTATTGTAATATTGTTGTATATGCCATGGTTTTCGAGAAAATCGATATTGAAAAAAATTTCCAAAATTTGTATTTTTAATGCGCGCGAATTTTCGTTTATTTGAAATTTTTTGCGCGCGGCCTATGGAAAAAATTGAATTGCTCGAAAACCATACAAGCTAGGAAGAAAAATCAAAATGGGTTTCAAAGAGGATATAAAATACTCTCTTGTGTTGCCATTTTTGATGGCTATTGATATTTATTAGTGTATAAAAATAATATAATATAGTTATCTCTTAATTTTTTGCGTCTCTAACTATTCACAGGCCCATAAAAAATAATTGACTTTAATATTAATCCAATCAATGAGTGCTCAAAAGAGAGATGTAGAGTACATGGAATATTAATCCAGTCAATGAGTGCTCAAAAGAGAGATGTAGAGTACATGGAATATGCGAGACCCTTTGATTTCAGGACTTTGTTAGGAGCAGTTAGCAGGTAAACATAATAAAAGTCCCCACCCCTGGGAGGTGAGCTTACGGTGGGAGGAGGAGGGGGAGGTCCCATTTTTTGGGTTTTTCGATTATATCTCGGAAACGGTGGAGTCTAGAAAAAATATGTTCTAAATAAAAACGAAAGCCAATTAAATTCCCTATAAAGTTGTTTCCATACATATTTGTCGAATTTTCAACGGTTTTCGAGATATACGTTATTGAAAATCGATACTTTTCGAAAAAATCATTTCTACCTAACTCTTTTTGTCAAACATTTGCTTCTAGTGCCTCCCACGATCGTTTCTCAGAAAAATTGTCAAAAACGAAGTTGTAGAGCATTATATTTTCTTCAATTTGATATACACTTAAAAAATATATTTTTTTGAAAATTATCGATTATCAATAACGTATATCTCGAAAACCGTTGGAAATTCGACAAATATGTATGGAAACAATTTTATAGGAAATTTAATTAGCTTCCATTATTATTTAGAACATATTTTTCTAGAGTCCACCGTTTCCGAGATATAATCGAAAAATACAAAAATGGTACCTTCCCCCCTCCCTCCCACCGTAAGCTCACCTCCCAGGGGCGGGGACTTTTAGTATATTTACCTACTAACTACTTCTAACAAAGTTCTGAAGTCAAAAAGTCTCGCATATTCTATGCATTCTATAATATATTCATTGACTGGACTATATAAGTTATAAATGCATTACCTTTTAGTTCAAGGTAGTACTTCAATGCAGAAAAGTTAGAAATAAAAATATTTACAAATTTACCAGCATGTTGAAGTTAGTCAAATTTTGGCCAATTTTTTATTGCTTCCTAAAAATAAAAAAACACCCAAACATCTTGTAAATAAACTCAAATCAAAACTCATTACTGAAGTGTTTCATTTTCTTACTTTTGACATAATCTCAAAATTAGTAAAAATATAGTGACTTTTATAATTTTTTATGATATAAAGTTATTAAATCTTTCATTTGCTTCTTTTTCCATAACAATGGCAAATTTGAAAAAAAAATTTTTACCTACACAATCCCCAAATTACAAAACATATAGGAACTTTTATTATTTTTTATGGTTACAAAATAACATTATTAAATGAATGTATTTCATATCTGATTCTATTTTTTATAATATGTTAAAAATTGGCAAATATATATTCAAAAAAATCGGGAAAAAATCAATTTTTACTAACACGACCTTAAAAACCCTAGAAATCTAATTACTTTTATAATTTTCTATGGTGAAAAATTGAAGGTTATAAAAATATATTTCGTTTGCTTACTTATTTTCTTAGATATGTCGACAATTGGCGAAGATATTAACGATTATATAACGCATGTTCTAAAAAATCAATTTTTCTTATATTTTCAATATCGATTTTCTCGAAAACTATGGCATATACAAAAAATTACAGAAGCATTTTTTTTTAGGAAATTAGCCAAGCTTTCTTTTTATAATGAGCAATTTTTTTATATCTTAAACGGTTAACAAGTTATAAGTAAAATAAGGCTTTTTTCACCGAATGGGTGGCTTTTTGGGGGGGTTGCGCGGCACCTCCATAACGGATTTTTGTGGTTTTGTGATGAATAACCCCTCCACTAATAGTCACTGAAGGAAAATCTCAGATAACATTTTTTGCGAGTTTCTGGTGTATTTTTTACTTTATCGACTGGACTATGAGTTATCTAGATGTTATTAAAATTGTTGGTGATAATGCGAGATCATTAAAAGAATTTAATATAAGATATCTGAATCGTCCGCCTGTTAATGTCATCATCTTTAGAAAAATCAGTGTTTTAATGACCTTGCGGGCCATGATAATTATTTCCAGCATAAATAAACAAAACCTAAACTTTTATTGGTCAGTTGTTTAAAAGCATTCTTTTAAATGCACAAGCCCGTGGATTTTCATTGATTTTCATTGACAATTTCAAAATTTTAATTTCTCCTGGGTAAAATCTAAAAATAGATATTTTCTAACAAAGTTTGTTACAAACACATTTGAGCGGCAGTAGAATCCAGTGGTGTACTCGGGTTTGAAATATAAAAAAAACACTATTAAGATTTCATCATTTTCCACCCCCAAAACAAAAGCAGTAGCCAAACCTTTTATGTTTTATAAAATTTAACGTAGGTACCGTATGTATGCACTATTCAAAGATTTATATTATATAAGAAAAACGATCTAAATCGAACCTAAAACAGATTTTTGTGGGGGTGTTTCCTAGCAAAATGGAATACACTGTATATGCCATATCATACAACACAATAGATCGGAGACTAATAGTGAATTTTTTGTAGTATTACTTACGTAGGCGGAGTATAGGCATAGTAACAAATGTTATGACGTTTATAACCGCGTACCTATAATTAACTGTTTTGTCTGTGTTGTAGTAATTGAATCATTGTGTACTTGCGGTTAGCTAAACAGTCAAAGTACATACAACTCTTTGTAGTCCACATAATGAGATTAATTTCGAACTTCGTTACCTCATACATATTATCTACACTCGCTGCAGCGAGCGTAGGCTATCCAGCCTTTCGTTTTCATTTGAACG
Source organism: Rutpela maculata (assembly GCA_936432065.2). NCBI lineage: Eukaryota > Metazoa > Arthropoda > Insecta > Coleoptera > Cerambycidae > Rutpela > Rutpela maculata. Next base: position 230,714,426 of record OW386287.2, on the reverse strand, counting down.
AGCGGTCTCCACTTCATTTTGGAAGCAGTGAAAGTGAAATGTTTCAAATTGGTTCGAGATCGCGAAGTGTTCGAATCATGGCTTTTGCTACAAAGAATGGAGAACTAACTGGTTTGCGGAAGAGTATTAGCGGGTGGTAGATAGACTGGATGTCATTTAAGTTTTAGCATATTACCATTTTATTAAATTATGAAATTCTGTTTAGTTTAGAACACTTTCATATAAATGGTTAATGGTCTGTTAATTAATAATAAAAATTATGCCTCTTACGTAACTGCGGGCGTTCGAAACACAAGAGAATATAAAACTGTATTTAAAAATAAATACCTTGCATTTCTGCTTACATTATTATTAAAAAACATTATTTTAGGTATTTAGCAGATAACTTTCAAAGAAACCATTCGTTCTTTTCATATATTATTGATCACGTTAGTATATCAACAAGAAGTTATTCTCAAATTCTATATCAGCAGTTGTACTTTCTTCTTCTTCTTCGCCTTCTCCTTCTTTTTCCTCCTCTGGTTGTTGGATTTCTGTGGATTGTTGTAAGGAACAACATAGATCTAATATTTCTTCATTTATATCGAAATCATTATCATCCGTTGTATTGGATATAACATTAGAGCAAGATTGGCCATTGCAATTCCAACATACTATTGAACAAAATAATCCAACTTTTTTGCATCCACAGTTATGACTGCAACACTTGGTGTAATTACAAAAAATTGTATTGAGTAGTATTTCTGGAGCAGGCGGGAACAAAGTTCAAATTGGCTCCAAACAGTTGTTGATTGATACCCATCCCCAATTTTTAGGATCCAGTTCGTTACCTAGCCATACTTGGACATGATAGTAGACTCGATATAAATGCTGATAAGCAGCAGCAGATATTGGAGGAAGACAGGATAACTGTACAACACTGTATTTCACAAAACTCAAATATCTATAGTGGTCTACAGAATCAATATTTTTTGGAGCTCCGTATTTGGCAAAAAGAAAACGAATTCCATTAGCTAGAATAATCTATGGAGAAGAGTCCATCTTTGCAAATACTTCAGCGCAATCAATTAAATCGTTACGTTTTTTCAATTAATTTAAATACCTTTATTTTACCTCTTTTGAAAAATGCAGACGTATAATAGTATCGCAACCAGTTATTGCATGTAAAAAAACTGCTGCCCAAGGAATTACTACTTCCATATCCAAATTTTCTATCCAAGTCTCTCATAATGAAAATTTTATGTGGAAATAATTGTTCATGGAACTTTAATAATATAATATTTGAAATCGCCTACCCATAAAACGATGTGCCACATCGGTAGTGGGGTTGGGGTGGTAGTGGGGGTGGATGGAGTTTAAAAAAATTGAGGCCTTTGGTTCTTGTATGCCACTAAATCACAATTTTATTTTTTTCATCCCCTTTAATAATGGAGTGGGGGTAGTAATGGAGGTGGACCATTTACCCCAATTTATCCCCAACCCTTCAACAGAATAAGATCAAAATATAATCTAGTTCCAGATCTCGTTAATATACATGTGTGGACCAAATTTCAAGTCAATATCTTAAACGATTCCAGAGTAATCGTGCTCACAAAAAAGTTAGAGATAGACAGGCAGACAGACAGACAGAACGACAGACAGATTTTTTTGCCCTAACTTAAAATCTCAAAGTTTCATGACATTCTAAGCCTATTTGAACAATAAGAATTAAAAAAAAAATTTATACTTCTACAGGATGTGGAATAATAAGATATGAACTTTACAGTTTACATAGGAGGTGAAACTTTGTAGGAACACATTTTGTTGCTATTTATTAGTTATTACTACTTGAAAAATACACAAAAGTGATAATAGTCGGGGAGCATACTTGATGAAATATACACTCCGTGGGAAATTTCATGATGAAATTGTGGGAGTAAGTTTAATACATTCCTTATGCCCTCCATAATCATATCTTACCAGGTGTTTTGCTTGAATTTGTGGCAGGCGGCCCCCCAGACAGCATCGGAAGTTCTCGATTATAACTGTTGATAGGCTCACCCTAGCAATATTTTGTACTGAATCTTTTTAGTTCTAAAAAAAAATTGAATCAAAAAAAGTTATAACAGTTTTTGTGGTATAACCTGCCGGTTATCAGTTATAGCCAGTTAAAAAGTGTATTAACCAATTTTTAATTTTTGGTTTTAAAGGATTTTTAGATTTTTATGTTGAAAAATAACTAGTTAAGAAATTAATATTTATTTCAATATATTGATTGAATTAATTGTAATGTTGTATTGCATGTAAAATGTTTTCAGCTTAATACTCTTCATCTGAAAGGTCATCGATATCAAAATGTTGGCCATGATTCCCGCATGTCTTCATCGCTTCCACACATATAAAGCTCAGTACATAAAATGTTTTGGGATTTACATTTACAGGATACACCACATTTCCCTTTTACATATGAACACCGAATTAATTTTAAAATGTTTTCAGGTGCACAAGGAAGTGTTGGTAGATTAGGGTGCTGCTGGTCAGAAAGATGCCAATCCATAACCTGGTAATGTGCTCTACGAATAAAAGGAGATAGTGACGCTTTTGTAGGAGGCAGATGTTCACTTTGCATCTTGTGCTTAGAGAACATCAACCAACGAAGCTCCCCAATGTCTGAAATCTTCGTCCCTGGTTCATATACCTTACGAATACATTTTTCAATGATAGTTTCAGGTTTCAGCTTCATCCCCGAATTCTTCAATGGATCCAAGTTTCCCAAAAATGTCATTATATGCGGTCTTATAAACCTTCCAAAACGATGATTTTCCTTTCTTTGCAAGTGAACCTGTGACATCATATCTTGACAGAGCATGTAGACCTAGTAACCCCGTTATCTTTTCTGGTCCTAATGCGGTGCAAATTCCGCCAACGTCAATCATTCTTCGATTATTTCTTATACTAGTGACAAACATGCTTAGACATGTAAAAAATTTTGGCCACCACAATGCTAGTAGAAATACGTCTATATCAGGGGAATATATATGAAACGCAGTAGCTCCTTTTCGGGAGGCAAAAAGGCAGTGCAGTATTATTTTAACGTCAGCTTCTTCATGACTACTTTGAAGTTCACTTACGTCACTTCCGAAAGACGATTTGGTTTCAGTCTCCCAGCTTACGATTAGGCTTCTCACAATATTGCGTGCGTACAACAAAGCTTTTTCTGCAAGATACGCTGTTATCTATCCTTTGTTTTTATATGAGAAAGGAGGAATTTCATCTATATATTTGCAATGTTTTTGGAGTCGGTTATTTTGTACTCAGTGGATGTTACTGTAGATGTCCGTTTATGTCACATCGCAGATTTAAGAGAACTTCAAAGATATGTTGTCAAACACCAAGTGAATTTCATCAAATTGTAAAAGAGTTCCCTTGATTTTATTGTTAAACTCCAAAGCTAGATCATTGCATGTTTTAACCTGCACTGATTTTTTCAACGATTGCAGCTTTTCCATTCCATCAAGAACAGCGACACAGTGGAATTTTGCATTCAGATGCTCTGTTATATTTGAGTCCACCAAAGGTATAGACAAAGAAGTTTGTACAGTATTATCAATTTTTGCAGGGTGTTGCTCTTATAAGATCTTCATTAGTTTAAATTTATTTGTATGTATTCGCAGTATTATTGATCCATCCAGATTAAATATGGAGAACGGGACTGCCGAGAATTCATAATTACTTAATGATGTTTTTAGATCAATATCAGTACGGCTTCTCGATATAACTAGCAAGCGTGTGAATAATGATTGGTCAAATTGTACTACAGTGTCAGCTAACTTGTTGTTTTGAGTGTAGCTTTACATAATTTAAGTTTTCCTTTCTACATTGGGTCCCAGAAATTCGTACTGTCAGTTTCAATTAGTTTTTTTTTAAAGCGGTGTACATTTCACAACCCTTTTCTAAAATGTTTAATGTATACGTTTGTATGGTTTCATGAAATACACACTTTGTTGTTGTGTTGATTCGTTCACTGCCTTCATGTGTTACACATCTTCATGTTGTTGGTGGTGTTTTGTTTTTACTTCTTCTGCAATTCTAATTATTACTTTGGTTTCTGTAGAAAGGTTCAGTACAAAATATTCAAGAGTTTATATCAAGAGTTTGAATCGAGAACTTCCGATGATGTCTGGGGTGGACGCCATCTTGGATATATGACGTCATATAGGACGTCTGCCACAAAATCAAGCAAAGCACCTGAAAAGGCATGATTATAGAGGGCATAAGGAATGTATTAACATTGGTCCTCAAATTTCCCACGGGAATACGCCCCCCGACTATAAATGTAAACATTCTTTCTGCCTCTTTAGAGATATCAGTAGAATTTGCCACACCCCACACATTAAACATTTTATCTTACAATTTAGTATCAAATTATCGTCTATGTTGATTTTGACCAAATCACGCAATTGTCATAAAGTTGTTATTTTTATGGAATTTTATCGAGCTGTCTACACACACTTAAAGAATTTAACAGCAATTTTAGGAATTTTACAGTTGTTATCCACGCCATTCCAAACAAATAATTCCATGTGAATTCAGTAATATTTTATCTTAACGCCAAGCGAGATAATTTATATTCTGGTATGAAGTAAATATATTTTTATCGTGATTAATATTAATCGTCTTTTTCTCTGTGATTTTGTATTGCTTTCTTAATTTGAGAAAGAAAACCTGACATTGATGGCGTCAGCTACCCGGTTTTTATTAATAGTATAAATAAACTGCAAAGTTATTATTATATAAGTTTTTGTAACTTTTAATTATACAATTTCTTGTTAAATGTACAAAAGCATAAGGTTAACGAATAAAAAATGACATAATTAAAAACAACCAAATTAAACAATATTTAGTTTTCTAATAAACTAGCTTATATGGCCAACATTATTACTTCTGGGGTTAATGACTATTTATGCTTATAGAATGATCCGTCATTTTGTGGTCAAATGAGAAACATGAGGTCATAAATACGCTAGTTATGTATCCATTTATCCCATAATTGAATATGATAATAATAATAATAATAAGACGAGACAAACATCATCTTGAAGGAGGGCGAAAACGGACTAAATACCGAGATCTCCGGTATAAGCTCCGAGTGCTATACCTAGATTACTAGGTCAAGATGATCGTCCTGATAATCGGTGTACTTGGTGAAATCGGGCCTACGCTGCTCTCGAAATTAAAGGCCATACCAGCTTGCCAAAAGTCAGCCGAGTGGTTGGCAGGCCAAATGCAGAAGGCAGTTATCCTCCGTCTTCTTAGGGCACACAAATCTGGTATCTACAGTCACTAACCCTGCGGGATGCCGGGAGTGGCTGTGGATTTTCCGCTGGCGCTTCTCCCGTGGGAATGTCGGATACACGAGAGAACTGTCCAGCATCGCGCACGCGAAAACAAAAATAATTGCTTGGTCCTATTACCCGAAAAACGGAGTTGCAAAAAAAAAAATAATACCAAATTCACACCGCTAGTTAAAGAGCATGATAAGGACAAGAAAATGTATTCCATCTGAAAGGAAGTGCTTAAAACCCAGGAAAACTATTTGGGAGCCGAAACCACTGACGAGAACGTCAAGAAGAAAATTAAAACAACAATCGAAAAAAGGAAAAAAAGAAATACTTTGCGTAAAGCCGATGCATGGACAATTCTTCCACGACCTCGACCGACCAGCAGTCTACAAAAAGGCGTCTACAATGTGGTTGAACGACTCTGGCCTGAAGGGGGAAACAAAAAGCCTAATAACAGCAGCGCAGGACCAAGCACTAAATACTGGTGATCTTAAAACGGCCTGCTGACAGCAAGTGTGCATCATTAATTTACAAATGCTGCAGAAACCGCCTTCCACTAAGTTGGTTTCAATTTTATTTTTGAAAGATTACTGATTTCTCGCATTGAAATTGGCTGAAAAAATTTAAAGTTGCCCATGTCTAATATGAATAATATAAATATGTACGCGGATAATAAAGTTGTTATTTTTTATGTAGAGTAAATACCCTAGTCATTTCGCTACCACATCCCCAACTCATAATATTTACTGAAATGTTGAATAGGCCAAAGCATAATAAATATTTAGTAGACCATTTTCATGCAGAATGTCTCATTTTTAGGATGCTAAAATAAGCTTTGTTTAATTTTTACATACAGTTTTATTATGATTATCCCATAATAACGTATGATCTAGTACATTGCTAAGATATGTTTGATCCTCCAGTTCGATGCCCAAGATATTAAAATTTGTAGGTAAAAATCGAGATACAAAAATTGATTACTACTATTTTCTTGGTATTCAATATTAATTAATTACTAACACATTAAGCGATTAAAATATTAATTAATATATTTTCAGCCTGTAATTGAATTTCTTTCTCACTGGTCGGCGTTGTTGAAATATAGTTGTCATTAGCAAGCATCGTAACATATCCCCCTCATTTTATATGTAATGTGGAAGGTCACTTACAAATAACATACATAATAAGGGCCCTAGCACCGAGCCCTGGGAAATTTCCAGTTTTACGTTTTGAGTCTTTCAGTTCATATGATTTTTGAGTTCACTATTAATGACTTATAACAAAATACAGAAACGTATACCGATTTGCACATTATAACATTTATTTATAACCGGGCGCAATTATCGTTCAGTAAATAAAGAAGAGAAAAATCGTTCCTACTCAACATCGTCATTCCTGACTAGTTTGTACTAATGTTTAATAACAAACATATATTAACTTCAATTAGTTGTAAACGGAAGGAAATTAACAAATGAATAATTATCCACTACCATATAGCATAATATGGCATAATTATTACACGAGAAACCACTTTCCAATTATAAAAAAAAGAAATTTAATAAAAGCAAAAGCCGTGACACATCATGCATGAGTTTTGAGCTGGCGAGCATCTTCATTGTTTAAATATTTCCTTGGAGATTACCACCGATTTACGTAATTTGTAACCAGAGGCGCCACCGAAGGATTAGCAGCTGGTTTTTATATGCTCACGAGCGGCATTTACATCCATAAAAAAACATACACATATTTTTATTTTTTTATTAAAATTTGAAATTCTACAATCGCAATAACATTTTTCTTATGTGAATGTGTAATCTATATAAAGCGTATCCCTCATATCTCAGTCATCTGATTTCAACCAAATTTGGGTCGATATCAAAGACCTTTTTTTCCTTATGGATTGCGGTGCCAGAACCCTTTCATACTGAAGCTTCAGCTTATTGGTACCCCATAGTCTCGTTATCCCATTAGTCCCGTTCCTCCCCAAAAGGCGAGTGTATGGTCGATGGGAGCTCTTGCTACCTCTTCCGGGGTGACGAACGGTCTCACGAAGTATGAAAGCCTTCCAGCCACTAAGACTGGGCATTCACATAGTAGCCAATAACGGGGTCTAGGGGAAATGCCGAGATCACAATTTTTGACTCGAGGGCTGTGTTTGGACTATTTAGGAGGTAAACATACCAAAAGTCCCCGAACGTAGGAGGTGGGGGGTGTAGGGGGGCACGAAGAAGGTCCCGGTTTTTTGTTTTTCGCTCATATCTCGAAAACAGTTAGCCCTAATCAAAAAGTGGCTATATGCAAAATTAAAGCTGACTAAATTTTCTATAAAAATCTTCCTGTTAATTTTTTTCATATCTGTTATGGTCCAGTAATGAATTGTATATCTTTTGACTGTATTCTAACTTTATAAATTTATTATAAATTGAAAAAAAAATTAATAATCATCGTAGAAAAAATTTCTTATACAGATATCCGTATCACAGCAGACTGAACTCAAATATCGAATAAAAAATGTCTTTGCGTCTGTAAGTGTGTGTGCGCGCGTGTAAAGACGATAACTTCTGTTAGACTTAAAATATATAATTACAATACAATTTGGAGCATATGTAAAACAGCATATTACAATAATCCCTATTGAAATTGGACTATATCTGTAATACAAGGTGATAACCAGAGGCCTACAAACCCTCATACGTAAAATACCGGGGGTATGTCAAGCAAACCAACTGTATTTAAATTATATAATATAACAATGTTATCCTAAAATATGGAACATGGTATTTTTACAAGAAATTTTTTTCTACGATGGTTATTAATTTTTTTTTAATTTATAATAAATTTATAATAATGTTAGAATACAGTCAAAAGATATACAATTCATTACTGAACCATAACAGATACGAAAAAAATTAATAGGAATATTTTTGTAGAAAATTTAGTCATATTTAATTTTGCATATAGGCACTTTTTGATTAGGGCTAACCGTTTGCTTTCTACTCAACTTTAGCAATTCGTTGATCTTGATCTTGGAAGGTTCGTCAGTGATGAACACACGTGTATGCCTCATCCCTGGTGCCCTAGCCAGAGTCAAGTTGTATTTCTGACTTAATGGTTCCTTTGACAATCCTCTTGCGGTATTATATATCCCGCAGGTTGGCTCGGGTCCCATCAAGGCTGTTTTTGCTCTCCCTCTGGCCAGCTTATTTGCTTATTAACCTCATTACCCTGGTGTCCTCGCACCCACTCTAGTTGTACGCTGTTGTGTTCTGTCAGTTTCGCCAGGGATTTAAGGCAGTCTTTTACCGTTATGGAACGTATATCTACAACATCCAAAGCTTTGAGAGCTGCTTGGCTGTCAGTGATGATACAGATTCTTTTGTCAGGATATGATCTCTGCATCATGTCTCGTGCGCAGGTTTCTATGTTCTATACTTCTGTGACTTCTGTTTGGAGCACTGTTGTGGTGCTATCCAGATTCAGATTAATGTCTGTCCCTGGTTGATTCCCCGTAACTCCTGCTCCAGTACCTACTTCTGATGTGTTTTAATCCGTCAGTATACACTATACGCTGCTAGCAGGGCCTCATTCTCCATGGTTAAGTGTAGTGGAGGTAGGCAAAGTAGTTCTTAGATGCGGTGGGCGTTGTTGATATTACTCCCGTGATATTACTCCCATTATCCGAAGTCTTTGTACCTTTATTAGTTTTCCCGTTGCCTCCCCTTTTCCGGCTTGGTGCCACCAGATCAGGGAAATATAGGTTACTATTGGTACCATAATCCTTTGGTACAAGCAGTGCACCATTTTTGGTTGTAGTTCCCAGTATTTGCCTACCATTCTCCTGTAGACCTATAAGGCCCGCGCGGCTTTGGTGCGTGCTTTGAAGTTTCATTTGGTATCTAGAATCAGTCCCAAATATTTGACTTTGCTATTTGTCTCACCTGGAATTCATTTCCCCGGAGATAATAATTTTTTCAGATTGGGTTTCCTCTTTTTAGTGAAGGTGACCATAGTGGTCTTTCCTGGATTCACGGAAGGACCTTCCTGGGTGCACGAGGGCTTTCTGCATCTTTTCTGATGCAACGCTCTCATATATCTATTACAACGATGGCGATATCGTCTGCATAACCTTGCACATATATTTCTTGCTGTTCCAGTCTAGGTAAAGAACTCGTCCACGACCAGGCCACAAGGGTGATAAAACCTCCCCCTGTGGGCATCCTCTGATGACGGACACCTCCTCTGTTGTGGGTCTTAGCGTGGACTGAATTTTTCTAGTTCTGAGTGCTGAGTTGGTCCATCTTGTTTTTGACTTTTCGACTCCCCCTCTCTTTACTGCATCACTCAAGTGAGTCGAATGAAATATTGTGAAAAGCATCCTATATATCTAATATATATCTCTCTATATCCTATGGGGGTATTAAAAACCTTTACTATGTTTTTTTTAAGTAAAACGAAACTTATTTCATCGGCGTGCAATTTTATTGAGACAGTCTGTAGAGCAGTAGTGAATAATTTCGACAAGAAATTTTTTATTTGTATAATGTAGCCCGGGCGTTACACGAAATGAGTGTGCATCGGTTATAAATGTAATTATTTTTGCAATCATTTTTAATTATATCGAAGTGACTCCACCTACTAAAACAGCATTGTACTAAAAAAAATTGCAGTAAAAAGCATTTTTTAGCGAACTGGCTCATGTTATTTAACTGATCAAAAGATATTCTTGTAAGTAAATGAATACTACACTTCTATTGAAGAACGTTTTTAGCTAAAACTTGTTTATTAGCTAATGTGAGGAGAGATCCTCCTAATAAACAAGTTTTAGCTAAAAATGTTCTTCAATAGAAGTGTAGTATTCGTTTACTTACAAGAATATCTTTTTTTCCGTTTAATAACGCCAGCCGTTTGGTTAAAAACTGCTTTTTCTCAGACAAGACTTTTAGTACGGTGCTTTTTAATAGATGGTGCCACCTACAGCAGCATCTGCATCATGTAACCAACATAACCTTAAATTTTAAGTTTTTCAAGTTTATTCTCATTTTTAATGTTTGTATACGCATTTTTAGCTTGGAGCCGTACTGGCACTTCTTTAGGATATTCTTTACTAGTTTGACAGCACTCTCAGCTTGTCCATTGGACTGTGCATGTATTGGACTGCTGCTTATCCATTGAAATTTATAATCTTGTGCAAACTTTTTAAAATACCAATTGTTACATTGTGGACCATTATCTGAACGCACTACCTTAGGCATCCCGAATTGTGAAAATGTTTCTTTAAATTTTTCTATTATCTCTTTACTAGTAGTTTTTGACATTTTATGCATTATTTGATATTTACAAGTTGACGCATATGTACAAGTGAAACTTCCTAACTCGTACTTTTTTAAATATTTACAGTCGGTCGGGGTCACTCGGTTAAAAACGGACACTGGTTTGGTTAATCAGCGCTCCTAGTTATTTGGTCTGGAACCTAAAAATAAAGAGAGAACAGTTTTCTATCTCCCTCCCACAAGGCATCAATATTTGCCGAATGAGATAACAGGCCCTGATTAAAAGTTTCAACCTCCTAAAGTCAAGGGTTTCCAAAATATTTAAAGTTTGAAAAATGCAACTGGCAGGGGTAATACGTTTCCACCAAGTATACAAGGTACGTAAGAAAATTCAGGAGGTGATTATATGGCCAATTTCAAGTATAAAAGTTCTAATGAAGATATATCCTAAAATGCTGCGTAATCAGCATGGTTTGAAGCACAACATACTTCAGTTTTATGACATTTGACTGAAATTACTTTTTACATAGGTTCAGATACGGGGTCTTTTGTACCTCATTGCAGATTTTTGCAATTCTTTCTGTTCCCGTTCTTCCTACGTAGTAATTAGATGTTATCAATATTGTAGATTATAAAATTTGTCAAGATTTTTGTTTAAATAATTTTCTTCCACGGGAACTGTTTTAAAACACCAACAGGTCGAAGTTAATTCATTATTTTAAACAAAAAAGTAAAAAACTACTGTAAGTCAATTTTATTGATTATGCAGTATTAACAATAGAAAAAAAATGTTTAAATAAGAGTTGTAGATAGTTTATGAAATATTCTGGAGAAAATGCAAATGTTTTTTGAAATATGTAATTTGCGATTTTTTTTTAAATTCGATAACATAATGAAAACAAAAAACTGCCGCTAGTAAATACCCATATCGCTTGTTAAAATTTGCCAACAATATGAGACATTTGGTAAACTTATTAAAAAAACTCAGTAGTTGTATAATGTACACACATATTGTAAACACCGGATTTCTACGCTTTAAGTAACTACCAACGAAATTACAAAATTTTGCTAAATACCGGTTGAAACGAAATTAAATTAGCGGCATAAGAAGCAGCGGATTTACACTAGACTTGAACAGGAAAGTCTAGGACCATTCATACCCAAGTAGCATCAAATTATTTTCTGAGATAACCCAGAAAATAATTTGATGCTACTTGGGTATGAATTAAGGTAAATTTAGGTACACTCTCAATAGAATAGTAACAAATGCTGCCAGCAAAGTCCTATTACAATTTAATTTGGTACAATTCCATTTTTTTTTTGTTCTGAAAGTTTAGGTCTAACCTCTGTTAGTTCGGCAATGAAGCCCAAAACCCAAATTTACCGTATTAAGTTTTTATCACAACGGTTTTATAAGCGACAGGTGGACTTATTTACATATCCGACTGAAGACAAGCTGTCATTTTTGGGCAACTCGAGATATACAGGGTTGCTCAAAATTAATAGCGGCCATAAGGTATCCCGCGCATCTAAAGAGACAAAAGGATATGTTTAAGTTGGAAAGCCGTGTGTAATTATGCTTTACATAAATGTCTTAAGAAACAAATGAAAGTTTTTGACTAAAATTAAAAAAATTGAATTTTGAAATCGAATAATTGAAATTTATTACAAATATCGAAACGACAATTTTAATTATAAATGTGTTGTTCATAAGGCTCTTCTTCTGGTGCTTCGTCATCACTTTCTTCTACAGCAGGTTGTTAAGTCATTGTAACAGTGATCATTTGTCTTACACGCGCAAAACATCGTGCAAGTAAAGCTGTACCTTTACAGCCGCATGTTTGAATTTGGCACGGGCTGGTGCTGACACAACAGTATTTTATTAGTTGCAGAATGTCAAGAGGTGCAACTTCTGTGTGTTCAAGATAGTTCCTCCATCTATATCCATTTACTTATATCTTTACAAAATTCATAATCTGCTGGATTCAAACTTGGTGGATCAGATTTCGAAGCGCATCTCCAAACGCAGGTTTGAAGGTGGGCGCACTTTTTATTTTCAGCAAAACCTTCCATGGAGGCAGCGAACGTAACAGGAGTATCTATGACCTGCCACTCCCAATTCTTGGTTGCTTGTTTAACAAATTCAGTAAAACTTGCATCCAGTTCACCTACAAGCGAGAAATGACGTCCATTTTTTAATATTTTGATGACTTTGCTTTTTTCTAATACATTGCTGTCGTATCACACCCACTAATGGCATGAGCTGCTAATATGATGTTGAATAGCGGTTGCTTTTGTTTCTACCAGCAAGTTTCACTTTTCGGACTTGTTTAGTGATACAGCAGCAGTACCTCGATACTACTTAACTATATAATACTGTTACCGTAAATGTAAACGGTATTACTTCCACGTCTAGTGGAAGTAGAGTAACGACAAAAAAAAAATTTAAAAATTTTATTATTGAAATAGGCTTAGAATGTCATGAAATGTCGAGATTTTAAGTTTAACTGAAAAAAATCTGTCTGTCTGTAACTTTTTTTGTGCGCACGTTTACTCTGGAACCGTTTAAGATATTGACTTGCAATTTGGTACACGTATGTATTTTAACGAGATCTGGAACTAGATTATATTTTCATCTTGTTCCGTTGAAGGGTAGGGGAGTAAATTGGGGTAGATGGGGGTAAATAGGTAAATGAAGCAGGTAAGAGTCCATATAAATTGGTATTTAGTATATACAAGAGAAGCTAAGGTCTCAAAAAATTTTTTGGCATTACCCATTACCACCCCCACCCCATTATTAAAGGGGATGAGAACAGATTATGATTTAGTGTGTGTACTGTGTACAAGAACCAAAAGCCTCAAAATATTTTTTTACTTCATCCACCCCCCACTACTCCCTATCACCACCCCCACCCCACTATCGATGTGGGGTATCGTTTTATGGGTTTTTGCGGTAGAGGATTTCAAATATTATATTATTAAAGTTCCATAAACAATTATTTCCACATACAAAATTTTTTCGTTATGAGAGATTTGGATAGAAAATCTGGAGTGTGGAAATAGTGATTCCTTGGGCAGCGGTTTTTTTTTATTCTTAACAAAGGCGTAGAATTATTTTGGTGTTTATATTTCAGCATGTGCTACTTTCCGGGCTGACTCCAGTAAAGTAGCACTTACAGGACAGCAGTATGCATTGTTATAATAGTAGTACCATAGTACTAGAGTAATACTATACTATCATACTATTGCAAAAAGTTGAAAACGCATCGAAAAATTATGTCTGTTGTCATTTACTATTTTTTTTACTACTATTATTATCAATATACAACAAGATGTCCGAAGATGACAATTCGTCATCATTAATGGTGCAAAGAAAGAAACTTCGAGCTGCTGTAATTTTAAAACAGTTCACTGTAGAAGAAAATTTGTTAAACAGAAATTTTGGAAAATTTTATAATCTACAGTATTGTTAATAACTAACACTACGATTGGTAGGAATAACAAAGGCAGAGATAATTGCAATAGTCTGCAGCGAAGCAAACATTTTCACCATTCTGGCGGCTGTAAATCGTAAAATATCAACACTAGAGAAACATAGTTATAATAATAGTTAATTTTAGGGTAGAACGAACACAGGAAACGAGATAATTGAGCTCAGATCTGGGATATTGAGAATCCACATTTACTCAGATAATCATATTTCCGGCATGAATTTAAAATTAATGTGTGAGGTGGCTTTTTAAGAGATCGTCTGTTGGGTCCATATGAACTACCAACAAATTTGAATGGTAATTCATATTGTCACGTGTTTCCACCCCTAGGAAACCACCCTCGCAAATTCCGTGGGTTCCAAAGAGATGTCCACTAACACACTTTATTAATTAACTTACTGGATACTTCACAATTCTATTATTAATTTAAATGCACTTTAATGACTAAAAATAACAATGTTTATCACTTTGTAATCTTAACCTCACTTTTCGAAACTTCATAACTTTCTATACTTTCTGAACTAATTGAAGGGGTTGTAACACATCACAATATTTAGAATTTCTTCGAACTGATCTTTTTATGAGCTTTTCTCCAATTAAAACTGCTCTGCGGGTGAATGTGACTTCGACGGTAAAGGTAATATTTTTAATAAAATTAAAGTGTTCACTTTGTTTGCCTCGAATAAATTGTGAAAATTCCACTCGCCTAGAATATAACAAATTCTGAACAGCGGTGAAACGATATGGTCGCAATTTTTCTTTCTTGAGTATTCTAAAAACTGAAGCATTGCTTATTCCAACAGTTTCCGATAAACGTCTTGTACTCAGATGGGGATCTTCAGAAATTCTTACTAAAACGCCAACCTCTTGATCTATACAAATTATTTTTGGGCGACCTACATCACGTTTGGGACGAAAAACCCCCGGCAATAGTGAGGAACCAGTTCTTTCGCTGATATTATTCACCTTGGACCACTAACACTATCTACCAAATATGGTAAAGAAATAGTAAGTAATTTTAAATAATATGTGAAAATATTTTTTTATTTTTAAGTGTTTTTGGTTAAATCTTCATATTTTTGGCTAAAGATTCTTCAGTTAGCGTAAGACCAATTATTAATGAAACACCCCGTAGATTGGCAGCCATATTGAAATAAAGTGAGGAAAAAAAGAAGCAAAATTTTTATTA
The DNA here is from genome assembly GCA_936432065.2 of Rutpela maculata. Taxonomy (NCBI): domain Eukaryota; kingdom Metazoa; phylum Arthropoda; class Insecta; order Coleoptera; family Cerambycidae; genus Rutpela; species Rutpela maculata. Next base: position 230,699,155 of record OW386287.2, on the reverse strand, counting down.
CATTAATATTGTTATGTAATGAAGAATTATTATCACGTATGCTTGATCTTAAACTAACGAAAAATTATATAAGTATACATACTTTTCACGTAAGCACATAAACGTAATTTTTTTTTTAGTTATAAATAATTAATCAGTGAGCGAACTATACCTACCCACATTATTAGCCAGTATTCAATGCAATATCCTTCATAAAAAAACTTTAACACTAATCAGCCTCTAATGACTTAATAGTAGTATTAAATTATTAAACGAATAAAATAAATGATTCTTTTATAATATCATCCACTAATTATAAGGAATGTATAGTTCGCGTTATATAATAACAAACATTATCTACCTTCCCATAGACCGTTAATTATTATTAACTAGACATTTTGTTGAATTTATTAGACGTTACCGTAATCTTTATTTATTTTTATGTAAGCATCGTGTAAGAAACAAAAGTTATACTTATTAGTTGGAAATCAGGAGCCACAAATTCGAACATGGGGTATAGTTTTGAAAAAAATACGTAAATGTGGAGGGCAACATTCTGGCCGCAGGCGGAAAAAAAAATTCCAAAAATTTTTGTATTATACTGAAAATTGACTATTTTTATGTTCCCACCGCATTTACAAGCATCGAGGAATTTTTAAAGCTATTGCAGATACTTCTATGATATGAAATCTGCAGAAAAAATGTGTGTAGTGAAAGAACTCTCTGCATTACTTTCCCACCGCATTTACAAGCTTATTTTTTAACATTTCTTAATGATTTTGCAGCCAACGGAATGCGTATTCTTTATAGATTAGGGCGCTGCCCAATTATTCTCGAAATTGTTGTTAACAACTGCTGCAGAAATTGTTTAAACAAAACGTACCCGAAAAGTGCAGTGTAAATTCCAGCATCGAGGAATTTTTAAAGCTATTGCAGATAGATGCATACTTCTATGATATGAAATCTGCAGAAAAAATGTGTGTAGTGAAAAAACTCTCTGCATTACTTTATTGTGAAAGATATGATAATTTTTAAACAGCCCTCCGTTGTTTTCGCTACCGTTTTGAGTCTATAACTGCACGTCTTGCGTGCTCTGGCGGATCAGTGACTTGCACCACAATAATACTGTGATTGCAAAACATTTACAAACGGCCCATTTTTATTTTTTATACAATTTAATGTATCACAGGAATGCAAAAATCTTTATTACAGAAAAAAATCGGTCTAAATCAGGTTTAAAAGAAAATTTTTTATAAAGATTTTATGGGTTTCAAGCAAAATGGAACACACTGTATATTTTTTACGGTTCGAAAAAAGTTTTATTCGTTTCCTTGAAAGTGTGTGTACTATTTATTTATTTATTGATTTTATGTGGTTATGGTAAACATGAAAATAGTTTAAAAACTAAATTCAGAGCAAAAACATTTAATTGAAGTATCATATCGCCTTATGAAACTTCGAGCTGCTGTAATTTTTTATGTTTTTAATAATAAAGAAATCACCTTCCGACCTCATTTATGACAACTCTAAACCACCTTCAAAAGTTATTAAACGTGTTAATTATAAAGCTATATACCACTGTGTTGATTAAATTAGTGTATAACTACACTTCCTTATTCCAATACCAAACGCCTTTGTTCGCAAATTATTCGCATTATATTTAATAAATGAGAAAAAAAATCACACAGTGGTATAATTTAAGCTCAATTAATGGCGGAAATATAGGAAGTCGAAATAACTCCACGATATAGTGTGTATAACATGTACAACTTACAACTTACTTATAACTACAACTTCGGTGGAAAAAGCCTTATTTTACTGATAACTCGTTAACCGTTGAAGATATAAAAAATTGCTCATCATAAAAAAGAAAGCTTGACTAATTTCCTTAAAAAAAAGTCCTATTGTAATTTTGTTATATCTGCCATGGTTCTCGAGAAAATCGATATTGAAAAAAATTCCAAAATTTGTATTTTTAATGTCCATGAATTTTAGTTTATTTGAAATTTATTGCGCGCGGCCTATAGAAAAAATTGAATTCTTCGAAACCCATACAAGCTAGGAAGAAAAATCAAAATGGGTTTTAAAGAGGATATAAAAATACTCTCTTGTGTTGCCATTTTTGATGGCTATTGATATTTATTAGTATATAAAAATAACAATATAAATATAGTTATCTCTTAATTTTTTGCGTCTCTAACTATTCACAGGCCCATAAAAAATAACTGACTTTAATATAAGTTATAAATGCATTATCTTTTAGTTCAAGGTAGTACTTCAATGCAGAAAAAGTTAGGAATAAAAATATTCGCATTTACAAATTTACCAGCTTGTTGAAGTTAGCCAAATTTTTGCCAATTTTTTATTTTTTATTTCGATTTTGCCAATATAACCATTTTCATATAGGTAATCCAAAGTTTGGCCGTTTTTCCTCTCATTTCAATTTCCTCCATTTTATTGAATAATTTTTTGAGCTAAATTTTCAAAATGTTTGGGTCTTTTTTTATTTTTAGGAAGCAATAAAAAATTGGCCAAAATTTGGCTAACTTCAACATGCTGGTAAATTTGTAAATGCGAATATTTTTATTCCTAACTTTTTCTGCATTGAAGTACTATCTTGAACTAAAAGATAATGCATTTATAACTTATAATAAACTCAGTTATTTTTTATGGGCCTGTGAATAATTATTAGAGACTCAAAAAATTAAGAGATAACTATATTATATTGTTATTTTTATATACTAATAAATATCAATAGCCATCAAAAATAGCAACACAAGAGAGTATTTTATGTCCCCTTTAAAACCCATTTTGATTTTTATTCCTAGCTTGTATGGTTTTCGAGCAATTCAATTTTTTCTCTAGGCCTCGGGCAAAAAATTTAAAATAAACGGAAATTCGCGCGCATTAAGAATACAAATTTTGGTTTTTTTTCAATATCGATTTTCTCGAAAACCATGGCATATACAACCAAAATTACAATAGGACTTTTTGTTAGGAAATTAGTCAAGCTTTCTTTTTTATGATGAGCAATTCTTTTACATCTTCAACGGTTAACGAGTTATCAGTAAAATAAGGCTTATTTCACCGAACGGGTGGTTTTTTGGGAGGTTGCGGCACGGATTTTTGTGATTTAACAGTTACTGATGGGAAATCTCAGATAACATTTTTTGTGATGGAAATTCTTATAATTATTGGACTATGTTAGTGTTTAGGTTGTTTAAATCTCTATCACAACAAATTAAGTTGCGTCATCCCCGAATAATACACAAGGGTCAGGAAACAGATATGTGAATATATCGTTGATGTAATTAACAAAGAATAGATGCCCCAGGACAGAGCCCTGGGGTACACCAGAACTGACTAGGGGAGTGTTTGAGATTTGGTCATTAAAAGAAATACGGTGTATTTCTTTAAATGACCAAACTTCAAATACTGTTATTGAGATAATTATTTGAAAAATCGTGGATCAGACCCCGTATCCCATAGCGGCTTAACTTTTTCAACATCTCGCCGTTGACACAGTTGAGGCATTGTTATTTTTGGGTGAGGAATACGCCCCCGCCAAAAATTCTAATGCTATTTTCGAACACTCAAAATGTATAAACAATAAACTCATTTGAACGAATTAAACTATTTTTCTTACAGAAAAAACTACCGATCAACATTGTATATTTTTTAATGATATATTCATTGCTCATAATTTTAATTATCTAAAAAAAAATTATATAATTTCTATTTTCGTATTTTTACCTGTAACATTTAAATATAAAAAAATACTTAACGCAATATTTTTATATGGGCATAATTGAATTTGTAAGTACGTTTAATAATTAATACGCGAGACTATTTTTATAGAATACATCAACATAAACGGTTTAAAACAAAGCTATCGTAAAACTGCTGTTGCATCATGCATCTCATATTATTCAGAAATTATTTTTAATTTTCTATTAATTTTAATAAACTTTTACTGTTTTAACGAATTGTCATTTTCTCATACAATGCTACTAAATCTGCTTATATTTTTTATTTGATACCGAAAATATTTTGGCAGAACATATTTTAATTTACTTTGTATCATATGTAGGTTTAGAGATTCTTGTCGAAATAACCAATAGAAGTTGCAGTCGGGCGAGCCAACTGCGGACAGTTTTTTTTGTTAACGTTTTGCTATAGTTAATGTCACAATCCACTTTTATATGTTGTCAATGAGATTAAATACCTGCACAGCCAATATCCTTTTATTTTTCTATACAAACAGATTTTGTAAATGAATAACAAAATAATAATATTGCGAAAAGAAATTGTAAATTAGATATAAATATTATGCTCTTCGCCACTTTATTGAAGATTGCTGAATATTCTATAGTGTACCCTTGTTGCAATGTTTTTAAAATAAGTAAATTTTCTAGGCATAATTGCTATATTTGTGATTTTAATAATTTCCTGATGATGCCATCTTGATTGGCGAAAGCTCATCAGTATGTAGTCTTTTTTTCTTAAGTTATAGTGTTTGTAATAAATATGACGGACGAACATTTTGGAAGTTGTTCAGAATTTCATAACTAACCTCAGGTTTATGAAATTTTGTTCCTACCATATTTAAGGTTTCAGAAATATGGCGATCAAATGCATATTTGAAAAAACATTACAAGAGTTTTTTCCAATTTTCTCAGGAAAGTGCATTTTCTGACATCATCTTAAAATTTCGTGAAACAATTAATCATATTGTTATTATAAAACAGCGGTTTTCAACCTTTTTCGAACCACGACCCCCTTACAAAAAAAAAAGTTTACCCTCTCGCGACCCCCCCAACCTGGATCAAGGGCGGATCTGGACCTTGAGCTTGGGGGGGGGGGGGATAACAACACAGCCGGGTGCTGAATATAACAAAAAAATCTTTTTAATGAGCGGGGGGGAGAAATCCGAAAAAACAATTTTTCCGCCCCAAATTTTTTTTTATGAGCGGGGTAGAACAAATTCTCAGTTGCGCCTCTGCAAATACAATATATATTCAAAAATATAAAATAAAATAATAAAGATTATGAAATTTTTAAACGAAAATTGGTGGTTTACAGAATCTTGGGGGGGGGGTACTTACCACGTTACCCCCCATAAATCTGCTCTTGACCTGGATCTCTATTAATAAAATCTAAAATCAATAAAATTTTAAAATTTCTTGTTATAGTTTTTGGTATGATTTCTCATTAAAAATTGGTTTCATTAAAATTGTATGTGTGTAATATTTAGATTTTAGAATAAATGATTTAACTTTATTGGTTTTTTTCTCAATAGCTCAGACCCCCTTGGAATTGCTTCGCGCCCCCCCAGGGGGTCGCGAAAACCGCTGTTATAAAAAACCCAATTTTCCTAAAACTATCAATTATTACTATCAGATAAGGAATCTGCAAAGGACAAACATTCTACGCTAGCTAGTTGGGAGTATCGTTTACATCTAATGTTATTCATTCAGGAAAAGATTAACATTTGATTAATCTGCTGTTTATTTTTGCACGAAACGTGTTTGTCAGTAGTTAAAGCGACAAAAGAAATACATAAATGCTAATTATGCTTCACAGTTTTATTTTAGATCCATAACCTTCAGACATGTTAAACCTTTTAGTGTGATTTATGTACGTATTGTTACAGGTGTAGTAGGTACACGAATATAATGATTCACATAAATATTCATTTTTTCATTCAATTCTTCAGAGTTGCGAAAGTGATTACGAAGTGGAGTAAGTTTCATCAGTGCTGAGATTTTATTCCACATTCGCCTATAGAAATAATGCCGATATTTTCCAGGCCATTTTACGGAAATTTTCAGAAATGATACAAATAAGTACCTAGTAAGTTTATTTTCGACAATACGAGTGCCAAACATGAATTCTATTTTCCAAATGGGACTGAGATAAGTTAACGTTTCAAAAAAATTGTCGACTCTTAAGAGCTATCGGGAATTATATTTAGAAAGAAAATACCTATAATGAGTATGCATATATTATACATATCAGCTAATAAAAAATTATTAGCATGATAAAATTTTGAATATTAAATGACAATGATTAAATTTCATATGTTTGAAAGAAGTTTGTTTTGCAGTCATATCAACGCGTATTCCACTATGACAATCAACAGCGTCGTATTACCACTTATTAATGTCATCTATAGTCCACTCAAATTAGGAAAAAAACGCCCTTTTAGAGAAAAATTCTGAACAGCAGTTTCTCTGCATAGGAAGTAAGTATTCAACTTTTAGAAGAAGGTTTTGCTTATGCGCGGAAAAAAAGACATGATTTTTGAGATATACACATTTATATACGTTTTTTCGCGTTTTTTTTTTTCATTTGGACGTATATATCTCGAAAAGTACGCGTTTTTAAAGCTAAACGAACATAAGTAAATGCGTTGAGAATATGATTTCCTATAAAAAAGGTGCTATACATTTTTCTGATTATCCCATTGGCTTTTTCGGAAAAACGACTTGAAAAATATAAATGTGTTTTTTCGTGTTTTTTTCATTGTGAATGCAAATATCTCAAAAAGTACGCGTTTTTATGGCTAAACGAACATAAGCAAACGTGTTCAGAATGAGATTTCCTATAAAAAAAGTCCTATACATTTTTCTGATTATCCCATTGTTTTTTCCGGAAAAGCTTCTTGAAAAATATATATATTTGTCGTATAGAATTTTTACTGTATGTATACGTCATTAAGACATTTTTTTTGGCAATCATTATGTGTGGATGCGTATTTACATTTTAACGGAAAATCAATGGGATAGCCGGAAAAATTTGTAGGAAATCTTATCCTGAACACGTTTACTTAAGTTGGCTTAGCCATAAAAGTGCGTATTTTCGAGATATTTGCATTCAAAATTAAAAGAAAACACGAAAAAACATATTTTTCAAGTTGCTTTTCCGGAAAAGCCAATGGGATAATCAGAAAAATGTTTTTTTTATAGGAAATCGTATTCTCAACGCATTTACCTCTGTTCATTTAGCATTAAAAACGCTTACTTTTCGAGATATGTACGTCCAAATGAAAAAAAAACACGAAAAAACGCATATGTATATGTATATATCTCAAAAATCATGTATTTTTTTCTGCGCATAAACAAAACCTTGTTCTAAAAGTTGAATACTTACTTCTTATGCAGAGAAACTGCTGTTCAGAATTTTTCTCCGCTTTTTTACTAACTTGAGTGGATTACTAGGTAATTTAGAGATTTTAAATCGAGCAAATAATATCACGTGACATGAATTATGCTCTGATTACAGTATGTCACAATAGTTGTTTTCTTTCTACCAGTGAACTGAGCATAACTTAAGAAATCTAACTTGGTTGGCGTTCTATTTGACTTTTTGTCTGATTAGCTATCAAATACCTCCCCCTTTACTTACGCCTAGTCTACCGGATTTCATCCTAAACTTTAGAAACGTGCCTAAATTGATTTCAAGGTGGCGATTGGTCAAAAGACCTGAATCTTAAGGCTATATTACCAATGTCAAATATCGCGTTTAGAGTCGACAATCTTACAAATGTCTGTTTTTAAAGATGAACCAACAGAATTAAGATTTGATTTAATTATTAAAACTAGTTAATGTATTGTATTTTATATTTGAATACTAACTGAAATTAAGTTTCCAAAGTTTTCTCCTTTTGATTATTAAATACGAACAGTACCACTCAATCGTCTGTAATTCATCATTAATTATTTTATATTCTTTACTGGAACTCAAATATTCAAATAAATTGTAATACATACTAGAATAAATATATTTATCTACTCTTTTTATATTACGTAGTAATTAATTAACTGTTTTTGAACAATTAGTAGTACCCATAAACAAATAGCGTGAATTATAATGAGTGAGTTATTATAAATTACTAGGTATAAAGCCAATCACCTTTATCTTCATGCCTAGCCTATCTAATCGACGTACCGCGCGACAGGAAGGTGGCTTTGTCCGAGATAAATCTTTTTCGATACAGTGAAATAGAACGGTCTATTATTATTGAGGGGAGAAAGGTGATTTATCATAATTGAATAGTTTCGACGTTTTCAAATCAAGTTAAGTAATAATTGTGCCAAAAATGATGAATTCAGTTGGTGAAGATGAACTAATATGTACACCACCAGAATGAAGACAAGTAGCTAATGATACAATACATAATTTATTACCCGAAAAATCTCAGAACAAATATAAAAATGTGTAGGTACAAAAATTAAATTTTACAATCAATTTTATTAATAAACAAACTGAGTAATTTAAACAAAATTTTCTCAATTTAATATTTATTGTTATAATCGTAGATAAAGTATAGTATTCAACTTGCGGTAATGGTAATAACTCACTTGATGAATTACAGCACTCGCCTACGGCTCGTGCTGTAAACTTCATCTGCGTGAGTTTTTTTAAATTTCAATGCCTTATTTATATTAACGTCCTGGCGAAGTTTAGCTAATGCTACTCTACCACTTAACCAAGACGGCGAGATGAGTTACGGTCACCCATCCAAGTGATGGACTCGCCCGGCCGTGCTTAACTTCGCCGATCGAGTCCAGTCATTGAAACCAGTACCGTTCCTCACCTCGCCACTTATTACCTACATTGCCGCTCGTTGAATAATATACTGTTAATGTGAAAGTGAAAAAAAGTTAAAAATCGGCATATTTGCTCCTATGAAAGAAGAATTTGCTGCAATATGCTAATATTAGTTTGACGTTTTACTGCTAGAGGGCGAGACAGAAATTGTTGGAAGCTATAATATATATACTAGAAAGACTGATTTAATTGTCCATATTGATGTTAAAACATGATCTTGTCATTAAAAGTATAACTGAATAATTGTTTCACTCGCTGTCTAACAGGATACATTGTACTAAATTCAACAGCAATGAACACGTTGCGATACTGTTCATAAGGCCCTGTACACGCACGACTTAGCGAAATCTAGTGGTTAGTAGTGTGGTTTCAGTTTTACCGGCAGGATGATGTAATCCCATTAGTTCGCTATTTCTATTTACTGTGGCGTGAAAATGCACTCTTAACAACGCGCATGCGTAAACTTTCTGGCGTCTTTTGATCGTTCTTTTCGCAAGTTAGTCTCGGTAAAAATCTCAAATTTAGGTAAGATAAAATTGTCGGTTGATAGAAAACATCCATTTGTCACCTTATAATTGACAAAATACTTAACAGTCCATATATATATACTCGCTCTCTCTCTTTCTCGCTCTGTGCTACGTTGAAAAGGATTGGTAATAGTGTATTTTCACAAATTTGGATGATCACATTTAAACACTTGATGAAAAAACAAAAGACGTGAAACATCCAGTAGAAGCGTGTAATAAATTGAAAAAAAAAATCAAATCCTTAAAATGACGTATACTTCTGTGCAATAAAATCCCGTACACCTATCTTTCGCTATATTAAATCATTCTTTATTTATTTGTCAGTTTCAGTGTCATATTTTCGCAATGCCAAAATTTACTGAACTTGAAAAAATTCTAATTCTCCCTAAAAAACCGCTGCCCAAGGAATCACTACTTCCACATCCAGATTCTCTATCCAAGTCACTCACAACGAAAAAACTTTGTGTGTGAAAATAATTGTTTATGGAACTTTAATAATAATATTTGAAATCCTCTACCCCAAAAACCCATAAAACGATACCCCACATCGGTAGTGGGGTGGGGGTGGTGATAGGGGGGTGGTAGTGGGGGGTGGATGAAGTAAAAAATATTTTGAGGTTTCTGGTTCCTGTACATAAACTAAGTCACATTTTTTTTTCATCCCCTTTAATAAGGAGGTGGGGGTGGTAATGGGGGTGGCTAATGCCAAAAATTTTTTTGAGACCTTAGCTTCTCTTGTATATACTAAATACCAATTTCATGGACTCTTACCTGCTTGATTTACCCATTTACCCCAAATTTACCCCAATTTACCCCCCAACCCTTCGACGGAACAAGATGAAAATATAATCTAGTTCTAGATCTCGTTAAAGTACATATGTGTACCAAATTTCAAGTCAATATCTTAGACGGTTCCAGAGTAAACGTGCGCACAAAAAAAAGTTACAGACAGACAGACAGACAGACCGACAGACAGACCGACAGACAGACAGAAATTTTTTTTCGCTCAAACTTAAAATGTCGACGTTTCATGACATTTTAAGCCTATTTGGACAATAAAAATTTTTAAAAATTTTTTTGTCGTTACTATACTTTCACTGGACGTGGAAGTAATTGAAGAAGGATGATCTATCAGAGCAGTTATTAACCATTATCACTTAAATAAAAGTACTGTTATGAGTGTGAAGAAAAGGTGGGAGGAGGAAGGTATCATAAAGAGAAAAGACGGTTCAGGCCGACCGAGAAGTTCAAAACTCGCTCAAGATGAAGTGCTCTTTGGCTATTTGAGGAAAAATCTATTTCAAATAGCAGTAGACCCTGTGTCCATGACAAATTTTTCAGCATCGAAATCAACAGCTAGCCGAAAGATGTTGTATTTACCGATGAAAAAGTTTTTCAGTCTTGTAATGACGGACATATTCGGGTGTACCGTCCTGCAAATACCAGGTTTCACGAAAGTTACGTGTCTCCGCGGATTTCCTGTTAATGTTTGGGCATGGATAAGCGTGTATGGCCCTGGTGTAACGTGGCGTATCATGGGTAATGGTAAATTTAATGGACAAGTTTATAGGGATATTTTGTGTAGAATCTGGCCTTATCTCGGACACAATTTTTCAACGTCAATTTTTACATTTGTTATAAATCGAAATCATTAAATCATTAACATTTTTCCAAATACCTTACTTATGACATTTCACAATCAGTGTCACTTTTTTATAACCTATATGATAATAAAAAATCTAAATTCCAAAAAGACCGATTCACATCACTTAATATTAGTAAAAACTGGATTACTTCATTTTTCAAGTGTACTGGATTTTATTGCACAGAAGTGTACTTACTTAATTAACTACGACATTTGATCGGTCGATCGTCACTTTCAGTTCCATGATACATCCCTCCTCGATCCCACCATTTCATAAATTGGTCACTGTTGATATGCAAAATATCATGTTCCGCACTATATTGGTCGGTTTAGGTAATCAAAAATCAATTAACGATCACAAGTCGTCAAGCACACTGAGCAAACGCAGAAATATCTGATGTAAAGTGACCTTGAAGTAATAAGCAACTGCTGTCAAATAAAGGCGAGAATAAACAGGACATAACCTCTTTCAAGTCTTTCGTCTGTCATTATTATACTCTTCGCAAAAACGAAGAATATACAGGGTGGACCATTTTAATCTATTAGTGCAAATATCTCGTCGTGTAAGCCAGCAAGAAATGACCTCTACAAAAGTTGTTGAGGTCATTTCAATGAGTAAGGCCCACTAGAAACATTTTTTGAAAATCATATTTGAACGTATTTTTTTCCGTAGAATGCAAATCTGCAATAAAAAATTGATATTTCCGTTAAAAAAAAAGTTGAGGGCCCCAGGGCCGTATCAAGGGCCCGAACCGGGTACTGAACCATATAGCATTAGATGACCCCCATCGAATCCTACAACTTTTATTTAAGTCATTTTTCAATTGATAGCTTAACCGGCGAGATAATTGGGTTATTGTGATTTCAATTGTTGGTATTGGGCCCGAGTAAAATTTTTGAAAATAATATTTGAACGTATTTTTTTCCGTAGAATTAGATTCTGTAATAAAAAATAAGGGTTCCCATTTAAAAAAAGAAAGTTGGGTATCACAGGACCTCACTAAAGTCACGGACCCGCTGCCAGATCACGGAATCAGATGACCCCCTTAGAACCCAACAACTTTTGTAGAGGTCATTTCTTAATTGGTGGCTTACTCGACGAGATATTTGCAGTAATAGATTAAAATGGTCCACCCTGTATATTGCATTTGATCTGCACATTTCTAAAACCGGAAATATCGCTCGTACAGGAAAAAATTTCATATCATTGTGTTAGTGAACGAATTCTAAACAACTTTCAAAATGTCCGTCTGTCCGTCCGTCAGGTTACTTGTAAGCACGATAACTTAAGAAAGAAAAGTCCGATTCTATTGAAATTTGGAAAGTAAGTTAGTGTTAGCTAGAGGAAGAACCTTATTGTTTTTGAAAAAAATCAATCAGTAAATAAAAGGTTATTAATCATTTAAATTAAAAAATATTTTCTTAAATTTTGTCACTTGTACTTAAATAGAAATATTGCGAAATGTTATTATCTATAATTTTTTTTTTATATATATTTTTCTAATATATATATTTCCTAATAATATATCTAATGCGTTGAAATATAATTCTCGAATGATTATTATTACAGACATTCAATTTAACTTAATCAGATATTCCACACGCGTCTATTTCAAATTAGATTTCAATGCTGGATCAACTTCTGAACTTATTTGCTGACGCTACCGAGATGACATTAGTTTTGAAAATTTTCCAATTTTATAGATTGACTTTAATGTTCTCATACCCTCCATTGTAGCAACTTTTGTTTTCCACAGTTTATATGGGCAAGCATACCCTCGATCAATATATCTTGATACCTCTGAAGTAGTTTTTCGCAAACACCAAAACACTCGAATACTATCACTCGACTCGAGTTTCGCCAGCCATGTAGGCATCATCAGGGGATTATTAAAATCATCTCTAGTTGGCATGGGGAGTACTCATTGTTGAAATTGGTGACCAATTTCGACCAATTTCATCATAAATCCTACTGCAAACTTCTGCTCTTTTTCACTAGCCGTGTGTATGTCACTAAACAATTTTACAAACAAATAGAAATTCGAAAATAGTGCCCGTCTATGTTCAATTTCTTGTTAAAATAACTCAAAAACGAAAAGTGTTCCATTTATAGGATTATAATCATATCATTGAACTATTGTAGAAAACATGTTAGCCATTGAAATATACTCCATATTCTCGGTTTGTTAATTTTGCGGGGCACTGTATAATTCTTATTCTACTACGATTTATGATTTTTCTGACAAATATCACAACCGACTTCGTTATTGTTATTGTGTTTTTTTGACTTAAAATCTTATTCAAATAAGTACAGTTGAATATGTAGACCAATGCAAAATTAGCTGATTTCCATTTTATGTATGACAGAGCAAATAGCAATACCCCTGCAGCTTAGCGACTCTACCAGAGAACTTTTTCCTAATCGTGGGTGACCCGCAAAAACTTTGTTTTCTACAGTTTATCGCTGGGCTCGAGAAACTTGTCGCTTGATACCCCCACAATTGCGAGTAATGGCCACTTCAGTCCGAACGGTTTACTAGGAAGAACAAGCCTTACAGTTGGAGGAAGAAGACACTAATAATAGTACCAGGAAAATAGGGGCAGAATTTTTCATGTGACAGTTTGGAAAATTCTGCGTGTGCAGTGACTCAGACCACATCATGTTCAAGTACAAGCTCTCATAAAAATCGATTACAAACCTAGAGTGCAATTTTGCAACTAGCTTTTAAGACGATGTAATGTGCCTAATCTTTATTCAAAGATTCTTCGTTACGGACGAAGCAAAATTCTTAAGAAATGCAATTATGAATTTCCATAACAATCATCAGTGGTCAGAAGAAAATCCTCACACAATTACTAATTCTAGACATCAAAATCTTGTTGATTCTAGGAACGTTTGGGCAGGCACTATAGGAGATTTTTAATCGGCCCCCTTTTCTGTCTACTATTTTTAATGGTCAAAATTATAGACGATTTTAAAAAATGAATTATTGCTTAGTTTGTTGGAGAAAGTACTATTAGCGGTTCAAAATACAATGTGGTATAAGCACGATGTAATGGTGCTCTCGCATATTTCAGTACTACAGTTAGAGAATTACTGAATGAGAATTACCACAATCATTGGATAGGACGGGAAAGGCCATTTGCTTGTCCAGCCCGATTGAAACCCTTCAGATTATTTTCTATGGGGAACTTTAAAATCTTTAACAGGTGTGTATCCAATTCCTAACTCACAGGTGCTGAATGAACTTATTATTCAAAATTTCGAAGTGATGAGAAACGTCCCAGGAATACTAGAGCGGGTAAGATGTTTAATGATAAAGCGTTGTGAAGCGTGCAGCTGTGAGAGGGAATCATTTTGAACAATTGCATTAATTTGTGTTATTTTACTTCCACATCCAGTGCAAGTAGTTAACGACAAATTTTTTTTTTAAACTTTGTATTGTTCAAATAGGCTTAAAATGTCATGAAACGTCGAGATTTTAAGTTTGAACGAAAAAAAAATTCTGTCTGTCTCTCGGTCTGTCTGTCTGTAACTTTTTTTTGTGCGCACGTTTACTCTGAAACCGTTTTATATACTTTAACGAGATCTAGAACTAGATTATATTTTCATCTTGTTCCGTCGAAGGGTTGGGGGGTAAATTGGGGTCCATAAAATTGGTATTTAGTGTTTACAAGAGAAGCTAGGGCCTCAAAAAAAATTTTGGCATTAGCCACCCTCATTACCAACCCCCACCCCCTTATTAAAGGGGATGAAAAAAATTGTGATTTAGTGTATGTACAAGAACCAGAAACCTCAAAATATTTTTTTACTTCATCCATTTTAAAGTTTTTTAAACTATTAATTTTTCATTATTTTGAATAGTAGAAGCCTATAATGTTTTGCCAGAGTTATAGTACACACTTTGTACACACCTCATATATATATGAGGTAATGTATATGCTTTAATCTTAATATCATTTAAGATTTTATCCTGCAGATATTCTGATAAATGAATAAACAGAAGTGTTATCACTCTGTAACATAACTTGTATGTTGTGTATTGAACACAAATCAATAGGTAGCCTCTCAATTGAGTTATATCTGGCACATGATCGTTTATTTATATTGCTTTGTTTATATATACGCACACATACACACACATAATTATATTTTACTGATCAATTCGGATAAATGGCTAATAATTATGAATGTGAAACCACCGAGAGACACGCCTTTTCAATGGTAATTTATTTTTACTCGAGTGGCCGTCCTTGGTGTTAACAGACCGACATGATAGTTGGCAGACCTTCGAACAATTCATTATAATAACAATAATTTAAACAGAACAGACGAATTACAGTTAGATCTCGTATTGCCAGAGAGAATACAATTCAAAGTGAAAAGTGAATTGCCTTAGTTCACAAGTATTTTTTAATTATATATTACTGTTAATCGAACATATTTATTTATTCACAAAATACCAGAAAAGGGAAACATGCGAGAGGCATGCTCGTCAAACTGCACTCAACTATTTATCTATAGGTTGTTTTCGTAAAGTAGTAGGATAAATTCTATAAAAAGTGTGCGAATTTTTTTTGGGAAAATTGCTCGAACACGTCAAAAGGCCCATATTGAATGCCATATTTTCATATGTATTTTAAAATTTTTGGTAAGTTTTAAAAAAAATTCTCTGCCTAACGAATCACTACTTCTACATCCAGATTTCCTATCCAAGTCTCTTACAACGAAAAAAATGTTGATACTATATTTGCACTCTACCATGTGGAAATTATTGTTCATAGAACTTTGATAATATAGTATTTGAAATCGTCTACCTCAAAAACCCATAAAACGATATGCCACACGCCAGTCAGGGTGGTAGAGTGGATGGCTTTGAGGTCCTTGGTCATATGGTGGTTTTAAATCGGGAAAACTTGAAAAGCGACGAAAGACATGTCACACGTTTTTCATTAAATTTCTGCTGCGACATGGCTTGTTCTTATTCTTATAACAGTTGATGCCAAAGTTTCATTTAAAAAAAAATATTTTCATTAGCAACACCATGTGTAAAATAATAAGAGAGATATTTAAATTAAATCTGTTAAAAATTTATTTTTGTATTAGAAATATAATAAAATTATATTAAATTCCACCAGAGCATAGGCATTATTTTATTTGGCAACGAAACCATTTGAGCTCTTATGAATTATTATTATTATTACGCGTGATATAATTTATGACTACCTTCGTATCTATAAATAAATAAAAATAATAAGACTGGTCTATTTTCTTGTCATTTTGATTCGAGTCTATTACAAAACTGATAAGAACTTGTAGCATATTTGCGTATATCGTAGATATTTATCTCACTTTACATTTCGTGAATGAACTACATGCTCAAGCATTCCATTTAAAGAGGTCGATCACATATTTTAAATTAAAGGTAAAGGTTTTGGGTAAAGAAATGGATCTAAAAGACAATTACTAGTAACGAGGATTTTAAATATTAATAAAAAGATAATATGTGAGGCGGAAAGCAAAAAGGGACCTCTTGTCGGCGATGTCAATTTTTCAGTACAGTCAAATTAGTGGTTTGGTTCAAAATAATCGATTTTCGGATTTTTGCGATTTATTACCTTTACAAGTTGTAATCGATTACAAAACCGATATAATTGGATGAGACACTTAAAATAATCGATAAAGCAGTCGATGTTCAGCCCTGGAAAAGGTACCTCTTGTCGCTTATGGAGAAATAACATGGGACCGACAAGAGGTCTCTTTTCATAAACGCACTAGTAACTTAAACAAAAAAAAACATAGAGATATAATTTTTGCATCAAATTGTTCGGAATTAAAGCTTAATTCATTTAATATCAATAACTAAAAACTGGAATTTGCCGACAAGAGCCTTTTTGCTTTCCGCCTCACATATAATAATTATATTTTTAGTATATTTGTTGGATCTGATGTGCACTAATTTAAAATTACGTACTGTTTTGTATACAGACTGTCCCAATAAATGCATTTTCATGAACACTGTTATCTCCTGCCAAATAAAAAAATTGTTTTGTAAACATCTTTTTTCATAAAAAATTTTAGTTCATTTTTAAGTGATGTTGACAGAAAAAAATGTACTACAGAAAGTTGATCAACTATATCAGAAAAGTTATCCATTCTAACATGATATAACACATAGGGTTATTCAGATTTTTTTTTATTAATTTTCTTTAAAAATTAAGTCGTGTTTGTTAAAAAATGCATTTTACAAAATTTTCGCGACTTGAGGTAACTGGTTTGTCAAATAAAACGAAATTAGTAAAATAAACAATTTTATTATATTTCAATTGTTACAATAACTGTTCGAAATGTCTACCATGTACTAACACATAATCAACATCATCGGATAATTTTATTTTAGTTAGTAGAAATGCCCGTTCATTAATATTTTATTCACATTGGACCTCATTACGTTTAAATCTGTCGCGTTGTGGACTTTCGGAAACAACACTGCCATTTATAAAGACAAAGTTGAAAAAAATTAATTCGTCACAAACACGACTTGTAAAGAAAATTATAGAAAAGGATCTATTCTGAATAACACCATGTGTATCATATTAGAATGTGCATTAAATAGACAACTTTTTCCGCTAGTTGGTCAACTTTCTGTAGTGCATTTTTTTCTGTCAGCGTCACTTCTTAAAAATCAACTAAATTTTTTTTGTGAACAAAAAGTGTTGACAAACCCATTTTTTTTATTTGACAAAAGATAACAAAGTTCATGAAAATGCTTTTATTGGAAAGGTGCACCCACTTAAAAATTGACTAAAACCAAAAAACTACCAAACAACAATATATTTTTTTAAATAATTCGTGAATCACACGATGCCTATCAAGGCGCAGACGTGAACAAGGAGATTATATAAAAAAGTGGGAGAACGCGAATCAGTCAAGAAATAAATAACATCCAATATAGCGATAAAAATGAATAAATGTTTAAAAGCGCTTCGTGAGAGTCGCGCATCCTATTGAAAACTAACTAACCTTTGCTATTTGCGTTATGTAAATAATAAATTATGTTCGGTGTATTAAATAATCGCCGTAAGAGTAAAACTGACACCAACTTAGAAACACCTAAAATAGACAATTAATGAGTAGATAGCAAACCGCGCTATTTACTTTGTAGTTTAACAACCTCCCATTGACGTAATATCACAGAATCTTAAAACGGATTTTAATGCTTACAAAGATGAGTAACTCATAAATAAAGAATCTTTTGTTAAGATTGTTTACTGTGTAAAATTTTGCCATATCGAAAGTGTTTACGTTTATTAGATTCTCATTCTCATCTCTCAACATTCTAGTGATTATAAAAAAAGCCAAAGGCAGAGTATATGTTTTATTGTCGTTTGATTTAACTCCCTCTCTCTGGATGATGTTACTAAAAAATTACAGGATTCGGAAGAATACGATGCAGAATAGTCGCTTTCGGGGACGTATCTCTTGGAGAATCAAGGTGTAGGTACGATGGACTATTCAAAGAAATTAATAGTAAACGTCTGGAAACCTATATCTCGAAAACACCAATACGTCGTTTCTCTGCTTTCCTAATGGTCCATGTCTCAGAGGCGTAAAGGATTATTGAGAAAACCAGAGCGTTAGCAAGTCAAAACTTCGTACGTCTCGTGATATTTATGGCACGCCAAATCTTGCTCAAATGGCAAATTACCGATCTTCTCACTTGTATTCTTCGCCGAATCTTACAGTTGCAGTTGTCAGTGTTATCCATAAGTGTCCCAAGGTATACTATGTTAGAAGGACAAACTAGTCAGCGCCAATAAACTCTGTCTAACGTGGTCAGCTGACCAATTACGAATTGTTTCCAATCATTCGTGTTATGTCTGACTTTGTGATTGCTAAAGAGAGAGACCTATTGTTTACTACTACCTCATAGTCTCCTATCCTTAACGTGTCAAAATGGTTATTATTTGCTCGATCTACAATAATAACTTTTGTTTTCCACTTAAAACGTTGTAGTGGAGTGCCGTTAGGCGTCAAAACTAAAAAAACCTTGGAACCCATCAGTTCCTATGAATCAACTTTAATGAAACTTTTTGCATTGTGTTGCTAAAACTTGATACTAAAATGTTTATGGATTAAAAATGAATTATTTAGAAGTTTATCGACATCTACAAATTCTTTGAAAAAAAAAACTTAATTCACATAAGTTTTAATAGTTTTTGTTACCTGAATAGTATTGTAGGTTTGTGATTACAAATTTAAGGTAAAAAATTACAAATTCAAAATGTGGGACCAAAAATGGCGGCCAAAAAGCTTTAAAATAAGACATAATTAATACAAAAAAACATTAAAACTTCTGTAGAAATAAACTTATTGTTAAATCACATAATTCATAATAATTTTAACAAAATATACTATTTATCTTCGTTTTCTCTTATTTCTATAATAGGAGGGTTCGAGCAACTATCACCGTTGCATTCGGAACAAGCTGCAGTGCAAGATAATGCATGCTTTCTATATCCACAAGCAGCTCCGCATCCTGTCTTACATGTACAAAAAATAACACAGGTCTACACAAAAAAAGTTTTGTCCTAAGGCTTTAATCTAACTTTTAGTATTTTGATGGACAAAAAATTTTTTTCTACCGTGTCACTTTTTCTCTACCACTCCTCTTATCCCCTAAAAAGAGCAAAAAAATGGTCTTGTCCTAAGGTTCTAATTTAACTTTTTTGATGCGCCGAAGCCAATTTTGGACAAAACAAATTTCTATCGTGTCAGTTTCCCTCTACCACTTCCTTTTATCACCGTAAAAAGGCAAAAATGAGGTCTTGCTTGTCCTAAGGTTCTGATCTAACTATTCTAAAGTATTTTGACGCACTGAAGCCAATTTTGGGCAAAAAAATTTTTTCTACCATATCAGTTTCGCTTTACCACCCCTTTTATCCCCCCAAAAAAGGGCAAAAAACAGGTTTTGTCTGAAGTTTAACCTAACTTTTTTGAAATATTTTGACGCGCTGAAGCCAATATGGACAAAAACTTTTTCTATCGGGTCAGTTTTCCTGTACCACCCCCTTCATCCCCTAAAATTCTTTTTGTCCAAAATTTGTTTCAGCGTGTCAAATTACTTCTGAAAGGTTAGATGAGAACCTTAGGATAAGACTTTTTTTTGTCTTTTTTAAGGGATGAAAGGAGTGGTAGAGGAAAACTGGCACGGTAGAAATTTTTTTTTGTCCAAAATTGGCTTCAGCGCATCAAAATACTTCAGAAAAGTTAGATTAGAACCTTAGGGCAAGACCTTTTTTTTTGTAGACCTGTATAATTTTAAGTAGATTTTCAGGGGCTGATGGTTTATTCTTTGTTATCGGTCTCAACATCCTACGATAATGTTTCCATCCCTATTTTTGATAATATTTCCTGGTGTTTCTTCCGGAAGCATATTATTGTATTTGACCCAAATTTACTGGACAATACAATATTATCCTTATAGTGTGGCAATAATCGCGGCTTAATCGTTTTATCATCGGGAATGTATGATGTTGTTGAGATTCTTTTCAATGTTCTTGTAGTTTCGGAAGATATAGATGTCCTGGTATTATTAACAGCACTAACCCCAAATGATCGAGAAATTTATTTTCGAAAACCAGCAAAGGGTAAAGTTCTGCAAAGGGTTTTTTCCCCACGTACTATGGGAGCCCACCCTAAGTGTCCGTGCACCTCCCCTCGCCCGATCCTTGGGGACAATGTTTTTCATAAAGATTAAAGCCTGGCGTCCGTTTAAAAAAAAATTGCAAATATGATTTTTATCATTTAACACAAAAACTAAAAAAGATGGAGAAAAACTTTCTGCACAAAAAACAAAGTGCATAAAATTTTCTACAATCTTACTCCTATACAATATTTTGATAGGAGTTATCATTTTCCATATTTGCAATTTTTTTTTAAAAGGACGCCATTTTGAAAGTGCAGCCAACTTTTTTTTTAGGACATGTCTTAAATTGTTCCTTAGGCTTTAATCTTTACGAAAAACATTGTCCCCAAGGATCGGGCGGGGGGTGCACGTACAGCTAGGGAGGGCTCCCCGACTAATGAGCTTAGAAAAAGCATGACCTCTGTGTAAAAAGTATATTTTGTTTTTACATGCTTTTACAGGATATGACACTACGTCAGCTCTTTATAATAGAGGTAAAAATAAGTTTGTAGAAATTTTTGAAAAAAATAAAGATCTTCAAGACTCCGCAGAAGCGTTTGCAAATGCCAATGAAGATTTTAATAATATTTGTGAAGCTGGGGTGAAATGCGTCCTCGCATTATACGGCGTGCCCAAAAAAATAAAAGATTTAGGTACTTTTAGATACAATTGTTTCATCAAAGCTACAGCTAAAAATAGCTGTCTACGACTGGCATCATTAGTGCCTACACCTGATGCAGTCACTGAGCATTTGAAAAGAGTGTATTTACAACTACAATTATGGTTGGGAAATGACATTTCGCCACTAGAATGGGGATGGAAACATTATCGTGGGATATTGAGACCGATAACAATGAATAAGCCACCATACCCTGAAAATCTACTTAAAATTATTTTTTGTACATGTAAGACAGGATGCGGAGCTGCTTGTAGATGCAGAAAGCATTGCACTTCAGCTTGTTCCGAATGCAATGGTGATAGTTACTCGAACCCTTCTCATATTATAGAAATTAGGGAAGTTGAAAACGAATATATCGAAGATAAATAGTATATTTTGTTAAAATTATTATGAATTATGTGATTTAACAATAAGTTTAAGTATTTCTACAAAATTTCTAATGTTTTTTGTATTAATTATGTCTTATTTTAAAGTTTTTGGCCGCCATTTTGGGTCCCACATTTTGAATTTGTAATTTTTTACCTTAAATTTGTAATCACAAACCTACAATACTATTCAGCTACGATTTTGTTGTCTCCAGAACAAAAACTATTAAAACTTATGTGAATTGAGTATTTTTTCAAAGAATTTGTAGAAGACCTGGATAAATATTGTCTAAATGTTGGTTGTATTATTTTGTAAATTTCACGACATTGTTGAAAGAAAATACATGTGGCAGAGCATCCCGATAAGAAACAGAGAGATATATAGATAAACTTTTAAATAAAAAAAAAACGTCAATTTCTAATCCATAAACATTTTAGTTATTAGGTTAAGTTTCATTAAAGTTGATTCCTAGGAACCGGGTTCCAAGGTATAAATCTAACGGCATTCCACTATTGCGAATGAGAAGACAAAAAAGATACAAATTAATTTATCGTAATCACACTTCGAGCAAATTACTTCCAATTGCCTGTTCCATTGTATATTAGGCATGCACTAAACCTTATCACCACCATATTCACATCATTGTAACTCTTAGGAAATCCTTGTATGACGGCTTAAAGCAATTATATTTATAACTGTACAGACACGGAAATATGCCAAACACCCACACTTGTTGATGTTTGGTTAATTGATTGTTAAATTGTTTTTAATCTAACGCTGCATTGTAATTATGTGTCCTTCACACGTTGTAAAATTTTAATGGATTACTGCGCCATGCAAAACAATTATAAACAGCAACTTCTTTTGATGTAAAAATACCAGGGCCGCAGAGTGGCAGAGCGAACTTCGGGGAAGCGCTCTATTACCAGTATTATTCCTTTATGTAACAAAAAAGATTGTGATTCAAAAAAACTACTGCTGATAACTAAGTTGAGAACTGGCTAGAGTACGGGCAACTCAACTAGGCGTATAATGAAATCCTATATACTTATGCGCATGTGCAATATGGGTCAATATAGTGCAAAAAGCCTATTATCAGGCCTTCTGTCAGTTTTCGATGTTATTTGTTATTTGCTTTGTAGAGGCAGTCTTAGTTAACTTTGTAAAATTTACGTGTTGCTCTCAAAATGATATTGATCTGTTAAAACGAATAATTATCGAACAGAGGAGGAAGTACAAGTAATTAAATGGTACTACAGTGGACATTCAATGCACGATACAACAATATGTAAGATTTTTCTATGCGTCTATTTTGGTTCCCCGTACTGTATGTTGCAACTCATTTGAATAATACTACTGTACTTCTTCAACTTTTTTAAAAATAATTCGTTGTCGACCTCTCCATTGTCAAAGCTAATTACCGACATTAGTAGGTATACTGGTGTTTTATTTGAAATATGTTATCTGTTACAATGATCCTCTTTTCTTAGATTTTGATGTATTTTTAGGTACCCATCTCATAATATAAGATGCACCCATTGGCTTCCTAGCAGTGGTTCATTAAAATTCTCAGAAAATTCTCTCACAGCATGCCCTTTGCTCGAGCACCAAGTGGTGAGTTAAGAGCAAAATGGAATTTCCCTGTGCGAAACTCCTCATGAAGAACGAAAGGTGAGTTGATTAATAGAAAATAGTAAGCTTCTGCTAATCATTTCGTTTTCGATAAACACTGGAAGTTTAGTGTTGTCCAGGGTTGCCACCTTGGTGTTCTCCAGGGTTTATGGAAATCGAGAGAAGGGGAGCTCCCCGCCCCCAATCTCAATAACTGAATTTCAAGTTCAATGTTATTAGTATTTTTCATATACCACGAAAAAATAAGCAATACGTAAATGAAATACATAAGCAATAATGTTCTTTGACAGGCATAAACATTGTTATTTAAACTTTGGCGTTTGTCTGTGAATTCTAGAGACAAAATAATATACTAACGCAATACTAAACTAATCTATCTGCCACTATTTTCAAAGGTTCTTTTCCAGCCATCACCATTATTTCGCTTGGGGGCTAACTGTCAGGAATATCTGGTAATTTTTTAAGCAAAATCTAGTCAAGATTTATTGTTTCTAAATGTCTCGGCAAACTGATATTATGAGTAGAGTAGACATGATTTGGTGATTAATAGGTAATAAGTAATTGGTAATTTAAGGACATGTTGTTTATAGTAGTGTTACATTTATTATCATTTGTTGAATTCATTAATTATATAGCAATGATTTTAGTCAAAAACTTGTCATAAAGTAATTTCAACATTTTTCAACCACAACAATAATAATAATATTAATTTATTTCGTCCATAGAGATCATACAATGATATTGGATAAGTCACATAATTTATATAACAAGCATAATACACAATTGACTAACAAACATTTAGATATATACATAATCGATAATCAGTAATTCACAAAAATATAAAAAGTGAAACAAAATTATCACAAGTGGTAAATTAATTACTAAAATTAAAAAAATCAGATATGATATAAAAACATTTGGTAACTAAATATTTCTTCACTTT
Source organism: Rutpela maculata (assembly GCA_936432065.2). Classification (NCBI taxonomy): domain Eukaryota; kingdom Metazoa; phylum Arthropoda; class Insecta; order Coleoptera; family Cerambycidae; genus Rutpela; species Rutpela maculata. The sequence continues at coordinate 230,675,082 of OW386287.2, read as the reverse complement.
AACTTTAAAGGTATTAAATTGTTTTTCTGCCTTAATGTCAAGAGGCAGATAGTTCATAAACTATACCCATATATGAGCGTGATTTTTCATATAAGCTAGTGTTGTGATGTGGTATTCGAAGGTGATTTCCATATCGGTGTCATAATTTTCCGTCAGAATTGCTTTCAAAAGAACTAAGGTTTTTGGCGGTATGTAGTATACATTTGTATATATAAATACAAGGAAATGTGAATATTTTATGTTTTATAAAATATGGTTTCCAAGAGTTAGTTGGCGCAATTTCAAGTAGTAGACGCATAACCTTTTTTTGACAAACTAAAATTCTGTTGACATTGAAACTACATGCATTACCCCAAATAATAACATCATATGCCAAGTGGGAATAAATTAGAGCGTAATATACATTAAGAAGCTGTTTAGTATCAAATATTGTTTTCAACTGCAGTAGAAGGCGTAACAACCACTGTTAATTTTTTTGCATATATAGTCACAATTACTCTTCCAACTCATATCACAATTTATAAAAGTACCTAAAAATTTAGTAAAACGTGACAACTGAATTGATTTGTTATTTACGACAACGTGATTAATAAAATTGCATGGCAACAATTTTCTCGGCATTTACAAGGTGGTTTTATAACATCAGTTGGTAAAATCAGCAGATAAAGTGTTTAGACGAACTTGAAGCTCCTCAGCACTATCCGCAACTGCCGCAATCTGCATATAATACTATGCAATCAGTACAAACATAGGATGGAAGATCGTTAATGAAAATAAGAAATATGACTGGACCAAGTATTGAGCCTTGAGGAACTCCTAGGTCTATATCTTGAACGTCACAGGCATTGCTATTTAATTTTACATAAATTTTTCTGTGCTTAATATACAGTGTGTGCGATTAAAGACCGCGGTTGAAAAATTTTCATTAAGGCACCTACGTACAGCAACAGAATAATGCATAGAAGCACTATTTATTTAAAGAATAACTTTTTTTTTTTCTTCCTCATTTAGTGTCTGATGTTTTTTTTAAGTCGAATGACTACTTTATCTTTTTAATAAACCTAACCGACCTTTATACAGGGCCAGTCGAAAAGTGAGAAATTTTAAATTTGGCTATTGAATAACAAACACTCTATATGAGGTATCGAGCTAAAATTTTGTATAGAGGTATTTGAGACAACTGCGAATCGAATACGCTATCCAATTTGCCGATAAAAAATTGTCTAATAGTCGATCTCGAAATTTCGACCCATTTAGAGGAGCATAGTAGGCCTTGAAAATATGAAAATAACATTTTCAAATTTTCATCGAGCACTATATCTCAAAAAAAAAAAAATTAAAATCGGCCAACACGTTCCAAAATGACGGGGTGTTGCGGTCTTAAATCGCACACACTGTATGACATTAATCACAATAAGAAGTTGCCTCGAAAACAGACAGCGTACAATTTATCTCTAATGAAAACAAACAAACAATAAACAAATAATAAATAAAATAATAAGTTTTAGGTGAATTTGAAATTTATATTATTAATTGCAAATGGCAAAACAAATTAGTTTGCTTCTAAGATTTATAATCTTGATCTTGATTAGAGAATATTATTTAGGTATTATGCAAATCACAACTTACACACTTTTTATTATGAAAATACCTACTTTCTGTATATTGTTGCCCTAATCTGGGCACGCTAATATACTAGTCAGGTAAATACTTTAAAACACTCATTATTGGAGAATCAATCAAAACAACTACTCTTCTAGCTAATACTGACGAAGTATTGAATTACATGATAGGATTCTTAGCATTTTAAAGGAAAAAAATATATTGAAAATACTTAAATCGTTTATTCAAATTTAATCATTCACACTTTTTTATTTAATATGAAATTATCTACTTTCTGTATATTGGTGCCTCAATCGGGTCACGCTAATATACTTCGTCAGTATTAGCTAGAAGAGTAGTTGTTTTGATTGATTCTCCAATAATGAGTGTTTTAAAGTATTTACCTGACTAGTATATTAGCGTGCCCAGATTAGGGCAACAATATACAGAAAGTAGGTATTTTCATAATAAAAAGTGTGTAAGTTGTGATTTGCATAATACCTAAATAATATTCTCTAATCATGATAAAAGCAAATAAATAAAAAATAATTGATTGTAAAAATAAATCAAGAATAGGCTTGTAAATAATGAATGAATGTTTCTATACTCTACTGATGAGAACTAACGAGTTCGAAAAAACTTGTACAACTTTTCTAGAGTTGAAATAGAATGTTTGTTTCAATAATTGTTGTGAATGACTGAATTTCAATAAATAGTTTAAGTATTTTCATTACATTTTTTTGCCTTAAAATGCCAGAAATCCTATCATGTAATTCAATACTTCGTCAGTATTAGCTAGAAGAGTAGTTGTTTTGATTAGTTTTCCAATAATGAGTGTTTTAAAGTGTTTTCCTAAGTAGTATATTAGCGTGACCCGATTGAGGCACCAATATACAGAAAGTAGATAATTTCATATTAAATAAAAAAGTGTGAATGATTAAATTTGAATAAACGATTTAAGTATTTTCAATATATTTTTTTCCTTTAAAATGCTAAGAATCCTATCATGTAATTCAATACTTCGTCAGTATTAGCTAGAAGAGTAGTTGTTTTGATTGATTCTCCAATAATGAGTGTTTTAAAGTATTTACCTGACTAGTATATTAGCGTGCCCAGATTAGGGCAACAATATACAGAAAGTAGGTATTTTCATAATAAAAAGTGTGTAAGTTGTGATTTGCATAATACCTAAATAATATTCTCTAATCATGATAAAAGCAAATAAATAAAAAATAATTGATTGTAAAAATTGATCTTGATCTCGATTAAAAATTTAAATAAACAAACATTTTTATATTATAAAAAATATTTACTTGCTTGTGGGTAAATATCGGAAGAATTTCTCGACTGAATGGTATTAATAAATCACATTCTAAATCGCACACAAAATGTAAACAAATTTTATAGCAAAATGTTACAAAGAAGAGTCGGTCAAGTTTGCCCCTCCCTCGCAGTGTAACCCAATCATGCATTGTAATATTGCATACAACCTCTCGAATTTTTCACCTTCTAACTTTGCAAATACTAAAGAAAATTAGGTGGGGGATGCAAACTTGACGCTTCCCCCTCTACTTGCTTCAGTGAAATGATTTTTTCGTCATCATAATCGCCTAATATTGCATAATTTTGAACACTTTATTTAAAATTTTGCACAAACTCATGGCATGGCGTCTACCAGCTGCCCTCACTACCACAATTCCTATCATTTTTTTATGCTATCTTAATTGCCTTTGCGCAATTTTCCCCACTCTACTTCAAATTTTGCACGCACTTACATTAACGCCCACGGTGTTTCTAAAATTTCCCTCCAGTCCCTCCTCACTACTAATATTGTTATTAGTTTGTGCTGTCTTAATCTATGGAAAGTAACAAAAATATAATGTAAAGAGGGGACCAAATTTAAATAGTGTATTTATCAGGAAAATGCAAGATTTTTCAGTTGGCAAATACAAATTCGTCATATCTTAAACCATCATCTAATATTAATAAATGTAAATTGATTAAAAGAATGACTATTCTACTCTTGAGGCTGTTTATTTTGTTGGAGATCTATTCTTGAATCTATTAAAACTGTCGACCATGAAAAATGTCGCATCCTTTTCTAAAATGGTATTCTCGAGCAGTAGTAGACACCGCTAATACCACTCGACAAATATGTCGCATAACTAAGTATGTCAACACTATGATCTAAACATACGTGGTCTGCCTATAAGGCATTAACCGAATATTGTGTAGCAGCACCTCCCTGCAGAGAATCGTAGCACTTTCGATGCGAGCCAGCTGTCAATTAATTTTAATAAAAGTAGGTATTGCTTTTAGAGGGCAGAATATTTACTAACGTACTATTTTGTCGAACTCCTCTATGCATTTCCTTAAATATATAAGGAATAAAAGACTAGACTGCAACCAACAGAGCTATTCTCCGGACTAATGCCGCGCCGAGCGCTGAATTACGAATTACAAGCCTGGACGCGTTAAGTGCAATAACTATGTATGCTCTCAAAACGCTAAAGCTTCGATTGCAACAAACACCAGCCAAAAGAGTTATTTCTACTCAAAGGAGCTCTCGTGCCAGCCACTCCACACGACTTGCAGACTGCCAATAGCTTGAAACTGCAGTATGCAAGTATAAACGGTAAACGCTCTAACCAATTCTGTTAGATTTATTGCTAAATCTTTACTTAACCCTTTTATAAACTGGTGGTCATTAAGTAAGTATTTCTTGTAATACTTTCATCTATATTGCTCTGTATTTTCTTGTATTGACATTTTAAGTTTTCAATTGCAGCAAGCATATTTGCTTCATTTAAGTTATGCATTTTTTTTATAAAACTTAGCAATTATCATCAATTCATATGCGAGAGTATAATACGTGTGGTCTTTACCCACTCGTCGAACATCCTACTGAAAATTGTGTAATGCGACATTCGAGAATGCATATGTTTAGGGTCGTGCAAATTTCGGTAGAAAATTTGCCAAAGTAGTATACGACTTTTGCTAATAGAGATTCGAGGATAGAATCCCTGGTACCATTTCTCCGTCATGATTTCGTTTAATTCCGTACATATAAACGTTGGATGCTTTCCATTCATAAATCTTAAATAAATAAATATTTAATAGTTGGTAAGTGTGTAGTGCGTGATTCATTAATTTTAATAATTCCAAGCATATTTCTTGTAGTTAATGTCCACGTGTGACAAATTAATTTTCGTTAAATATGTTGTTTACCACAAAAATATAAATTAATGTTGGTATGATTTGTTCGTATGGTTGTAAACATAAATAACAGCTAAAAATTTGCCAACAATATCAACTCTGGAATTTCCGTTGTTCATATCCGATTAATGGATTAATAAATCTCGTAATTTATAATTTATACATTTAAGATCGGAATCTCGCGTCCCCTTGTATGTACGAAATAAACAGTAAGATAAAAGATAAGTTTATAGATGAAGTTGGTTTACAATTTTTAAAGACATCAATCAACTCAGGTTTGTAGAATTACTTTGCTTAATCAATAACGAACTATCCACACGAAAATTAACTTAATGTTTCATAAACCAAAATAATCGATGCTGAGTAATTCCAGCAAAAGTGTCTATTTAAAAAAAAAACAGATAAATCAATGTCATTCGCACGGTTCCCCGAAGAATTCCAAAGGGAATGAAAAATCTTCTCCACTAGTTTGATAATTCGTTTTTGATTTTTCAGTTTCTAACCTGAGCGTGAGAGTTGTTTAAGTAAGTCTTTAATTTTGTTTTTTATTTCACAAAATTAATATATTGGCATCTTCAGAAGAAGAATATCAATATAAATTAAAAAAGGAAATTTGCAAATTATTTTGGCTTGGCCTGGTAGAATATATGTTTTAATCTGACTTAATATAGATTAAATAAGAATTTAAGGAATGCGCGAAAAGTGGCATTGGCAGTTGCAGTAACATTGATAAAGTTAGAAATAGACAGTTAGTGTTTCCCAAATTACTCTATCACTAACTGGACTAATGAGAACTAGGCTTTCGATGTAGTATTTGATTGCATGCATGTGTCCTAAATAAAATATGTATACTTTCGTGTGTGTTTGTGTGTGTGCGTGAGTGCTCGTGTATTTTTTTTTATTTAGTATTTTATTTCAGATTCGTAATCAGTGTGCTAAAACAGTTATATACTTCATTAAAATATTGTCCATACTTTTCCTTATATTTAAAGTTTTCCGTAAAATAAATCCTTAGGACAGAGAAGTAAATGTTTTACTACTTATTATAAACATTACTACATTACAAGAATCTTATTTCCTGTTTCATTGTTTGCATGTTTTTCGCCTCTCAGAATTGTTTCAACATACTTATACCACATAATAAAAAAATTAAATTATATAATTATGCAGTTACTGGTATTTATAAAAATACGCCTCTCAGTTAAGTCAAATTATTTTAAATATATCTCAATCATAGATATGTACCTATTAGTAGCCATGCGGTGGTACACACAAATTTGTGTAGGCTAGTAGTGTCAAAAAGTGGGCGGTACAAGTACAATAATCGTCATTAATAATAAATATCTAAGATAAGTATGCCGATTGCCCGAGGATACAAATTAATCCCCATCAATAACACAGGCACACAAAAAAAAGTGGTCTTTTTCTGGTACTCTATTGGGTAACCCAAATGTATCTCAACGTGAGAAACACGAATCAGGTATAGTCTAGTCAACGGAGCGCTAAAATGACCAAAATCTCTAACTTGAGTGCTAATGAATGGATTTTGATGAAACCTTGTTCAATGTGTTTGTAAAGACGTTAATAAAAAAGTTTAAAAAAGATTAGAGTAGGAAATGATCGGAAGTCGAAGAATTTTTCTAGAAAATTGCGTAGGTATGCAAATATATTACACAGACACAAAAAAAAAGGTGAAAAGTGATCTGTTTCTGAGACTCCATTGGGTAACTCCCATGTATTTCGACCTACTGAATACGAATCAGGTATCCGTTTACTCCGTTACCCACCAATTTTTAGTAGATCGGGAAAATAACCTAAGTTACAAAAACATAATGGCCAATGGAGCTAAACCTATGGGTTACGTAATGGAGTACACCAGAAAAAGACTACTTTTTTAATTTTGTGTGCCTATGTAATTTTTTCGCGTACATGTTTTTAACGAAAGGCGAATTTGCTGCATAAATGTAATATAGAGAAAAAATAAAGTTCGTTGTGAATATCATCTTTTTGTAATCTTCATTCAGTGAATAACAAATTGTTCTATACAGATAATGGTTGCCAAGTACGTACATGTACGAATTTATGGGTAAAGTTGACTATACACTTGTTAAGCGTGAAGAAATGTCAGCGTCCTTGGCGGTGCGGTGCGGCGTGTTTAAAGGCGCCGACATTTTTTGAGTACTTAATAGACCTATAGGTAACTATAGGTACCTAGACATTTCATATTCTGCGAAGCAGATTGAATGCGCAACGATACAAAGGAATTTAAATGGTTGCCCATTCGAAAACCGTTACACCTACGAAAAAATACTTAAAACCTTTTTTTTTCGTATAATTTACTCATTTTTTATTTTGTCCCATACATAAAACCGATATTATTTATACTTCCGGGATACAATTAAAACAGCGTCAAGTACATAACTTGCCCCGTTATTTAGCGATTTTTAGGGCAAAACCGGAACTGTATGCCTGTAAACTCTTTTATCCTTCCTCCTAAATCCAAAATTTACTTAGTTGTCGAATTGTTATTGAAATAAAACCCGAAGAAAATGGGCTAAATAACACAAATTCACTCTAGCGTTTAGTTCACTTTGTGATTAATTATAAAAAAATATCAAAGTTTACCTAGTAAACTTTAACTGTATATTACATAATCCATAATTATTATTATGTAAAATAGTACTACTAGTAGAACGGCAATCGTGTTTGTGGGATGCGTAGTAAAAGTAAACACAAGTAATTAATAGTATATAGTAAAATGGAAATAAAATTAGCATGAAGGTACTTCACTCACCTCATATGATGCACTTGCACATGTACTCAAGAGCCATGAAGTTAATAAAAAAACTAAATGCTTGGCCATCTCGTCCTGCAACAAAATCACATGATTAATATATGCTTGAATCAGCCAATCAAGCGAGGGGTTCAAGGTGGGAAACAAAGGTGAGGTCGTTAAATATTTCATCGTTTCCTTATACAGTGCTTAACTTACTGGCTTTAAATGTAATTAGGATATTATGCGATACGATGATGGCTAAAAATAATTTTTTTACGACTGTTAAAACATTGTAATTTTTTCATTTTTTTTTTTTTTGTAAAACACGTTTATGGTAATAGTGGAAAAAGTAGAAAGTATAAAAAATAGAAATTTCACCCTCTTGAGGTTGTGTCTCAATTACTTTGTGTAAGCCCTAGTCAACAGCTTCGTTCATGCATTCAGCCAATAGACTTATACTATATTTCTGTTCACGGAAGCTCTATAACTCAACAGCATCATTTTCCCCTATTTTCATCTTTATATAGGGGATGTTTTTGGCCTTTCTGAAAGAGTCAATGGATATACGGATTCGTCGATATTAGAGATGAATTCTGCGTCGAAAAATACTAAGAATATCTTGATTGTTCTGCCATAGCTGATGAGTATTCATTTTTTCAATTTTGTATTCAGGATGTTCTCATTATTAACAATAATTTAGCACTTAGTTTGAAACAAAACTCGAGGGCTAGAGAATGGGCGATTTTTGGGGTCACTCTTTAATTTTGTGGTAAAAAATTCAAATTCCGTCGGAATTTCATTAAAGTTGGTAATAAGAATTTTTTAGAAGTAGCTGATAATGAATCTGATTCAAAAGTTAAAAATTCAAAATGATGAATCCAATGGCTACGATAATTGCAATATTTTTGCTGATTTACATAAAATTGATACGTAGTGATTTCAGAATTCTCTGATAACAAGCCTAATGTTAAAGCTTAAAAAGTTACAACGACGGATATTTTACAGTGTAGAAGCGCAACAAAGAGGCCACTAAAAAGAGTAAAAAATGTTGTTTAAAAAAATTGAACCGCCTTCAAAACAGATCGCTAAAAATTATGAAATTAAATTTCACCGTCTTATACCTATCGATATTGAGGTCTGTATAAAAATGAACAAATAACGCAATCAAACGTATTTTTATAATATATAATTAATCAACGAAAATACTCATAATGAGTTTCCAAAATAAGTCACCTAGCTCTCGCTATATAAAAGTTACCATTGCCATTACGGATGGTAGCTTCGCACCACCGCCCGCTCGAGCGAGTGCATGATCCAAATGTCCGAACCCGCGGTTCCTCTCGTACTGAGCAGGATTACTATCGCAACGACGAGTCATCAGTAGGGTAAAACTAACCTGTCTCACGACGGTCTAAACCCAGCTCATATTCCCTATTAAATTTCATATTTTCTAACGAAATAGAAGATTTGGGATTTCTTGACATTCGCATGATCAGAAAACTCTCTAGTAGTCAAAGTCTGATACCTAATTGCTAGAGCTGGAATTAGCACCCTTTATTAAGAAGGTCTTGCACGGTACATTTACATAAAGTTCATAATACAGTGACGGAGGTTTCACCTCTCTCATTTCATCACAAGATAACTGACTTCTGTAGTAGGCTCCTAATTCTCGCGATTGGTTGTTACAGTTACAATACAGACACAGATGTGTAGTTTTTTCGGATAATACAAGACATAATCTGTTGAATGACGACTACCGTGGCATAGTAATGGATATAAACAGGAGGACCTCGTAGATCAAATACAAAGAAAACACTCGTAGTTACTAAAACAACTTATGTTAAGGTCTTTCGCTTCAAAACTCGTTACCAGATGACAAACAAGTTTGCATATAACAATTGTCGACAACTGTTATTTTAGATCTATTAGTTAGTAAAAGATACAGAATAAATATCAAAATGTAGTTACTTCCTGTTGCAATGACTTGACCAAGACCAAGGTTAGTTCCTGTTTCCTTACAATATTCGTTTTTTTTTGGGTTGGTGGTGAACAATTAGCTTATTTACGAGTGTACTGTGGTTGAAGGTAATAAAGAACAAGCTTAAACCAACAAAAAATTAAACCTCGAAAGAATTTAAGGGACACTAATAGGCATGACTTAATAAATTGTATTGTTCGAAGCGTTACTGAAACGGTTCTTATACCGCATATAAACTATAATGATAATATCCAGTTATCGCATGTTTCTTTAGCTTTGATTTTAAACCTCAAAATACCTAATGAAACCCTTCTCGTAGTATGCCTGTTTATATTACGTTCTCAAAGAATAATATTAGACCATATCCCCTAATTGTATAACCCGACAATTTTTGGGATTTTGTACTGAAAAGTGAAAAACGAAAACCTAAGCCCAGCAGTACTACTGTATACACTATAAATAAAGTTTTCAATGGAATGGGTGTTGTGTCAGAACATATTATCAAGATAGAAATAATGCATTCCTAAGAAATTAATTTTCGAAAGCAATAGATAGTTTTGCCCATTAACGACCGCCTCAATTTAAAACTTTAGTAAGGTGGACGTTCTGTGCATAACACAGTAATAGGAGTAGGTGGTTAAATTTCAATTTTGAAAACCAGTGGATAGGTCCCAAGAGTCCTCCAATAGGTTGGCCGCCTAGGTCACCGGATTTAACACCCCCTCAACTTTTTCGTTTAGGGTACAATTAAGGGAAAATGTATGCATTAAGGTCACGCAAAAACGTCAGGTTCATTACAACATAACTAAATAATTAATTACGCATATATTCGAAGTCCTGAAACGTCCCACTCGTTAACCAACTTTATGATAAAACGTTAAAATTTTATAATTTTAAAAACCATCAAGTTAGCCTGTTTTATGTCGTAAATATCGTAGAGGAAATAAATTATTGTAAATATAGGAATATTAATTGCGTAATTTATATAAAATTTTAAATTTATTCTCATTTAGTATAGTATCTCCCAGTAGCGTTGTACTTGAATGGTGTTAAGCCAAAAAAATATGATTTAGAGTCTTTAAATTATCAAACACGATTGTGAATTTAAAATGTAAATTTTAATAATGACGGAATAGACGAATCTTACCCATTACAATATTTTAGAGCTAGAAAAAATTAATTTGGAATAGTTTTAACTTATAACATAATTACCATAATTCGGATGTAAATAAAAATTTTCCTCCATGCGAATAAGTTATTGGCTAGTTTAAAAAGAAACTGTAAATATATGTGGTTATCGAACTCTTCATCTTTGTACTTTACGTTATAGCTAATAAGATTCCAATGATGAAATAGTTTCACATTAAAATTCAGTTTTAATCATCTCCAAATGATGTCAGTCTGTTTGATGTAGTGGTTTTGTGATAACTACTCTTCCTCTAAAAATATAGGTTGTGAAGTAAAAAATTTTATATCAGAAATACGAAATAGTGCAAATCCTATAGAGGCACGTCGAGCGAAATGTTTTTTTTTTACAAAATTATGGTTATAATGTGCGGAAAATCGATAACTCGCAGTATGAAAAAGAAATTTTACTGCAAAACAATATAAGGAAATAAAATGACATAAAGCTACATGTAGCTCATATAGAGACATATTAAACACACTCTGTCTTAATGGATATAAGGCAAAAATGAGCTATTTTAAAATATCTATAATTCCAACATGCTATTTTGTTACTAGATTGTCGTATTGTCAAAGGAACCGTTACTTACTACATTATATTTAAAATATTCCGATAATATTTTTCTCAAGCTATGTTGTCCAAAGTAATAGAACTCGTATAATATAACTCACGCTAAAATACTCGGTATTTAATCTGATAATAAACTGTCAATTTATATATTATCCGGTAACCAATTTTCATTTCTTCCTCCATTTATACATTTTTTGAAGACTTAAAAATTATAACTATTTAAATAATGAGACGTAGTATCTCTGAGGAACAAGAAAAAAACACATTAAATACATTTTTCATATTATGATGCATCGTTTACAAGATGATTAAATACCCTTTTCAACGCTTACTTAGCCAAGTAAATTACTGTCTGTTATTTTTTTGTAATTCACGTTACTATAATACAAAATTCTCGCAACCGAATTTATAAAAATATAATGTGTGTGTCTGTGTGTGTGTGATTTATAGCATATTTAATATTTATAAATATTAATTCTGAATATTCATAAAATTTCAAATTATCCGACCATTTAAAATGTTTTCTCGAGTTGTTGAATATTTATGTTTCCTCTTTTGCACAAATTTGAAGTTTCGTGTGAACACACTAACTAATTATATTTAATAATACTTTGCAGTTATACTATTTTTCAAATTCGCCCTTTAAACTCAAAATATAAAATTTCAATATGACCAAAAAATGTATTATGTATTAGGCATTCATTAGGACAAAAATGTTTGAAGGATGTTTTCAGCATCATTCATTATAAACATTAGTATTAATTGTTGTATAATTAATTAAAGGTGTTAATTGTATAACAATTAAGATTAAATATTAGTTGTTTAAATTAAAATTAATGGTTGGATTAGTAAATCGACATAAATTTAATGCTTTACAAAATAAAATTTAAATTATACTTTTGGTTCTTTTGTATCACATGTAAACAAGAAAAATTTAGTTTGTTCATTACATGTGTATGTAAATATATTACACACTGTCTGAACTTCATCAATAAAACCATTATTATTATGTGATGATTTTATAGTCTAGAACTTTCAGTCAAAGTTGAGATACCTATTAAAAAGGATAATTAAAATTCTGCTGGAAGATCTTTTCTGAAATTTTCAAGCTTTTGTAAATGGCCACATCATTGCTCAGTGCTCAGTACTACATCAATGACTTGTTGGGACCAGTGATGGGATAATTCGAATTAAAAATAACCTGTAATCCGATCATTTAAATAACCTTCATAATTCGATCATAGAGTTCCGTAATTCGAATTAAAAATAATCAGAAAATAATCGAAAAGCAGGTGATAAATTACGAAATACGAATAATGATTTCTGATTACTGAACGAATGAAAACTCGAATCCTTAATCGGTTGAACTGAATGATTGAATCATTTGAATTTCGATTCGATTCTCCGATTCCTGGTGAGCCAGCACTAGTTTTTTAGAACCGGGAAACACTGATTGAAATTATACACCCACAATAAAAAACAAAGCAATACCATAATACCAATAACCAAAACCCACAGTGTACTGACTAAATAAAACAGAGTAACCCTAACATTTTAAAAGAATGATACCGTTCTTCTTGTTCAAGTGTGGTCGAATCGACACTAATTTTGTTATAGCGCAGGTCCGCGAAACAGCATTTTAAAATTAATTTGAAGAACTGATAATTCATAATCCTCAATTCATATGATTATTATAGTTGTAAAATCGCTAGAATCGAGACCGAATTAAAATTAATTCGAATTATCATCCGACTATTGGAATAATCGAATCGGTAGAATCCGATTATTGAAATCATCCGATTATGCCCATCACTGGTTGGGACGAGTAACTTTAGTGCGTTGCTTTCACAAGATTCTACTAGTCCTCGTGAAGCAAGAATAATGAGGAGGCGGTTCTTGAATCAAAACAATGCCACTTTACTTTTCTGCCTTTCCAGCAGATGTTCAGTAACGGAGGATACATTAAATTAGAGAAAATATGATAACATTGTCCATTGTATGTCATGTTAAGAGTTTAAAATTGACCCCTACGGTAGTCCTCTTTTAACTGTTTCAATATCTGATGTTATGATATTATACAGAATGTTTGGTACATCGATAGACAGTTTTAAGGGGGTGATAGAGCGGGTTATTTAGAACCTATATGACCATATATATGTTTACACAAAATATCACAGATTTTGCGAGATTTTATTCAGCAGGATCCCCAGACTTAATGCCTCTCGACTTTCATGACTGGGACGAAAAAATAACTTGTTTATGAGGTTGAAATAACTGACCAAGGGCGGATCTAGAAATTTCAATAATTTTTTCTCGTCTGTGGCGCAGGGGACCCATACGAAATATGGGAAATAACATCTAGACAAGCACTCCTGTAACGACCCCTAAAAAAAAAATTTGAAAAAGCAGTTTGCGAACAAATTTTTCAAAATTCGAGTGCCCCCCCCCCCCTGGTCTGGGGACTCCCGTTTAAAATTATTCTTTTTTGTCATATACATTTTACTTTTTATAAAAATGCAACAATAGGTTTTGGAGTTTATGAAAATATTTTCATTACTAACTGAGATACAACGAATTGAAATTTGGTAATTTGTTAAATTGTAAATTACAAAATTTCAGTTCATTGTATTTCAGTTAATAATGAAAATATTTTCATAAACTCCAAAACCTATTGTTGCATTTTGATGAAAAGTAAAATGTATATGACAAAAAAGAATAATTTTAGGGAGTCCCTAGACCAGGGGGGGGGGGGCACTCGAATTTTGAAAAAATTTTGCGCAAACTGCTTTTTCAAAACTTTTTAGGTGTGCTTCTCTAGATGTTATTTCCCATATTTCGTATGGGTCCCATGCGCTACAGACGAGAAAAAAATTATTGAAATTTCTCGATACGCCCTTGTAACTAACCGCGACCACCTTATAATCAGGAGAATTAATGAAGTAGAGGCAGAAATTAAGGAAGAAATGGGATGTCACCACCACCAAAGTGAGAAGTAAAACACGTGAATGTATTAGAAACATATTTTGAAACATATTTGTTTTATTAATTCTAAGCATCATAATAAACATAGATCCAAACACTGTACTTAGTTTTCTATCTAATAAAATTTTACTGCCTACAGTAACGTGTCTTTTATGGAATATACTAGCGTTCCATCATGCATCATTGGAAAGGGGATAAAATAAAGAAATTTTTAATGTTATTTGAATGTAATACCTTTTAAATTTAGAATTTAATTTTACTAAAACGCACCCGAGCATTTTAATTTGTATAAAATTTTTTTGAAATCTTTTTTGTATTGTTTTGAGGAAGTACCCTTTGTGGTAATTAGAAAAACAATATTTAACACATAAAACCTTTCAACAGTATAATGATGTTGTTTATTAACAGAAATATCAATAATAAACAAAAATATCTAAAAAAATGCCTAATAGGGCATCTGCACGTGACGTCACAGCTAAACTCAAAATATGTGTTTCTTAAGATTTAAGAGTATTACGCAGCTATTATTAAAATTTCTACCTGATTTCCGTATTTTCAACTAAAATCTAGTTCAGTGTAATGTTTATGAAGTTCTAAATACTTTGTCCTAATAAAATAGGACTCTTTTGTAGGTTGGAAATCTAACCTGTAATTCCAAACCACGTGACTTTTAATATGGCGTGGTGGGCAAACATCCGGCAAACGTTTGTTTTCATTCGTTAAACGTTTGTTAAAGAGTTTGTTTTTCGGTTGCCTTGGCTACGTTTCCGCGGGTTAATTAAAGTAAACCCCGTGTTTGCCCACCACGCCATATTGCCAACATAATTTGACAGGTTGTTGGATCGCCTAATTAATCAACAATATTGAAAAATTATTTACGTGAATTACTTCCACATCTAGTGGAAATATAGTAACGACAAAAAAATTTTAAAAATTTTTTATTGTTCAAATAGGCTTAGAATGTCCTGAAACGTCGAGATTTTAAGTTAGAGCGAAAAAAAATTCTGTCTTTTAAAAATGAGAATAATATTGAAAAACTTAAAATTTAATGTTATGTTGATTACATAATGCAGATGCCCTATTGTAGTGTTGTAGGTGACACCATCTATTAAAAAGCACTGTACTAAAAATCTTGACTGGGAAAAAGCACTTTTAGCCAAACGGCTGGCATTATTAAACTGAAAAAAAAGATATTCTTGTAAGTAAATGAATATTACACTTCTATTGAAGAAAGTTTTTAGCTAAAATTTGTTTGTTACGAAGATCTTTTTCAATGGCGGTCTGGATGTCTAGTGCTTAGTCGGAATTTTACAAGCGAAGCAAGCAAGATTCTTTTTTTATCGGAGGGAGGGGGATTTTTTGGGCCTCGCGCCGGCCATTTATTCGAGGAATGGGAATTTTATACCAAACTTTAATGTTCAATATATTTTTTTTTATTATAATGTTTAAGTCTCTGTCTGCGTTTTTCCGAATGTGTAACCCCCTTCCGGACAGCCTTGGCTTTGGATTTGGGGGTTGTCTACTATCTGTGTTGTGTTTATGTTTAAAAAAAAAAAAAAAGGACCGGTTTAAGGATAAATAAAATCATAGGTTCTTTAGAACTGCAGAACGATTTATTTATTAAAATAAAAAACAAACTCATAAACGCGGCACGCCAGCGGAACGCCCAAAAGAAGCCAAAAGTACTCACACTCACCAACTCGCCACATATTCCAAAATTTTAAAAAATAAATAAACATTCAAACGCAGTTCGTCAGCAATTTGAATGTTTTTAATTCGCATGTATATAAGCGCATTACGTACTCAAAGGCAAAAGGCCCAGTCGGCATTTGCCGACTCGCCGACCTGACTAGACCGCCACTGATCTTTTTTCACATTGGCTCATTGCCGCCTGCTCCCCTCTGATTTGATCGCCTTGTTCCCTCTTAATGGTCATATAGGTTCTAAAACTTTCTATCGATGCACTAAACACCCTGTATAGAACATAGAAAGATATTCCAAATTAAAGTTTTCACCCCATATCGAACTGTCTGAGTTCTTAGGATCTAATCTGATTCCGAAGCCTCGATCTGCTTATTCCTAAGGTCCAACTGTGGTCCATCTCTAAGGTCTCAATCTGTCTATTCCTTAGAGAGAATGAGGAAGTTGCGTGATTTTTTTTTATAATGAAAATCGATAAAGCATAAAAAGAAACTATAAAAAATGTAAAATTTACGATTTTTTGAATGTTAGTACAGCGGAAAAAAAATTCTTCGGTGAAGAATTTGGACATTTCAAAACGACAGCTATTTGGCGCAGTAACTGACGTTTCCGATCTGATTCCCCAAAAACTTCGCCGCCAGCAATCAGTAAACGTCAAAAATACTATTTTTGATTCGCACCTGCCCGGACGAATTTTCGAATTTCGCCATGAAATTTACAATGGCGTATTTCGAAAAATATGAACATTTTAAGATTGCATGTTTCTGTGCGATTTTTGACTAATGCTTGCTCGTTTTTACCATTTTTTCGCCGATATCTCCGAAACGGTAAGAGCTAGCTCGAAATAAAAAATACTGTAAAACGAGTTCGTTTCTTTAAGAATCTTTTGGTTCATCAGAATTTTGATATATTTTTTTCGTTATTATACTCTTCGCAACTACGCAAACGAAGAGTATATTGCATTTGATCGGCACATTTCTAAAACCGGAAGTATCGCTCGTAGAGAAAAAATTTTCATATCATTGTGTTAGTGAACGAATTCTAAACAACTTTCAAAATGTCCGTCCGTCACGTTTCTTGTAAGCACGATAACTTAAGAAAGAAAAGTCCGATTGTATTGAAATTTGGAACGTAAGTTAGTGTTAGCTAGGGGAAGAACCCTATTGTTTTTGAATAAAATCGATCAGTAAATAAAAATGTTATTAATGATTTAAGTTTGAGAATTTTTTTTTTGATTTTTATGTTTTTGTAAAAATTTACATTTTTTACATTTTTTTACGTGTTAGGTAGTTCTTAAGCTTTTGACTCGGAATCCAAGGGTCCAGGTTCGAAACCCACATGGGGTATGGTATATATATTTTTTTATTTTTACTTTATATTACAATGAGTCTTTCACCAACTAAGTTCGTACTAGACAATTAAAAATGTCTAAAACTAACTACAAAAAACTGCGAAGAGTATCCTATAGAATGTGTAACAATTACATAAAAAGTTTAGTAAACCGGCGAAGAGTACGTTTTTAGCTTGTTTATAGTTATATTTACTGAAATGTCGGAGATGTATGGTAAAAAATCGAATATTTTTTGCTTAAAACCTAAGTAACTCCTTAACCTTGACTACTATGCCAAGAAACTACTCTAACGAATTTAAATAGAATTGGTTTGATAAAACTTTAATTTCGCCAAAAATGAGGAAATTAGAAGGGCCGGAAGTGGGGACTTTTTTATTTTCGGTAAAATTTCGCCATTTTATCACTGTAATTAATCGGTAATTAACTGAATAATGAACAATATCCGTTAATCTCGAAGATTCGAAACGTACGTTTCTGTAAAAAATGTTTTTAAGGTTTAGGTGCATTTTCTAGGATAACGTGAGATTTCTTCCATTTTCTCGAAAAATTTTTAGACACCAACATTAAAGAAAATCGATTCAGCTTTCCGGTACGTTTCTTATTTTTCCTCTAGCATAAAAAAATGTTATGACCGAGAGAATGCGCGTTCTTGTTCGATTAATAAATTATATTTTTTCACGCTATCACAATGCCGCTTCTAACGCTGACGTCATTGACGCTAAGAAACCGTTTGCAGTAACGTGGTTTTGTTTACAAATTACGGCATAATCTAAATTTTATTTTAGAGAAAATAAATTTTTTCTTCAAGCGTATTAAAATGTTTAAATTATGTCACCAAAAACAGAAGTAGAAGTAGGACATTGTTTTACTAGTAACAAAATGTTAGTACCGAACGCCACCGTAGTGGACATTGTTTTACTAGTAACATAATGTTAGTTCCGAAAGCGCCACCGCAGTGGGTATTGTTTTACTAGTAACATAATGTTAATACCGAAAGCCACCGGTGGCGCGCTATCCACTACCCACTTGTCATATTGTGTCAACATGTAAGACTGTAGTTTGAATATTTGTACATTTATGATAAATAAATGAATTTATGCATTTTAATACGCTTGAAAAAAAAATAGTATATTACACGGAGTAGAACGCCTTTCTTTGTGTTTCGCACACAAACACAAAAAAAGAGTGCGTTCTACTCCTAGTAATATAATATACTATTATTTTGAGTTTCTTTTGTTATAATCGTTTTCTAAATGGAAATTACAAACAAATCACTTTTTCAAGCACTTTAAAATTTCATGCATCTTTTCCATTCTCGAAATGAATTCAGTTTTGCATGCAGAGCGTGTTCCATAGAGTCTGCAAAATTTTCTTGTAGGTATTTTAAATGGTACATTCAAATATTATGACCGCACAATATAGAGGGAAGTTTGACGTTTCATTAATAGTTTCATATCGAACTAAAATTGAATACCAATGGTATATAGCAGCCGATAACGTCTGAGTTCAGTAATTATTATTATTATTATATTATTATGGTTGTGTTAATACTTATTAGCTATTTAATACCTAAGAAATTTGCTTAGAGTTTCTAATGCTTTTTATTAGCATTTTGAACTAATCGATGACATATGTGCCATTCCACGAGTGTTAAACATTTTATGGCTGATGCGAGTACATAGGTGATAACTACTACATACTGGAATAGGATGCACAGGTATATGTATATAAGAACTGGTGAAAAAGCAACAATAAAGTTTCGTTGAGATAATGAGCGAAAAAAATAGTTTGTTTAAGGAAAGACAAACATAAAAAACTTTTGTCCACGACCGTTTTATAATATATCAATTATACCTGTGTTTGTTCAATCATAATTACATACATTATTCACTACTACCAGTGATTAATCATTAATCACTATCTAGTAGTGATTAATGATTATTCACTGGAAGGTACTTCTTCAATTTGAGTTCACTTTTTAGTAGAATTTACGGCCAGTTTCTGAAACGTTAAATGGAATTATTCGTTAACTGTCATAGTTATAATTGTTATTATGAAATTTATGAATAATACATAACTTTATTTAACGTTTCAGAAACAGACCCTTTTTTATCATACAATTTCGTTTTTGAATTTTATTGAGTAGGCCGTTGTCAGAGAACTAAGTTCTCTACCGTTGTGTCAAAAGAACGCCTAGTTAAAATAAATTTAAACGTCAACGTTATTTACAATAATTTTACATATTACTCAAAAATAACAACATAATTAATTAACTAATTAATTTCTTCAGTGAACAATTTAATCAAAAACTAGTGGAAGCATTATATTCTTCGCCGATTTACTGAGCTTTTTATATAATTGTTACACATTCTATAGGATACTCTTCGCATTTTTCTTGTAAATAATGTTAGTTTTTGGACATTCTAAATTTTGTGATACCGACTTTGTTGTGAAAAAAAAAAATATGAAAAAAAAATCACGATGTGAGGGATCGAACCCGGGACCCTTGGATTGCGAGACAACAACAACAACAACAACAACAACAACAACAACAACAACAAGCATTTATTAATATTCACATACAATAATGCGTCATTCCAGAGTCCGGCCCGGAGCCAGCCAGACAACCACGGCGAACATCGCCGAGGTGGGTGTGAGGTTGGGCGGGGAGGGTCCGGTTTGGCGATGACGAAAATTAATTGTGAGTTAAAACTCCTGCCTAATAGGGAAAGGCTTAAATTTAACAGTATTGTGCAACGTAGTACACGGGGGTACTTAAAAATAATTAAAATTAAAACTGTAAAACTATCGATTTCGCGCACACGCGAACACTTAAAAATTTTGATTGCTGGCACGGGAAAACAAAACTCAACGAAAAAACCCGTTTGAGACAATTCCACCCTGGTAGTCTTCCTGACGCCAGGAACGTGTCGTGGATAGTTAAAAGTGTGTAATGTTATGTGAAATTGTTGTTTGTTAAGAATTTATTGGTCGAGACTGAATTTAGAGACAAAAAATGGGCAAGGAACAAAAAAGGTAAAAACAAATAGAGAGGGGTTGGTTGTAGTTTTTGGTGAGGATTAAAGGTGGGGAAAGAAGAAGTTGTCGTAGAGGAAAGTGTGGTTAGAGAGGTTGCCGAAAGATAGGCAACGCCTGGTATGGTAGGGGGTGTCGGATATCGAAAAGGATCGCATTATGCTGTCTGATTCGTGTTATGTTGCGTGTTAGCGGACTATCACCCAGCTTGAATTGATAGAATTTTTGGGAGATGTCTTGGACGTAGTCCGCTAGTGGCGTTATGTCGTGGCAACGATTATATAGATCTCTGAGGGAGGTGTATCTGCCCGAATCAGAGATGAGGCGCATACATTTGTGTTCGAGAACTCGGAGTTTTCTCATTGTCGTGGTCGGTATGCTGCACCATACCGGCGCCGCATATGTGATGGCCGGCCTGATCACCATCGTATACAGCAATTTTTTATTTGTCCTGTTGAGTCCGCTACCCCTTGCCAGGAGCGGATACAGACTCCTGGACATGGAGTAGACCTTGCGTACTGTCTCGTTTATGTGAAAGTTGAACGTCAGTCTCTTGTCCAAGTTCACCCCTAGATACTTCACGCACCGTTTAATTGGAATTTGGCGACCCCCGATCGAAAGTGGTGTTAGAATCCGATTTTCGGTGAAACGGCGCGTGAATAGAATTGATTCCGACTTCTCGGCATTGATCCGAATTTTCCACTTGTCGTAATACGCCGTAGCACGGGCCAAGTGAGCCTTCAGCAACATATTAGCTGCCTGTGCATTGTGTGGGATTGCGAGACGAAACTCTTGCCGCTGCACCACCATTTCTTATTACTAAAATTGTTAATGAGTGTAATATATACCATTAGAAAATTTATTGTGATTATTAGGAAACACACATTAGTAAAATGTATTAAAAAAAAATAGTGATAGGAAATAACATTTCGCCAGGTTTCTATTTACTACAAACCATAAAAAAATGTAAAAAATATTTTTTTTAATTTTAAATTACTAATAACTTTTTTATTTACCAATCTATTTTGTTAAAAAACAATAGGGTTCTTCCTCTAGCTAACACCAAGTTACTCTCCAAATTTCAATACAATCGGATTTTTCTTTCTTGAATTATCGTGCTTACAAGAAACGTGATGGACGGACAGACGCACATTTTGAAAGTTGTTCAGAATTCGTTCACTAACATAACGATATAAAAAAATTTTCTCTACGAGCGATATTTACTGATTTAGAAATGTGCCGATCAAATACAATATACTCTTCGTTTTTCGAAGAGTATAATAATGAATAATCGTGAACAATCTACTGTAATTCCATATAGTTTTGAACTAGAGTGAAACGCCAAAAGATACAATAAACAAAATTTGAAAAATGTTCCGTATAAAAGAAATCCATCTTTTTTTTTTGCATTGAAACTACCAACGCCAACGAAAATGCCATACCACCTTGCTATTCTAAGTTTTTAATAACTTTATAATTTCGATCATTTACAATAATTTTTTATATACATCTTCTAGACTAATTCCTGAACCAGTAACGCATATCGCAAAAGCAGTCGATATAATTTACTTGGCCTTCCTTTAATAACGACTATGGTATCCTTTACAAAAACGACAATATCGTTATTGTTATAATAAATATATTTTTCGCTAGACTAGACAAAAACCAACTCAGTTTTTTTACTTTTAATTTCAATTATTACACCCGGATATTTTATTTCATGAATAATTTCCATTAATCCATTGTTGTTTAATTTAAGTTGTTTTCAATGACTAGTGAATTTTGTAATTACTAAATGAATTTACATCAGGGAGTTCCCTGATCACCGCTTAGTTCTCGTCGGAGACGTTGATAGCTAGACGTTCAGCTCAATTGAACACCAAATACATAACTTATCGAGTTTTTCGTATTCTATGTTCGCTTTATCGTTTATAAACGAATACATTTTCGTCAGACGAAAATTTCTATCTTGTAATGTCAGTCACCTTGTTTTTGGCGTCAATTTTAATTTTTACTCAATCGCCCTTATTTTTTTTAGAAAGTAATACTGAAGGTCTATGCGTATTAAGTATATGGATTTATAAATAAAGTTGTTAATTGGTTATAACTATGCATATTATTGTAACCCCATTTTCAATTATTGGCAAGGTCACAATAGTCAACATCCTATTAACACGACGACTTATGAAGCATATGAAAATAACTATACAAATATAACTTTGCAATGTATATTACCAGATAAAATAGCATGATGAACAAAATTTTTTGACAACCGAATATCAAAATACACTCCAAGTAAAACACTCAGTATTTTTTTACTTTTTATTTAAAATGCTGAGGTTTGCAATGTTCGAGACCTGTAAATACACGATACAAGCCGAGGAGCATACGACGTTTTTCGTACTACTAGCATTATTACAATTTTTAGGAAAATTCCTTCAAAATTATTATATTTCAAAATTTGTCGAACTCATTTATTAGTTAGCTTAGACTGTGTTTGCTTTCTACCACGGTTACTGTCAATAAGTTGTCAAAGTAATAACTTCATAACACTTTTCGCTATTCAAGTTTTTGCAATAAAAATATGGATTATGATGAAAGTATCGACATTCAGGAGGCGGTCAAAAATGCGTGTGCTTCGTTGGTACCAGAATTTCATTATTATTTAACTTCCTTATTACTTTACTTTTTTGTCCTAGGACATAACACGAAATTTTGTGCTTTTTTGCCTATAGGCTGTAAGTGACACTTTCATAACACTGACAGACGTCCAAAAATGACACTTACAGAACTAGTAGTACGAAAAGTAACATTATTTTATAGACGGATCTATGAGTGCATTGAAACAACTGATCTCACGGTCTTCACTTTTGAAACGTCAAATTATGAATTTGTGTTTTGATATGTTTAAGTTAATTTTGAAATTTATTTGTCTAAATATGGAAATTGAGGACGAACGTAGAAGAAATACTGTATGAAACTTATGCATAAAGTCCCTTTTTTTCACTCACGGGATTCCCATTCTTGAAAAAAATGCCAGTTTATGCCCTTGTTGCATAAATTACTAGTACAATTCTCGCAGTGAAATGCATTTTGTCATAATATCGGTAACTATTTTGTAATAATTTATTACGTAAGCCTTGTTGTGTTTATAAGTTATTGTTAGAATTCTTATAGCGAGTATAAAAGCCTTTAGGATACCATTAACTTTCATGTATACAATATTTCCATTCATTTTCAATTTTATAACTCTCATAACATATCTGACTGGTATTTCACCTGTTGCAAATAGAGAGAAAGTGACAATGGCATCCTCACAAATTAAGATTTTTAGTCTTTTGCCGCCGCATTTGTTAATATACTGAATAGCGAACAAGAAATGATTGATTAAATAATATGTAGTGCGATGTACGAGCCAGAGTTTAAATAATTCTAATGTACACGAGGGTTACACAACAAAATTCACAGGCAGATGATTTGCGAAAATCAATGTTTAGTAAATTAATAGACTCGCCGTGTGGCAAATTATCCTTTTTTTAATTAAGTCACAGTTTTATAATAACTGGTTGTAAGCGTAATAACATTTACTCGTGCGCGACAGACTTATAGCTTGTTCAGTTGATGAAAGTGGAGCAGTTATCAAATAAAATAAAACGGAACGAACAAATGATGTTTTACGAAATGCGTGATGTTGGCGAACAATTTGGAAGCACTACACAGATTGAAGTTGCAAATAGTTTAACGGGAGTTGAAGCATGATTTGTATGCTGAAAGTTTACAAGCACTGGCATTAGTTTGTGTGCACATCAGGAAGATCATGTAGAATTTCGGCCCAGCACATAGACACACCACGCCATACATTCGGCAATAGTTATTTACATTACTAGATGCGAAAGTTTACTTTTGGGTGTGAGGCGAAGCCGAGACCTTTAAAAAAATACCGAACACTTAAAAGGGCTTACACATCATGTACACTCAAAGAAAATGATAGGTAAATTCAACCAAAAAGAGCATATGAAGTCGCGCCTATCTAGTTTCATAGTTAAAGCAATCAGAAAAGAATAGCCATACAACTTTATTTGTTTTCGTAAACAAATAGTAGTTTAATAATCATATCTTCTTGTAACAAATTAAATAGTACAATGGCATTTTTTTTTGTTCACTAACCATTTTCAATTTGGTCTACAATTAAATAGTACAACGACTTTGTTTTTTGTTCACCAACTAATTTTTAGGTTGATCTACACTTTATTGTATGATGAAGTTTTTTTTGGTTAACCAAAATCTCAGTATTGAGACATCAGACCACCCAAACCAAAGATTAGAGATCGTTTATAAGATCCATCCAAATATATCGATGATCCCTGAGAGAATTTGAACATTGCAATCATGTTATTAATTTTCTATAAATTCATAAGGGTATAAGATAATGCATGATTGATTATTGTCAGTGATTTGTATGTGGCGTCATCTGGGAATAATTTCTGTAATAGACTACGTGGTAAGCAAGCAAATTTTATGGTAATTCTTTTAGAACTTCTAGAAGACGACAATCATATTGGTTTGTCTACCAAGTACAATAATACAGCGAACTAATACTGGCTTAGAATTACAATTCGATAATAGTTAAAAATAAAATATACTATCATCTAGTTTAATTTGACAGAATTCAACAAAATAATAGTCAGTCGAAAAAAATAATAGTCTTTTTCATCTATTTTTTAAGTTAATGTTTGTTTTGTTGTACGACAACTTTTTATTAATTAAAATAACAATCACCTCTTGTTTAAAAATACCATCAATATAGTTTAGTTTAACAAAATTGACGATATTGTTAGTTAACCACTTTTTTTTTTTGTTCAATTTACCCATACTATTTCTTTGAGTGTAATGTATTATATTTTTCTACCACCGAAATTTATTATGGGATTTAATAATTTAAAACTAATTATTTCATGAAACTATTTGACGTTTTTAATAAATTTTGTAGTTTAGGAGGCTGTTTGTGAAAATTGTTTCGATGCCAACGAAACAATTACTATCTGTCATCTAGGTTATGTTAAACATTTTAATTTCTGGTGGTTTCAAACCAAAATAAATAAATGTTTGGTTGCGATGAAGATGGGATACAAAAAGCAGCCAATATTGCTTGTTCCTCGCTTTTCCACAAGAAGTCCAAAGCAAGGTATATTCAATCTTATGAAGCGTTAAAATTTGTTTTTTTTTTATTGGTACCCTATTTTGCTTATTTAAAGTACGCCTCAGAGTGTTTAAATCCAAGTTTTAAAAACGCGCGTGTTTTAAAGTTACCATGGTAACATCAACGTTCTAAGAAACGTGAAGTCAAAATGTCAACTTTTTAATTGTTGATATAACATACTGTAACTCAAATAAAATATTACTAACGAATGTTTCAAAAGCCTTCCGATTTTTGCGGTATTAACCGCGATTTTGCTTTTCTATTTAAGTAATCAATGTTAGAACTCATTTTAAAGCAGTATACAATCAGTAACTGTATTGACAATAATTAATCATATGTGACAGATTGCAAATTAATTTTTGTTTTTCTCATTTTCATGACACTGACAGGTATCTTGATGTCACATCACAAATTCAACCAATTTACATTCTTAATTCTTGTTTCCATTTTTTGTGGTAATAATACCAGTATTTATGATTCCAAAGTGTACCAATAAAAAAAAATAGCGTAAAGTATTCGTGGATAACTGGTCTTTAAAACACTTGCTCTATTTCGAGCACTCGGCTACGCCGTCGTGCTCGAAAAATCGCGCGTTTTAACACCCTATTATCCACTTATACTTTAATATACTATTTTTTTTATTTTACTGTCCTGGCTACGAAAGTTCTACTTCGTTGCTAGCAACGCCTTAGCAACCAGGTAACTGGGATGTTTACTTTCGTTATCGCGCATGTTGCTAGGGTTACAAAAGTCATTTATATAGAAGGTAGTAGAAAAATGTAATTTTATATAGGTAATCTGTATCCTGGAATAGGCGAGCGCAAGAAAGAACACAGAAAAATTAGGAAAAGAGAGATGGATATACTCCCACTGCAATGCACTTCGCGAGATCTTCGCATCGCGTGGTTGGAAGCGATAAGCACCGATGCACTGCGTTGATACACGACAAGGCGATAAAAATAAAATTTCGCGAAGTGTGTAGACAGAGCTGCCCACACACATGTGGTGTGGAAAGTAGGTGGCACGAGTAGGATGTGTTATACGATAAAAAAGAATAGCCTAGTTGTTTCGCTCTCGCTTGCTCTCATTGCCGACCCAAATGAAACATTTTCTGACACTGTATACCTGTAGGGCCGAGGTTTGTAAGTATTCGAAACCAAAAAATCACACTGTTCGAACCGCGGTGCATATTATATTTTTCGTCATACCTACGGATCATTAAATTAGAAAAAAAAAGTGGAAAACTGTAATTATTAGAGTAAGATGTCGTATTTGCTAAGCAAATAATAATGCTTGGAATATTTATGGCAACCGTCAATAAAATAAATTTTGGGACGCGGCTTCTATTCAAATGACAACTACTGCCAAGATAAATTAAATTATATTATTATAATAGCTCTGAACATTTTTGAAAATAATGTCGGGTATAGAAGATATAGCAAGTAAGGCTTGTCTGGATTTACTTCCAAAAAAGTTAAAACATTTAATTTAATACTTGTTATATAAAACAGAAAATTTTCCCAAATTCACTTTATGTCCCTAGGGACGTTATGAAAAATAACGACCCGTTGCCAATGGCAACAAATATTTTGATACTTAAAGCGTATACTTACGAGGTAGGTATGACGAAAAATATTTCATTCTGTAAACGTCCGGACAAAATTTTTAAACTAAAATTTAAACTAATCCTACATAAATATAAAAAAAAGTAAGTTCATTCTCAGTTTATAAGGTTTACTATTATTATTGATCTGCACATTTTTTCGCAAAAACTAATATTCGTTGAGGTATTTGCAAAGAAACTAAAATTTTACTTTTTTAGAAAATCCTCCTGTATTTTAAAATGCAATATTTTTAAAAGCAAGTGCTTTATACGGACGAAAAAATTTGAGCGTCTAGGTCATGCTATACGTTTACGAAAAACAGTATTTGATTTTTTTTTACTGACTACTTATAGTAATAACTAAATGGCGACGATTTAATTTAAAAAAATATGAAGAAGCACATTGTTTCTGTCAGATCTCTTTGTTCTTTATGTTATAGAAATAATCCTTTGAAAAATTAATAATCTCCAATTTTGATCTTTAGCATTTTTTATGTAAGTGCCATAATTTCTAAGGTATTTAACATTTAAACTAAATACTTCATCTTATAAACGTTTGGACGCTATATTTGTACTTCCAGATATTCGAAACCATTAATCCGAAAGAAATTTTAGAAAATAATGAAGTTCATTCTCAGTTTAGTAGCTTTCTAATTTGTCTATGACATTTTTTCGCTAAATGTAAAACTTTTCGAGTTATTTGACGAAAACCGTTTTGAATTATCTTTTTCAAGCCACATCGCAATTTTCTTGTCTGTCAATTTATATGAAAAGTTGTATAGAGCCCTTTTTCTCAAAATTTGATTCTTTTTAGCTCTCTTTTTTTTTTAGGTGCCACCTTCTGGGAAAAGGGGGATATTCAATAATTTATTAAAACTACCGCTCATTAAAAATTTCTGAAAAGATTATTTACTTTTCAAATGTATAGAATTAATGAATAACATTGAAAACAGTAATTGATGGAAGAGTTGTTATTAATTTATTTTAAGGATAGGTTTGTAACAGACAAGGATTAACTTTCAAATAATAATAATTTGAGGAGATTGTATTTATCTTCTATTAATTATTGGAAAAATCTTGAACTGATTTTTGGTACTTTTGTAACTTTTAATTCATCATAACATTCTAATTAATAGAAAGTGGTATATTAATATTAACATTTAGATAATAGAGCAAAATAACCATGTATATGCACAAAATAATATACGACAGATCATTTAATACAATTCGTCCGTGATAAAGTATTGATTTTTAGAAAGTGAAACCGAAAATTTTATTTTCACAAATCCGTTCCTATTATATGTAAATGATATAATAGTTAATTCGTGTCGACGATTTATTTGCATTAATTACCGACCAGGTAAACTAGTCGAAGTTAGTTGGGTACAGCTAAAGCGAACCGATTCGTGTTTTTATTTTAAAAGCGAAAGTTGAATGCGGTTACAATCGAAACAATGCTTATAATATTTTAATGCCGAAAATTTTTACGCGAACGTAGATGGGGCTTCTATTAGATCTGAGAAAGTGCGCAGATCATTAGACTTTTCAATTATACAGATTATAATCTATAACTTACGTGGAAATAGATTAAATGTTTCTGTTGACCGAGTAGAGAACTTGGTTTCTGAGATAGAGCAAAGTAGATGGTAGTTGATGTCTCGATATTGGGCATGATGGATGTAAAAGAACTATCATACTAAAAGTTAAACAGTACTATTCCATATTCATTCATACCTGTGCTACGATATACAGTGTATCCTCAAGGGTTGTAACACCTTTATAACTTTTTTAATTTTTATCCAATTTTTCTCATACAGTGGCAGATTATATGAAGCTACCTATAGATTATAATGTAGACACATATTAAACACACGCAGTATCGGCAAGCGTTTAATTTGGTACGGCAATAAGAGCAAGCGAGAGCGAAGCAATTAGGCTGTTTTTTTATCGTATAACACATCCTACTTGTGCCACCTGCTTTCCCCACCACATGTGCGTGGGCAGCTCTGTCTGCGGAATTTCAATTTGTCGTTTAGCCTAATAAGCAAAAGTTTTATTTGTTTTTATTTAGTAGCTACTCAAAATGTCAGTTTATACGCCTGCTGAAAAGATTCAGATACTTAAATGGTCAATGATGTCAATATGATTTTCTTGATGCGCGTCACTATTTGCCCCTCTGCTAGAGCACTGGTAGACGCCTTTATTGTGGGCGGTCGGTTGAGTCGTTGAAGCTATGCAATACCTAATCCAGGACTTTCCGATACGGTATAATGTATTTAGCTAAAATGTACTTACGATGTAATGTAATTTAATGCCTTATTTAATTACACATTACATAGTACAATGTATAGAAATAGTCATAAAATCACTTACAAACTATGATAAATAATTACACAGATATTACAATCAAGACATAACAATTTGAAGACAAAATAATAAATACATTTTAGTTAAACTACACAAACTATCTATCTATCAGCTCAGAAAATCTTCCACACCATAGTGACTTTTTTTTGTTAAAAATTCTTTGAGCTGGGCTCTAAAAGATCGAAAACATGTAATGGATTTAATATGAGCAGGTAATTTATTGAACTTTACTAATCCAAGCACATCCAAGTGATTTATATGATGAGTTATATTTAGCGAAAGGAAAGTTTTCTCTTTTTCTAGTATTCGAGTTATATTATATTAGAGTTTCTAGGAAATCTTCCTTGGTCCTTAAATATGTAAATGCACAATTTATATATTAAAATGGACAACACAGTTAAAATTCCTTGTTCCTGCAAAAATGTCTACTATTAATATCAACAATGATTCTTATTATTTGTTTCTGAGTTGTAAATACATTGGTGGCATGAGTAAACCAGCCCCAGAGGAAAATGCTGTATGCAATATACATTTGCATAACATACAGGGTGTAATTAGTTTCATGTCATTAAAAAAACTGGTCATGGGGACCGACTAGACAAACAAAAAACCTATACACGACTTTTTTCTCTAGAGGCACTTTGAAAAAACTGACGTAGGTCAAAGATTTGAATGTATAGGTAGGAAACATTTGAGAACCACTGCTTTTCTGGGTCAATGGTCAATGGATAGTTCCGAATGATGGAAGTTTCTTACTTACTTTTAAAAAGTCATAAAAAAGTGTAATAATTATTGAAGAAGCGCAGCATTTTGATGGGACCGCATTAGCGTGCTTGATGATCAAAGGCGCCGACATACACGATGATAATAAATCCTACCTCAACATTCCAGCAGTTTTCAAACAATATTACTAAATATTCTCGAAATTTTTGTTTTTTTTTTTTGTCTCCAAAACTACTGTAAATAGTAAAAAACACACTACCTGCCATATGTAAGTTGAATTTTACGTATTGTAAACTAAACGCACTGTAAACAAATCGCACGGTAAACAAAACGCACATGACACGCAATTATAGGTGGCTAATATCGCTGACGAGGGGTTTCAAAGAACAAATGCGCCTACTTAATTTTCAAACGCTGTCAAAACTGGCATAATATTTGTTGAATAATATTGTTGACTAGTAAACTAAATCCAGATTTTACTAAATAACTAAATAAATATGATCGTAGGTAAAGTATAGTACATAATTCGAGTTGTAAAGCAATTACGCACTCATGGAAATACGCACTCGCCGCTACGTGGCATCGTGCGTAACTTTCCCATTCGTGCGTAATATGCTTCTTACATCACTCATTACGTAATATACTATTATTTTATCATATAACAACGAGAACAAAATAAAATTTGAAATAAACTTTGGTATGCATTTAAAATGTTATTCGTTTAGACATAGGCCAAATAAGCCTAGGCCAGATAGGCTTATCAGCAATCAGTAAAACAACTCCTACTAATTTAAGTTCTATAACAGATATTGAGAAAATTCTATTCTAGGGTGGTCGCGCGAACCTTAGAACCTCATTTAACTTCGTTATTTTTGGAGTTACGTAAAAAAGTGCAAAAGTAAAAGTTATAGAAAATCACATGAATTTTCCAAAAATTATTTCAGAATAGTAATTGAAAGTCCCATTTCACAGATATGAATTTTACTTTGATTTTTTTTTAATGTAACACTCCATATACAGCGTGTCGCACTTTTCATGGAGCCACCCTCATATCTCGCTCATCTGATATCCGAATATTTTGAAATCTTGGTGGTGAATATATACCTATAAAATGAGTCTTTAGACGTAACCACATTTGATTTTAGTCAGAGGCGTTCGATTCTAGAATGGAAAAAGGGGGTCGATTTTCGAAAAAATATATTAGCGATTTTTTCAGTAAAAAACTAGTGAGATATTCTTAATCAGCACCTTTAGAAACCCCTTTGTACAAGATTACATCATAGTGGGTTCAAAAGTGTTTGAGATAGGGGCCGTCAAAAAAACAATTTTTTCAAGTAAAAAAAATTTTTACCTGTAAAACGGATTCTCAAATGAAAAAATGTATTCTTAATTTTTTGTTCAGAATAATGTATTGTGCTAGTCTGAATTGATTTCACAGTAAAATAATTATTTATTTAATAAGGCAAGAATTCTAATTCGTACATGCTTAACATTTTTCTAATGAATAATCTTCAAAAAAGACCTAAGTAAGCCATGAAATCAAAAGTTATTGCGAGTGTCAATTGGTTTTATTTATTTTAGTTTCATTTATTTTATTTTTTAATTTTTGCCTTATTTAAATAAATAATTATTTTGTTGTAAAATCAATTCAAACTAGTACAATACATTATTCTGAACAAAAAATGAAGAATAATTTTTTTTCGTTTGAGAATCCCTTTTGCAGATAAAAATAATTTTTAGTTCAAAAAAATTGCTTTTTTGATGGCCTCTATCTCAAACACCTTTGAACCCACTACGTTGTAATCTTGTACAAATGGGTTTCTAAAGGTGCTGATTAAGAATATCTTACTAGTTTTTTTCTAAAAAAATCGCTAATACTTTTTTTTTGAAAATCGACCCCTTTTCTACATCGTAGAATCGGACGCCTCTGACTAAAATCAAATGCGGTTACGTCTAAAGACTCATTTTATAGGTATATATTCACCACCAAAATTTCAAAAAATTCTGATATCAGATAAGCTAGATATGGGGGGTGGCTCCATGAAAAGTGCGACACGCTGTATATTTACACCATTTTAAAGGCCATAAAAAAAGCTTTTTAAATTATATATAATACATGGTATTTATCTTAAAAAAAATTGTCTAATTTACTATAAATTTACAATTTATCAAAGTCTAATTTAAATACAGATATTCTAGCAACTCTTTATATTTTAACAATGAGAAAACTAACTATTTACGTTCAGTGGCGGATTTAGGGAGAGATATAGGGGCTATAGCCCAGGACGGCAAAGCCCAGAGGCGGCAAATTTTTAAAAAAATACTAAATGCACATAAAAACAAACAATTATTATTATTAGTATGTACTGTCAGAACATTTTTAATTTATTTGAGAACGTGTTTTTTATTTTAACTAGACTAGAGTTCCTTATTATAGTCAACTGTACAGGGTGGTCGAGCGAACGTTAGAACCTCATTTAACTTCGTTATTTTTGGAGAAAAAAAGTTCAAAAATAAAAGTAATGAGAAATCACCTGTGTTTCAAAAATCATTTCAGGAGATATGCGCTTTACCTTGGTTTTTTTAAATAGAACACCCCATATATTTTTACACCGTTTGAATGGCCATAGAAAAACCTTTTCAATGATGTA
This sequence comes from Rutpela maculata, assembly GCA_936432065.2. Classification (NCBI taxonomy): domain Eukaryota; kingdom Metazoa; phylum Arthropoda; class Insecta; order Coleoptera; family Cerambycidae; genus Rutpela; species Rutpela maculata. The sequence continues at coordinate 230,642,140 of OW386287.2, read as the reverse complement.
TGGCACACAGTATTTTTCTTAAAAACTATATAGTAGATATTAAGTTTTATATTTTCTTACATTAAGTCATGGTACTCCGAAAATTATATATCAATTATTGAATTCTCCATTTTATTTAAAATAAAGTGAAATTAGATACTAACAGGTATTTTGACCGAACTGACATATTGTTTATTTTAATTTACATACTTTTGTTTTCCATGGCTAAAGAGTACCATTGCATGAATCTTCCAGTTTAGTATCATCATTACAAGATACAGAGGCATGTATATGTATCACCGGCATATATCGTTAAGTTTGTATTTGGTGCTGAATTTTCTACATAATTAATATAAAGTATGAAAAGAATAGGACCTATAATGCAGCCTTGAGGTACTCCTATTTGAACATCCTTGGTTTCGGACTGCGAAAAGCTTTTGGAGCTGTCAGTAATGTAAGTTATGTACGATTATTCAAGTAACACTTTATCCAGTTTAAAGGTGTACCCTCGATACCATATTTATTTAGTTTGAATAGAAGTAAATTATGATCAACTTAGTCGAATGCCCCGCAGGTCACAGTATACTCTCAACAGGACACTCGCCAGCATCAGTTTTGTTAGTGATATTGTTATGAAAAGAACAAAGTACTGAACTAGTACTTTTATTTTTTGTCATGTTGTTATGTTGTCATGTTGATTATCAGTAATAATTTTGTTTTCCTCCAAGTAAGAATCAAGTCTGTTAAGGTAAACATACTCAAACATTTTAGAGAATCCCAAAGTCTCTGTGATCGGCATGTAATTATTTATATTTTAAGGATCGCCCTTTTTTATTATTGGATTTACTTTTCCTATTTTAGGACTGCTTGGAAAGAGCCACAACAAAAAGAAATATTTATCAAAAAAATGGTTTTGTAATAAAAGGTAGAATCTGAACAGAATGTTAGGAGATCAATATCCTAACATTCTGTTCAGATTCTACTACACTGGATCTAGTATTCTTAAGTTTATTTATCAATAGTTCTAGGGGATCAGATTTAATGTATGGACACTATAAAAAAGGACAGAGGATTTCGAAAATTTAGGAGGGCCTTATCCGAAGCTAACGTTAGAATTGAGACGGCTCATCTAAATCGTAAATATGGTTATGGAGTTGTGGAGGGGGAGGCGAGAAAGAAACTACACAACAAAACAGAGGAAATCAGGAAAGAATTACTAAAGGCATGGACATAGATAGGGACAACTGCAACAGAGACGGGAGGTAGGTGTAACTTTTCTTGAAATCTTTTTACTCTAACCCTTGCAAATCGTTTTTTTAAATAGATTAGCAGAGTATATGCTTGGAAATGTTATACAATTTTGAGATTGGAAATTAGAATAAGAAAATAGTTTCAATTTAATTTCGCGGCCGCTGCCTTTATTCTGAATATTTCTTGTGCAGTGGGAAATCATTAATGAAATGAAGTGAAAATATATTTGTGAAATAGGCAATACCATGTCTAAATCCACAAAATTATATAAATTGTCCCAATTTTCACGACTCGTAGCTAATTTGGGAAATCACTTATTTAAACACCTTTCAGAGAGTACTTCTTTAACTAAATAATTCTAACTTTATTTTTAAATTCTCAAATTACAAATAGGAAAATAATGAGTTATAACTGGAGGCTAATTCGGGAAATCTAAACGATGAACCGTACAATATATGTTTTAATAGGATACTATTTATAACCTTTCAGAGAGTATGCTGTGCCTAACTAAACAGCTTTGACTGCATTTTCAAACTTTTCAAATTAAAAATGAGAGTTAAATGCTCAAATAATTCGGAAAACCAAAACGATTCACTGTACAATGTATATTTCAATAGTATATTTATAATCTTTCAGAGAGTACGCTCTGCTTAACTAAACAGCTTTAACTTTCTGTTCAGACATAAATTAAAAATAAAGAATTATAATGGTGAATCAATTTAATCTAATAAGTATAATTCGTATCTTGTTTTCTTTGTCGTATATTCTAGAAAGAGGCCAATACAGATCGAGCTGCGCCCTCTAACTGGATTTTCATTGATTTCTTATGACTTATGACGGCGTGAACTACTGAGCATGGATATATAATATGTTTACTGGCGGTCAAATGTAATAGTGTTATCTCTGTTTCTTCGTGTCATATGATTGGCTGAACCGTGCGTGAGTAACTCTTTGCAATAAAGACTCCATGTTTTAATATCTATGGTTCTAACACACTCTTTTGTTATTTAGTTGTCATGAAAACTATTTACTACATTAAATCTCGTGAGTTCCACGTAGGTTCTTAGAAATTTATTTTAAATGTTATTTTTGTCCATTATAAAAAAAACATTAAAAATTTGTTTTATACATTTAATTAATTTATTCGTGAAATATTCTCTCCAAATAGCACTCATAGTTTTTAATTTTATCCATTTTTTTTTGCTACATTGCCAAAAGTAATATAATTCTTTATATTACTAGGCAACTACGCTCACGATAAAATCGATAAAATTTTAAGCATTAGTGATATTACATACGATAAATAATATGGATTTAATTTTCTTTAATTAATACATTTTTATTAGGAGCTTAAAATTATTATTACTCTTTGTCGAATTCTGTACAATTCGATTATTTTAATATTTCGAAGCAAACCTTGTAACAATATACAAACTAAACTAACTATATTTACATTGTAAAAATACTTCATTGTGTCATGAATATTTTTAACTAACAATTATATGGTTGTTTTAAAAACTTCAGCATAATAAATTATTTAAGAGATAAACTTGAATTTTTCTAGTAAACCTCTAATAGCAGAAAGTGCATGTGGCATTTTAAAACAATTAAATCCAGTACTTTTACTGAATTATTTTCGCAGGTAATGACACTGAAGCAAAAAAAGTAAACATTTAAAGGTCGTGAATTAGAACCTTCAAAGGATGGATTAAAGTTACAAAATATGCAGACATACAAAAGATTACAGCAGGAGTAGATGTAATTAGTAGTTACTTTTTAACGGTTTTGATAATAGCAATGGTAATTATGTTAGTAGTTCGCAAATTTGCTAGACCTGAAAAATGGGTTATCTTGCTAATATTTGTGTACTTGAGCTTATGTCTTAATAATAATATAATAATAATAATATAATAATATTTATTTATAACAAAGTCTTACATTTGAGTATACAGTAAAATTAAATTGTGTGTGAAAATAGCGTACTGTTAATAAAAGATTTTAGCTAATACATCTGTATCCTTTGAATATAAATAAAACAAAAATCACTTAAGGGTATTGATATACCCTTGAATGTGATGAAATGCATTTCATTTATAATATCATTAGATAGGTTGTGTGCCATAGCTACCTTAACTAGTAATTTCATGTAATACAACATAATTAATTTAGAGTTAATACCAATAGCTAATACAAAATAATTAATTTAGAATATCATCTATATTTAACTTATATACCTACATTTATCTAATTACCTAACTTTAAGTATAGATCCCTACCTTCAGAATATATCCATCTCTTTACCTCGAATTTGATTTTCTTATCTTTTCTTATTTTTCTTATCGATTCAGGTAACATATTATATAATTTTGGCGCGAGGTAGTTAAAACATTTTTTTCCAATGCTTTTTGTAATTTTCTTAATTTCTAGATTGCCTTTCTCCTTATTTCTAGTGTTGTGTGAATGTGGGGTAGGATTTTCGAGAGTGCGAGAGAAATATGCACTCAAAGAAAATGATAGGTAAATTCAACCAAAAAGAGCATATGAAATCGCGCCTATCTAGTTTCATACTTAAATCAATCAGAAAAGAATAGTCATACAACTTTATTTGTTTTCGTAAACAAATAGTAGTTTAATAATCATATCTTCTTGTAACAAATTAAATAGTACAATGACATTTTTTTATGTTCACTAACCATTTTCAATTTGGTCTACAATTAAATAGTACAACGACTTAGTTTTTTGTTCACCAACTAATTTTTAGGTTGATCTACACTTTATTGTATGATGAAGTTTTTTTTGGTTAGCCAAAATCTCAGTATTGAAACATCAGACCACCCAAAACAAAGATTAGAGATCGTTTATAAGATCCATCCAAATATATCGATGATCCCTGAGAGAATTTGAACATTCCAATCATGTTATTAATTTTCTATAAATTCATAAGAGTATAAGATAATGCATGATTGATTATTGTCAGTGATTTGTATGTGGCGTCATCTGGGGATAATTTCTGTAATAGACTACGTGGTAAGCCAGCAAATTTTATAGTAATTCTTTTAGAACTTCTAGAAGACGACAATAATATTGGTTTGTCTACCAAGTACAATAATACAGCGAACTAATACTGGGTTAGAATTACAATTCGATAATAGTTAAAAATAAAATATACTATTATCTAGTTTAATTTGACTGAATTCAACAGAATAATAGTCAGACGAACAAAATAATAGTCTTATTCATCTATTTTTTAAGTTAATGTTTGTTTTGTTGTACGACAACTTTTTATTAATTAAAATAACAATCACCTCTTGTTTAAACATACCATCAATATAGTTTGGTTTAACAAAATTAACGATATTGTTAGTTAACCATTTTTTTTTGTTGAATTTACCCATACTATTTCTTTGAGTGTGCGTTTATTTTCGATTTATAATAAATATTTAAAAAATCAAACATAGTATAATCTTTAAAACTGTTTTAGATACTTGCTATTGTTCTAACGAATACAACTATATATATTTTTTATTGTAAATTTCTGTTGTACTTGAATTTCATTATTAGAGTATGGCATTTACCTATATACAAAATTTATGATAAAAACTGTATATGATTGCATTCCTTAGAGCAATAGAAAGTACCTGGCACTATTTTAAAGATTATACCATTTATGATTTTTTAATTATTTATAATAAACCGAAAATAAGCTCATATTTCCCTCTCACTCTGCAAAATCCTATACTTATCGTTAATAATGAAATATATATATGGTGCCACATTTTTTTCTCATTGTTATCAAGCCAGATATCTAAAAATGGTCAATCTGAATAACTATTCATAAATAATTTGAAGCACAGGTGGGCATATCATTATGGACTATTTAGGTGCAAAAATACATATTAATTTTCGAGTCTGTTTTACTTTAATAACCGCAACATAAAATAACTGTGTTTAGCTAAAGGCATTTCCATATGGTAATCCGCAACCTTCAGCAATGTGTGTGTTGACTTTGACGTCAGAATCTCGTTGGAACTCCTTTGGTAAGGTTAATATCTAGTTATATAACTTTTCTTGATTTTGTTCAGTACAGACACTAAAAGTATACCGGGTGCCACTGGATACTGCTTCCTTTATTTTTTTCACTTCAAATTTGTGGAGGTGGAGTATGAACTACCGCTAAAAACGTATTTATGGACATAAGAAACAATATCATATTACTTCCGATTTACCCGGAAATGATCTCAAATTTCGATCTTTGAACGTAACACTCTATATATTTTTACATATTTGGATTCAGGGCAACATTCTAAGTATACTATGGGAGTTTCGCGAATTTTTCAGCCGATGTTCATTTTTTTTGAGCATTTTTAGATATTCGTCGAGAGTGCTTTGGAAATTCGTTCTACGGAAGGTAATCTCCATAGCAAATATATAATTTTTCTTTTCATTTCATTCAACTAAGAAAATATTAAAAATCGACAACGAGATCACTACAGCATAAAAAATTATTCAAGGGCAAAGTTACAAAAAACGGTTTTTGTGAATATCGCGCTTTCTGTGGCTCGAAGGCCAATTGAGGTTATTATAAAAATAAAAGATAATAAAATTCCGCACAAAAATGATCTCTTCCATTTTTTATGTACAACGCACGGTTTAGGCATTGTACGTAAAAAATGAATAAAATATTTTTCGTTCAAAATTTGATTCTTTCATTTTCATAATAACCTTAGTTAATATAATATATACAAGAAAAAAAAAATCCAATCAAAATTACTGTACTGTACAATAAAAATTTGTATAATGTGCTTACACATTATAGGTACACAAATTTTGAACGAAAAATATTTTATTCATTTTTTACGTGCAATGCCTAAACCGTTCATGGTACATAAGAAATGGACGAGATCATTTTTGGGCTGAATTTCATTATCTTTTATTTTCATACTAACCTCAATTGGCCTCCGAGCCATAGAAAGCGCGATATTCGCAAAAAACAGTTTTTTGTGAACTTTGACCTTGAATAATTTTTTATGCCGTAGTGATCTCGTTGCCGATTTTTAATATTTTCTTTAAAACACCAAAATAAATAGATTTAAAAAAAAATGAAGGATATATTTTGTTAGATCAGAAAAGTCTCATTTCACTGGAGTATATCGGAACTTTCTATTTCAAATGGGAAGGTGGGTGTTTATTAAATTATAGATTTTGCAAAATCGTAGAAAATTTCAAAAATATTACATTTCGAAAACATGTTTCTCAGAGTACCTAAAAAAGCTCTTCAGGATCATACAGCAGCAAAATGGTATATTAAATGACAGCTGATTTTTACTAGTCAATGATATGTAGATATTATAATTTTCATAAAATTTGAAATTTTGGCACTAGGGGGTTAACATTTTTATGGCATGTTTTATATCGCTGAAAAGAGAAAAAGGGGCGAGCGTGGAGGCGACTTCAATGTGAATATCAGTCGATATTCCGTTGAAGCAACGTCGAGCGCGGTTAGTACTTGGATGGGTGACCCATCTTGGGAAATACAGCGTTCTCGTCCCACCTTCTAGCAGCTTGTATATCAGTGTATACACGGAAGCTACGTAATTTCAGACGAGGATTACGTAGTGGATATACCATCCTTCGGAGGGGATGTAAAGCAGGCGGTCCCTTGTCTATTAAATGTTAGGCAAGTAAAAGATCCCTACTTTTCTTAAGGGAAGAGGTTCGGCAAAATTTCCAGGTTGGGGGTAGCTCGTCTCCTGGCGTCGGTGATAGACCTGGTAGCGGAAATAGGCCGACGTTAAATAAATAGATTAAAAAGAGAAAAAGTAACGGATTTAATGGTGTCATGGCCTACTTTGAGATTTTTTCTTTTTATTTTTGCACAAGAGCGTATGTCAAAAGCAACCGAGTTTTTCGAATTTTTTTATACATATTATTCTTATAGTCTGCGGTCAGCTTTCATCCCCTTAATTTTCTTGGTATCTCCTCAAATAATGAAAATATATGCATTTGTGGTTTTCTCATTTTTCATGATTTTGTATTATATATCTCACAATGTAGACTATAGATTTCGAATTTGTTTTTACAGAAATAAAGTTCAGAAAAATTGGGATAATTTTTACTAAAACTTTTTTCTTCTACAATAGTTATTAAGTAACCGAGATATTTGGCATGGCACTGGTAAAATAAGCAGACTGTATGTGGTTATACAAAGCATTACAATAGAGCTAATTGAAAAGAATTCCGGTTTTGCATTAAAAATCGATATTTTTTAGTTTTTCAAAAATTATTTTCCTACAAATATGTCACGAAATTTGCCATTAAATAAACTATAAGAAAATATCCTATACATCTCTTTATTGAATGCATCTTTTTCTAGTTATTTAAATATAGATTTTTCAACAGTATACACTTTTCGGAGTCTTTGACAATAATGTGGTCAATTTTTACTTCCACGTCTAGCGGAAGTATAGTAACGACAAAAAATTTTTTAAAAATTTTTATTGTCCAAATAGGCTTAAAATGTCATGAAACATCGAGAGTTTAAGTTTGAGCGAGAAAAAAATGTCTGTCTGTCTGTCTGTCTGTAACTTTTTTTGTGCGCACGTTTACTCTGGAACCGTTTAAGATATTGACTTGAAATTTGGTACACATATGTACTTTAACGAGATCTAGAATTATATTATATTTTCATTTTGTTCCGTCGAAGGGTTGGGGGGTAAATTGGGGTAAATTTGGGGTAAATCGGTAAATCAAGCAGGTAAGAGTCCATGAAATTGGCATTTAGTATATGCAAGAGAAGCTGAGGTCTCAAAAAAATTGTTGGCATTAGCCACCCCCATTACCACCCCCACCTCCTTATTAAAGGGGATGAAAAAAAAATGTTATTTAGTGCATGTACAGGAACCAGAAACCTCAAAATATTTTTTTACTTCATCCACCCCCCCACTACCACCCCCCCCTATCACCACCCCCACCCCACTACCGATGTGGGGTATCGTTTTATGGGTTTTTGGGGTAGAGGATTTCAAATATTATATTATTAAAGTTCCATAAACAAGAGAATCTGGATGTGAAAGTAGTGATTCCTTGGGCAGCGGTTTTTTTGTCATACAGTGGTAAAAAGAAACAAATTAATCTTTCGCCTTTGTGTACAACATTTTTTACACAGGACCTTAGGACCAGCAAATAATCTAATTTAAAAGCTTATCACTATGTTACCGTTTATTTGACAACAGGAATTAATAGTAATAATGGTTTAGTTTACTGTTGACTTTGTATAATCTAACGGATTTTCCATACGCTTCCTAAAATTAAATACAGAAATCAATCGTATACGTTTTATATTTTTTAAATGAAGCAATATAAACCTCAGGAGTTGTTCAAGGTTAAAATAAAGTTGTTAATTTTCAACAAATTACAATAATTTAAACAGCTTATTTGATTTTAGTACGTTTGGCCAAAATTTATTGCTGAGGAATATTATAATTTTCGAATTTAAAATATTTTACATATTTTCGTGCCTGGTTAGAATTCATTTTATTATATAATTATAAATAATCGAAATTGGTCAAGAATTAGAAAAACAAATTCTAATTCATTTTTTGTTTATTAAGAAACCGGAAAATACTAATTATCGAAAATAACATAACAACAGCAGTAACCTTATATTTGGATTATTTCCAAATATTAACAATTACACTTTCATTTAGCGTTTGCTAATTTCACTTTCCGAGCTCTTACCTCAAATTATAGTATCAGATTTGCTTTTAAAAGAAATCATCGTTTGTTGTAATGGTACTAAAGATTCGGGCAATGGTAAATTCCGACTGGTAGATTTTGGCTCGCACGAATAATCAACTGTTCGTTAAAGTTTAACGATATTGGAAATAAAGTAGGTAAGGAATAAATACATTTTTGGATGACCGCGTGAGCGAAATAGTTAGCCATGGATGTTTCCATGGCAAAGCTTGATGTTAACTTAAATAAACTTGTCAGATACGCGAATAGTTTTAATAAGAAACGATGGATGAGATCGCCATGGGATTGTCAAACTTCCCATTCGCGAAAAAATGCACCACTTTATGCATTTGTTGCATAAATTATTATTCTCCTATTTCTTTCCTTAGTTATTGATATAAAAAAAATGAATTGCAGTGTTTCCACCTATTATCTTATTTACTTTCTTTTTCATATTTTATGAAACAAATAGTTCTATTATTTTCATTTCCATGTACCTAATTCTAATAAAATACCATTTTCAAATACGCAATTCACTCAATCAATCTCAAGAAACTGGTATTGTTCTGAAATTAAAAATACTACTATAACCATAATAGGTGTACTAAACATTTAAATCACAAAAAATGGCAAGGATATAAGATCGTGATTTACTTCCACATCCACTGGAATGATAGTAACGACAAAAAAATTTTTGAAAATTTTTATTGTTCAAGTAGGCTTAGAATATCATGAAACATCGAGATTTTAAGTTTGAGCGAAAAAAAATATTCTGTCTGTCGGTCTGTCTGTAATTTTTTTTTGTACGCACGAGTACTCTGGGTTCCAGAGTACTCGAGATCTAGAACTAGATTATATTTTGATCTTGTTTCGTCGAAGGGTTGGGGGGTAAATTGGGGTAAATTTGGGGAAAATAGGGAAATCAAGCAGGTAAGAGTCCATAAAATTGTTATTTAGTATATACAAGAGAAGCTAAGGTCTCAAAAAAAAAATTGGCATTAGCCACCCCCCATTACCACCCCCACCCGATTATTAAAGGAGATGAAAAAAAAAATGTGATTTAGTATGTGTACAAGAACCAGACACCTCAAAACGTTTTTTTACTTCATCCACCCCCACTACCACCCCCACCCCGCTACCGATGTAGGGTATCGTTTTATGGGTTTTTGGGGTAGAGGATTTCAAATATTACTTCCACGTCCAGTGGAAGTATAGTAACGACAAAAAAATTTTAAAAAATTTTTAGTGTCCAAATAGGCTTAAAATGTCTTGAAACGTCGAGATTTTAAGTTTGAGCGAAAAAAAAATTTCATGTTTGTCGGTCTGTCTGTCTGTCGGTCTGTCTGTCTGTCGGTCTGTCTGTCTGTCTGTAACTTTTTTTGTGCGCACGTTTACTCTGGAACTGTTTAAGATATTGACTTGAAATTTGGTACACGTATGTACTTTAACGGAATCTGGAACTAGATTATATTTTCATCGTACTCCGTCGAAGGGTTGGGGGGTAAATTGGGATAAATGGGGGATAAATAGGCAAATCAAGCAGGTAAGAGTCCATAAAATTGGAAGTATATACAAGAGAAGCTAACGTCTCAAACAAATTTTTGGCATTACCTATTACCACCCCCACCCATTACTAAAGGGGATGAAAAAAAATGTGATTTAGTGTGTGTACAAAAACCAAAAACCTCAAAATATTTTTTTACTTCATATACCCGCACTACCACCTCTCTATCACCAACCCACCCCAATACCGATGTGGGATATCGTTTTATGGATTTTTGGGGTAGACGATTTCAAATATTATATTATTAAAGTTTCATAAATAATTATTTCCACATACAAAATTTGGATAGAAAATCTGGATGTGGAAGTACTGATTCCTTAGGCAGCGGTTTCAATATTGTTGTTACATACACAATAACGAAAAAAATAATATATTTCAGTATCTTTAGACTATCTAAGTCCTTAGCCACATGTAAAAGCAAAAATAGTCATAAGCATTGCTCATTATACCGGGTGATTTTTTGAAAACGAGCCACCCTTAATAACTCGAGAACCGTTAAAGATTTTTTTTTTGCAATAAACAGCATTTACTTGAATGTCAAGGGGGACACATTTTAACGAGAAAAGGTATGATCCAAAACTCACCCTCTCACCCCCAACCACCCCAAGTTTATAATTTCTAATTTTTTGCATCGATTTCTAGTAGCAGAATTTTTTTGGAATGCAATCGTAAAAAAATAGTGTGACCTTGAAGAGGAAAATTTTTGAGGGAAATGCAAAAAATTGAATTTTTATAAAAAAGTGATAAAAGCCATAAAAATCTAGGTAATGTGATATTACATTTGGAAGGCGCACACTGGCAATAGCCGGCATGTTAAAAAATCCCCAGTACCCTAAACTACCCCCACTTCAAAATTATTTAATGTGATACCAACTTAGTAGACTACGTAGAATCCACTTCGGTATGGATCCTACCAACTCACTCCGGAAAGTTTCCGCTTCAACTGGACTTTCATTTAGTTCAGTTCAGAAGGTAACGAAACTACACAAATTCCATCCCTACAAATTTCAGATCCATCAAGAGCTTGGTGAAGACGATTACGACCGCAGAGTTGAGTTTTGTGAAGTGATGACAAATATGATTAACAATAATAGAAACTTAGTAAAAAATATTTGTTTCAGTGATGAGTGCACATTTTTTTCTACACGGATTTGTGAATAAACATAATTTTCGCTATTGGAGCGATGAAAACCCCCACATTTTCAGAGAAGATCATAGTCAAACACCCGAAAAGCTGACTGTATGGGCGGGTATACTCGGAGATATACCATTATTGGCCCAGTCTTCATTGACGGAAATTTGAATGGCGATATTTACCTCGATTTATTGAAAAACATTATTGACCCTTTAATAGCAGATGCGTTAGAAAATCAGCGTGACGAAGAGGGGAATTTGATTTTAAGTGAAGAACTGTTCTACTTTCAGCAAGATGGGGCTCCACCTCATTATCGCATGACGGTTCGCCAATGGCTCAACGACAGTTCCCAAATAGATGAATCGGGCGAAAAGGACCTATTGAATGGCCAGCCAGATCCCCTGACTTGACCAGCCTAGATTTCTTTCTATGGGGTCACCTTAAGTCAGTTGTATACAAAACCCCGCCCGAAAACATTGCAGATTTGCGGCAACGAATTACGCAGGAATGTAGATCAATTCCGAGTCCCGTATTTCAGAAAGCGCGAGAAGAATTCGAAAGCCGGCTGTATCACTGTATGAACAGAAATGGCGAACATTTCGAACACTTATTATGAGGTTAGTAAAATAGCTTATGAGTCTGAAAATTATGTTGCGTTTCATATTTACAATAATAATTACCTAAAAGTTCAATAAAAAGTTGGTATCATATTAAATAATTTTGAAGTTTAGGATAATGGGGATTTTTTTTAACATGCCGGCAATTGCCAGCGTGCCAGTAATATCACATTAATAGATTTTTATGGCTTTTATCACTTTTTATAAAAATTCAGTTTTTTGCATTTCTCTCAAAAATTTTTCTCTTCAAGTTCACACTATTTTTTAGGATTGCTTTCCAAAAATATTATGCTATTAGAAATCGATGAAAAAAATATAGGGGTGCCATTTGAAATTATAAACTTGGGGTGGCTGGGGGTGCGGGGGTGAGTTTTGGATCACACCTTTTCTCGTTAAAATGTGACCCCCTTGACATTCAAGAAAATGCCGTTTACTGCAAAAAAAAATTTTGAACGGTTCTCGAGTTATTAAGGGTGGCTCGTTTTCAAAAAATCACCCGGTATATTTAAACCATTATTCAATTTGGTTACTTTTCCTTCTAGTAATAAACCACAATATTGTTCTATATGTCATTAGTCAATAAATGTATAGAATTATTTTGGATGTGTTGCTATAGGCGATCTACATTATAAAACATAATTCTTATGCAAAGTTCTCACTAAAGCCAACTCGATAATGAGTAAAATGCCCAGTGCTAGCGTTAGATCTAATCAGTATTGCCTGATTTAGAGATTAAGCTGAATGCAATTCTAGTACGAGTTACAATTAAATATTCAGTAATCTGGAGCACAGCATATCAAACTCGTTTAAATTAAATCAAACGAATCAAACTAGACCAACTAAATTAATCTTTGTTACGGGATAGGTGGAACAATTACAGTCGTGCATGGAACGCGGCAAGAATAGTAATTTAGATCTTTATTTCTGTACAAAGTTTACCTATTACTAGCAAAATACGCATGTTCCACTACGAGTTCCTTAAAATAACAAAAAGTAATGAATAATTTCTAGCCCAATAAATGAAGATATTTCGAATGGAAAAATTTACGAGAAAGCTGGTTTTTTTGTGGAGACCTTCATTAAGGTGCCCTTAGTATGTACTACTTGAGAAGTTCGAGCAATTTGAGACATGTTTTTTTTTGAGGGAGGGGGTTAAAGGGAAAATTTTCAGTTTCTTGCCATTATCCCGAAAAGTATCACTTTTTCGACAAAAATAGTTATGAGCAAAAACATTTATTATAACATTCTACACAAAAAAGGTTATTACACTTTTTTTCGTAGGATCAATCGTTTTTGAGTAAAAGTTACTGAAAGATACAATGTCTGTATTTTTTTAATAGTAACAAACAGTAGGCCTAATCCACATCTGACACTTGCATAAATCATTCGTTCTCTTCTAGCAGATCTAATTCCGTGTCAGCTTCATCGTCCTCTTCATAAAGAACTTGGTCAATTGGCTGATCAGTTGATGGTATCGTATCTTCTACTATATCTTCAGCTATAGCTCTGTTGTTACTATCTATTTTTTCCGTCGCGGCGTTCAAACAAGATTGCCCACGGCAATGCCCGCATACTGCAGAACAGCGGAGATCTAGTTTTCTGCAGCTACAACTAGCGTTACAGCCTTTGGTACAGTTGCAGAATACAGTATTGATCAACTGATCGGGAGCCGGTGACAAGAGGTTTTGAATAGGTTCCAATCTATTGTTGATGATCTTCCATACCCAGTCTTCAGGATTTAACTCATTCTACTGGGACTAGAACCGACGCGCCTCTGGTGGTTATAAGAAAAAGCAAACGGCGTGCGGCGGTTGGCGGGAACGTTGAATAATTTTGATGGTAAAATTTGAAATATATAATATTAGAGTAGACGAAGGAAGGGGCTGGAGTACAGGTTAGAAAATTTTATCATTTTGGTTGGGATAAATATGTTTTTAAATGTAAAAAATGTGCCGATCACGATGGTTATGTCAAAATTTTTCAAAAATGGGCCCAAGGGCGCATCCAAAAAGGTTACTGGAGGGGGAGCACTGCGGCCGTACCCGTACCTTCGTAGGGTGTCGAGTGGGAGTGTATGCAATCTATTATAGGTATGTGGCGGCAGTGTTGTGGTTGTAATGATGTAATGTAATTAAATATCAACTACCTCCGAACGATCAATAATTATATCGACATTTTCAATATTCAATAATAAATAATATTAGATCCTATTCTTCTCGGGGCCCCTGGTGCCCCCTCTGGATTCGCCCTTGAATGGGCCCTTGTGAAATATTTTCGGAAAGCTGAAAAATTGCACATTATGTATAATAATGTTAATTATTTCTTTTCCTTGCAATTTTCTGAAAAAAGAATGGTAAGAATAAAAGTTGTTTTCATGTTTTCCACATGGAGAAAATATGAAAATCAAAGTTTTACACTTTTCAGAAAATTTATATTGGAAAATCGCTCTGGAGTATTTTAAAAGGGTCGCACACACTGTAGAAAACTGTGGACATCACCATGACCACTCTGCGTCTTTTTATAGATAAAAACATACTTCTCCCAAGGATAAAATTTTATCAACTTAATCACCGCCTTCGTCTACTGTATTTTATTTTGTTAAATTTAAAAAAAAAAGTTGTCTAGTTTGTTTCTCTTTATTTTAAGAACAAATACAGTTTTTACGTTTCTTTTATTGCTTTTTTTTTTTATTATTGTGCAATATTTAAATGACTAAATGAAATTTAGTAGCAAAAAGTATATCTTCTATAAATTCCACCCCCTTTTAACATATAATATTGCTGTTTGGGGATTATCTACAGACAAGTAGAATATTTATAAAGCAAAACAACTAATTTATCTGCAACCACATTTGTTATTTGTTTTTCTGCTGCTTCTACTATTTGTTTATATTACTATTTTTCTACTGCTTGACTTCTAACCATTTTTTAAATCGATTAATTTTCTCGGATTTGGGAATGGATGTCTTTGTGAAACTTTGTCCTCACAATTAGACACAACATTTTATGTACGTACTGTACGTACGTACTGTATATCTTTGAAACGATTGATTCTACGAAAAAAGTGTAATGACCTTTTTTGCGTAGAATTTTATAAGAAATATTCTTGCTCATGACTATTTTTGTCGAAAAAGTGATACTTTTCGAGATAGTGGCAAGAAACTGAAAATTGCCCCCCCCCCCAAAAAAAAAACCGATGGCTCAAATTGCTCGAACTTCTCAAGATGTACTAAGGGCATCTCAACGAAGGTCTCCACAAAAAAAACAGCTTTCTCGTAATTTTTTCCTATTTTGACCTCAAATTTGTCTTTATTTACTGGGGTATTCCCACGTTGACTAAACAAGAACCAATCTATTCAAATAACGAATAATCATCTATAAATTATTCAAGTTTGGAAGTTCTAAAAAAAGTTGACTCAAATTTAGGCCACCATATTAAGACGGCCATTTGGAATTTCTCAATTATATTATTTGTCTTGCGATCTTGAGGTTAGTTCCTCTACTTGCATTTCAAGTTCTTATTATATCTGGAAACACCCAAGCAAATCATGCGGATAAACAGATTTAGCCGTTATATTGCCTTTTAACTACGTTTTTACCTATATTTATCTGCCCGGTGAATTTTTTGGATACTTCCTATTGAGGTGGGAACTTGTAATTTGACAAGGAGGAAGGAAAATTCAAAAATTTGTAAAATTCAAAATGGCGGCTCCAATTTAGCTATTAATCTATATGTACATAGAAGCCAATATCCACATTAAAATGGTGACGTAGAATGATAACAGCTGTGAAAAACTATAGAAACAAGGAGTAGAGAATTAAATTTCACATAAAAAGGTGAGTGGCAGCATATGTGCATCTTTTATTGATTTGTCAATATATGCGTTTAATGATGGATCCGCACGATACCACACTTTGCACGTTTCCTTTGCACACACTATAAAAAATAAACCTATGCTGTCATTGATTTTTATGTAGAAAATTTAAGTCTATACAACCTTCTTCTTTATAATTTTTATCTTCCCGATATGACAGAATGAAGAAATTTTTGGAAACGTGAGCATTTGATCGTGAAAAAATGATACTCGATTCTTTTGGACATAGGTATTTTCATCAGAATGAAGAACTAAGAAGAATGTCGTTACACTCCCGTATACGTAAAATTGAAGAATGCCGAAACATTATCGACAGCCGCAACAAACATTTTTAAATTACATAAGTTTTTATGTAAATATTCTGTGGTAATAAAGTTATCGAAATGCGGCTTGTCCATATCTCGGGCTTCTCGAGAAAGTCTAAGAATGCCATCTAAACAAAGATTTTTATTACATAACGCAATCAAACAATAAAGTGTTTTATTGTTTTTGAATTGAATACCGCTACCAAACGTTAGAAACAGGCACCGTCGAACAAAAACCAAACACAAGAAGTGTGTACGTGAGCCACAATGGAAAGGAGCTATCGCTAAGAAAGTACACTGTGTCCCAAAAGTAAGGAGTATAATTCATACTTTTTATGCTGTATTTTTTATTTTTTTGATGTTTGACAGTGCTGACTTCATCGATTTTTTTTTTAAATGGGACCGGGCCCCCTACATTTAATGGTAATGATATTGTTAATTTCAGAATTACTTATTTATTTGAATGTATTTCGTCTCTATTTTTGTATTTTTTCGTTTTAATAGAAAAAAGTTTTTTTGTTCATTTTGTTAATTTAAATAAATTAAAAATGTTTTTTCTTAGTTTCCGAAAATCGACCGTTCTGAAATTTACCGGTAAATACCGGCTAACCGGTTATAATCTTTTTTATTTACTGATTTACCGGTAAAATGCAAACCCTAACAATTATATAAAAAGTTCAGTAAACCGCCCAAAAAGTGTACGTTTACTTTAGTTTTATTATATACAGTATGTTCTTGGATTGTTTACAAGAGGATCAAGTTTTTTTATTTTACAAACATTTTGCGGATAAATCTGTAATTAAAACTTCAATATTAATACAGTGAGTTCTTAAAATAATTTCGTTTAATTTCATTATTATACTCTTCGCAAAAACGAAGAGTATATTGTATTTGATCGGCACATTTCTAAAATCGTAAATATCGCTCGTAGAGAAAAAAATTCATATCATTGTGTTAGTGAACAAATTCTGAACAACTTTCAAAATGTCCGTCTGTCCGTCCGTCCGTCCGTCCGTCCGTTTGTCCGTCTGTCCGTCCGTCACGTTTCTTGTAAGCACGATAACTTAAGAAAGAAAAGTCCGATTGTATTGAAATTTAGAAAGTAAGTTAGTGTTAGCTAGAGGAAGAACCTTTTTGAAGAAAATCGATCGGTAAATAAAAAAGTTATTAATTATTTAATTAAAAAAAAATATATTTTCTTAATTTTTTTTTGCTTGTACTAAAATGAAAATCGTGCGAAATATTATTTCCATAATATATTTTTTTGTTTATGAATTTTACTAATATATATTTCATAGAAATACGAGTTGAAATATGTATGATTGTCGAAAGATATAGGTACATCACAGACAATCAATTTTCCTAGCAATATGTGCTGGGGCAGCGGCTAAAGCTTTGCGTTGCAAACCAGAGGTCCCGTGTTCGAATCCCACACAGGTTGGATTTTTTTTCATACAATTTTTTTCACAACAAAGATGGTATCACAAAATTTAGGATGTCCAAAAACTAACATTATTTACAAGAAAACTGCGAAGAGTATCCTATAGAATGTGTAACAATTATATATAAAAAGCTGAGTAAATTAGCGAAGAGTACGTTTTTAGCTTGTTTATCTCATAATTATAATACATTTATAAAGTTTTACAGTAGCTGCCTTTGTCTTGAAAATGTCACATAATAAATGAATGTCAGAAATAATTTAAAAAAGTGGTATAGGTATCAGCAAATTATACATTCAAAAGATTTTGAAGGAACATAAAATACATGCCTGTAAATCAATTTTTAATCATACTTTGGAGCTGGGATATGATGGCAAACGTCTCTTTTTCTGTTTATAGGTGGGTAATGAAATAATGAAAAACAGAAATTTTCATCATAATATGCTTTCCGATGAAGCAACCTTTTCAACCAATGGGAAGGTTTCATCGAACATGTTCCATACAAGTACTCATTTTAGAATTTCGAATCATCGCCAATATTTTGTTAAAGTAAACGTATGGTATGCTGTTACTTATCATGGAATAATAAGCCTATATTTTTTTAATAGCAACGTTAATCAACACATCCGAATATGTTAAGACATTTTCCCCGTGATGGTTTGATTTACTTCTTGGTTAACGGCAATCAATGTATTTTCAACAGCTCATTATTCAAACATTGTTATTAACTAACTGGTTAAATCTCAAATTTGGAGATAATTGGATTGAAAGAAATGGCCAAGGTGCCCTGACTTGACAATTTTAGATTATTTTTATTTGTGGGAGCATTTAAAATAAATCGTTTTCAATAAAAATTTACCTTATAATGTGAAAATATTAAAAATCGAATAAGAGATGGATGCTATTGCATCCTCAACAATTCAAGAAGTTATAAGGAGCTATGACATAAAATTGAATTATGTGCTGAAAGGGGTGGTGGGTTAATGGAATAATTTGAAATGTTCTAGAATTTGTGTATTTGTTATTTTGCTCTATATTGCGATTTTAAGAGCACACTGTATTAATATTGAAGTTTTAATTAGATATTTGTTCGTTTTAAATCAAGAAATCTTTTTATTCCTTTGGCAATTTCTTGTAAAAAAAATATTATTTCCTCTTGTAAGCTTAATGCAGAGACCTACTGTAGAATAACATAAAATATGATTTTACATTAGCAGTGCACTTTAGCAACGTTTAATGTTAAAATATGAATATGCTAAACAGTGCATTTCTAACGGTATTCCAAGTAACTTTTTTATGTAATAGGAAATGTAACAATCATAATTATAATTTGTAGCTGAGATAAACATAGGTAGGTAAGTCTCGAGATTACGCAACTATGAACACAAGAATTCAAATAACGTGGACAACTATTATTATTGTAGCGTTGAATTGTCACAGTCCTGTCTAAATAAGTAGGCAGTTTCATTTTTTATTAATGTTGCAGTCATGCATGTTTGCGGTTACTACAAATAGTCAATACAAATTGCGTTGCCGCAACTCGATATTTATGAAACATTCTGAAAATTTACACCTCCGCGTCTCGTGATCAGATAAATTACGATATTACTAGGTAAGTCCAATCGATTAAGGCATAGGCGGTAAATATTGCTACTATCACTATTTCTATAATCTGTGTGTGCCTGGTGAGTCATACACAAAAGTTGCAGGTACGATTTATCTTATACGACGCGACGCTTCTATTAGTCTGTGATGATTTATTATCAAAGATTAAATCCCTCCCGCTAAAACGCTCTGGATTTAGGACCGGTTTATCAGTGCGCGGTTAAGCACTTTATTCTACAGCTAAATTAACTAGAAGTTTAGAATGTGCTTTTATTAAACATTTCAATATTGCAACTTCACATTCTAAACTTCTAGTTAATTTAGCTGTAGGATAAAGTGCTTAGGGCCGGTTTTAGGGCCGTTACTTTCGGTCCCGATTAAACCCGATTAAACGTTAACGGTGGGTCAAACCAATTCAGTTACCATGGAAACAATTGTACTTTCAATGATTTGGCCGACGGTTAAAGTTTAACCACGTTTAGCGTTGACAGAAAGTAACGGCCCTTATAGGTACAGTTTAAACCTAAGTTTAACTAGAAGATTCTGTTGAGGTCCGAAATAAAAGTAAATAGCGTATTAGCAAAGTGTATATTAGGCACATTCATCAAATAGGAAATTATTAATTAAATTTGAATAAAGACTCTGTGGTATTGATAGTTGTTATTGAGTTATTATCGATAGTTATCGAATGATTTTTGTAGTAAAAAAGCTGCTATGAGAAGCGTCTTTTTGAGTTCTTGTTAAAAGGTTCCTGTTAATTTCCTGTTTGATGAGTGTGCTTAATATACACTTTGCTAAACACACTATTTACTTTTATTTCGGACCTCAATAGAATCTTCTAGTTAAACTTAGGTTTAAACTGTACCTATAAAACCGGCCCTTAACCGCGCACTGATAAACCGGTGCGGTTAAGCACTTTATCCTACAGATAAATTAACTAGAAGTTTAGAATGTGAAGTTGAAATATTGAAATGTGTATAAAAGCACATTCTAAACTTCTAGTTAATTTAGCTGTAGGATAAAGTGCTTAACTGCGCACTGATAAACCAGTCCTCAATCAGATAAACTGTGAATTTACACTCCTTATATTACCAGGCAACGAACCTTTCGCAAAAATTTTACCGAAAAAAATTCTAAGCATTATTACATAGGATGAATTTTTCGTATTGGTGCGGTCAAAAGCGGATCTAGGTTAGTTTACTACTAATAATCACATTTGATTGATTGTCAAGAAACGCGCTTTCATTGGCTATCACGTTAATAAGTGAAATAAACACCTAAAAATTATTTGGATCAATTGATTTATTCTTTCATGCGATAAACATGTCAAGATCCTCGTCAGTTTTACGACATATCCGCGAACAGGTATTTTTTATTATCCAGCTCCATCTTTGGCATAACATTTAAATAATTCGCCCATTATTTTCGACCTTAAATAATCACAAACAATGAGAAAACTTTTATTGCAGAAATTCCAAAGGGCGAAGACTATAAAATATTTATCGCCTCCTTTTGATATTTCCTGAACATGTGCAAAATGACAGGGCCACTCATGTCTACTTCCTCCAATCATTCACATTGAACAATTTTTAATGAATGACCATATTTTTTTTATACGCTAATGCTTCTCTAACATAGTATAAAGTTAATTTATTGAAGGAAACACACAAAATATTAGATGGTAAAAGGTCGACGGAGATTTATTTTTATAGATGAATTGATAAGTACGCGTACGTGAATCTTAGGTTAACGAAGGTATCGGTAAATAATGAGTAGGTAAATATGAATGTCAATGTCAAGTGTCGAAAAATGTTGACATAAAAGAAATGTTAAGGATAGGATTTTGTAGAGTGAGAGGGGAATATGCGTTTATTTTCGTTTTATTATAAATATTTAAAAACCAAACATAGTATAATCTTCAAAACTGTTTTAGATACTTGCTCTCACTCTGCAAAATCCTAGCCTTAATATAAACAAATATCATGGCATTGAAAGGTGACCAACACTCTCTCTTTTGCACAATTCTCACGCAATTTACCTATTTTCCCCCATTTTGGTCAATTTAAGTTCTAATTGTACATTTTCTAACTTTTGTTGAAACATATCCCAAGTATAACCGCCAGATGAAACAATAAAATTACTTGCTTTATATCTGTACCCCATCCTCCGCTATGGGATTTCTTAGCAATTATAAATTAACACTAATTTAGGTCGCCATTTTGGAGCCACCATTTGAATTTCCCAGTTTTAATAATTTTCTTGAGCGTTTGAAGATAGTTGCGTGCAATATTTCAAGTTCCTACCATGTCTGGAAGAGCCAAAAGTTCATGCGGATACACAGGTACAGCTTGTTACATTGTGATTTAAAGTATACATTGGCAATGTTTTAATTAGAATGCTAACTCTAGTAGATAGAGAAAGATAAACATAGCAAAGTTCATATATACAGCAGATAGACATAGACATCACTGTTGCCACATACTCTACCTTTTATTGGGAAAGATCTGTTCCTAACTTTTATTTACCACAAAAGAATATGGATTTAAATATGTAGTAGAATGTTTAAGCGATTCTTGAAATTATTGTAAAAATATTTACGCAAAGACTTTCTTTATTTTTGTTCTAAGTGGCCATCCTCTACTTTTCAATAAAAAGATAACAGGTTTCTCCTTCGGCAATAATGTCAACTATATGACATGTGATTTTTCACCGTCGTTATTTATTAATTATATTTTTAAGGTGTCCACTGTGTATATTTTTTTCCTAAAAATATATCACGATTTCTTTTGAGATATAAACCGGCAGTTGGTGACAGATTTTTGGTTGTGATTTTACTCAGTATGTCTTTCGGAGGGCATTAAGATGCGTATATTCTTATGACGACAAGGCATGAATCAGAAAGTCATCCTGGGTTCTTCAAATGGAAAAGTGAGTTTTCATTTGTTCGCAAACTATGCGTTTTGGTATGATTTTAGTCAGACTGCCATGCATTTTAAAATGAAGTTCAAAGTAAAAATTCCTCGGAAAACCATCGGCAGAATACCGTAGGCGTAGGTCCAAAGGGCCGTTCCGGTCACGCAAATTATTTTTTCTATCTAAATGATAGCATCAATAGACAAAATTGCATGTACTGGATGAGAGAAAACCTGCACACAGAAAATTAATGTGTGGGCATGAATTGCCGATATTCGAAGTGTAGGACCTTATTCCTTTGAAGGAACGCTACTTACACTTTCTTCAATTCCAACTCATTCCTGATTTAGCTGTTCTGTTTTCAAATACACACGGTGATGATATACTGTATGATCGACAGTGTTTAGATGCAAAATTCCCTAACGGATGCATCGGAAGAAGGGTAGATATTGAGTGACCACTCAGGTCACTTGATTTAAACCCCTTAGATTTATTCTTGGGAGGTTATTTACAACCTATAGTATATTTCAATAGACCAAATAACATTGAGGTTTTAAAAGATCGAGTACACCAGGAAATCCGTCTGAGTTCGCCATCAAAATATCCAAATCATCCAAGAAGAATTTAATCAACCCCTTAGGCTTGCTGACTGGATTCCACTTACTCTAAGTTATTTCAAGTATAATCCGTCGATAAATCATTCCCCAGACCTGTTTATATATGAAAACATAAAGGGATCCATAAAATGGGTGGCCGTTTCAGGGGGTTGTGGCGGTCAAAAACTTCTCCCACCACTTGCATCGTTTTCAGCACCCTCGAAAACGGGGGAGGGGAGGGGGAAGGTAATCTCGTCTTTGCACGAAATATTTACACTATTTTTGCCTTCATTACATAGACTACAAATGCTGTAATGTAAACTGGCAATAATTTGAACGTTTATTGTAAAAGTAGTTATGTTAAAGTTTATCCATCAATTTTATTACTAGTTAAGTGATTATTTCAAATAAATAGTTCAGAAATTGTTCACAATAAATATGTGTATAGGCGATTTAATAAAAACTTTTTTTTTATCTCCCTTTGAAATCTGTATACTGACTATACGAAAGTGTGTATACGACAGAGAACTTGTAGATTCTTCGACATGAATGTTGCGAAACCATTTCCTTACATGACACCTCTTATATAACACATCTAGTAAATCCTTGAATGCGCCATCTGACCAATAAATTAATATAATTTGTAGGTGACACATACATAGTTTTATTTGATTTGTTGAAACAATTTCCTTCATAACTAAAATAAATATATTAAATTACCGCGTTTTAATCAGATTTATCTACCTCGTTTGTTATTTATTTCAGCAATTGGAAAGATGGCATTTTGCTGACCTAAAAATAATCATCGAAAATACACTTCTACCGCACTTGCTGGTATTACTTTTACTAACACTTTTATAAATGATAATTATGATGCCAGTCTGCGAGTCCTAGTAACATTTAAGCCTGTATATGCAATGAATTATGCATGTGTAATAGGTTTTTTCTTGTAGAATTTTGTTAACGCATTAATTACAGTCCAAATATTAGTTACCGAAGTGTATAATTAGAGAAGTAAAAGTTTTTATGATCGGGATGAGTATTTATTTCTTCTATAAAACAAAACCTCCGATATAAAATTAGCTTTAAAACCAGTTTTTGTTGACAATCAGACACCATAAGGGGATTAATGCTTTCGTAAAATTCATAGACTAAAGGTTATACGCTTATATAATAAATTTGCTCACTCGACTGGAGATACAAGTAGTTTCGAATCTGATGTACAATTTTACTTGATGAGTTCTTGTTATGAAATTAACAGTGAATACGGTTTGTAAATTTCGGTAATTACAAGCCACTGACCAGGTCAACGACTACCTGATATTAATATACTCATCTATGTCATACATCTGGTGTAGGTTTAGTAGACGAGTAAGGTTCTTCCGGTGGTAGAGACGTTCAAAAGTAGAATTTCACCAAAAATAATTATTCTCTTATTCCAATATGTGTTGGCCCTTCAGAGGTAACGTCAGAATAGGCAAACTTCGAAAGGCACGGTTATGCTTTAAATAAAATGTTAGAAGCAAATCGTCACGACGAATACTAATCAGAGCGCTCTTGAAAGTTGCAACTGTATTCTATGTCTTTTTGAAGGGGATAATTACGTTTTTGGACAATTACTTCCACACCCAGTGGGAGTATAACGACAAAAAAATTTTTTAAAATTTTTATTGTTCAAATAGGCTTAGAATGTCATGAAATGTTGAGATTTTAAGTTTGAGCGAAAAAAAATGTCTGTATGTCTATCTATCTGTCTGTCTGTCTGTCCGTTTAAGATATTGACTTGAAATTTGGTACACGTATGTACTTTAACGAGATCTGGGACTAGATTAAATTTTCATCTTGTCCGTCGAAGGGTTGGGGGTAAATTGGGGTAAATTTAGGGTAAATATGTAAACAAGCAGGTAAGAGTCCATAAAATTGGTATTTAGTATATACAAGAGAAGCTAAGGTCTCAAAAATTTTTTTGGCATTAGTCACCCCCATTACCACCCCCACCCCATCTTTAAAGGGGATGAAAAAAATTATGATTTAGTGTGTGTACAAGAACCAGAAACCTCAAAATATTTTTTTACTTCATCCACCCCCACTACCACCCCCTATCATCACCCCCACCCCACTACCTATGTGGGGAATCGTTTTATGGGTTTTTGGGGTAGATGATTTCAAATATTATATTATTAAAGTTCTATAAACAATTTTTTCCATATACAAAATTTTTTCGTTGCCAGTGACTTAGAGATAGAAATTCTGGATATGGAAGTAGTGATTCCTTGAGCAGCGGTTTTTTTTCTTATATAATACAGAGATTCAGATATATTGAACGTGCCACTAAAGATTTTTTCGTGCCGCTTCCCCACGGTTAGTGTTTCAAGTACTATATTTATGAAAATATAAAAGTTTTGTTTTTTAGAGCTTTAATACAAGCATTTTCAACTATGCAGAAATATATATATATATAATGTATATCTGTCTGTCTGTCTTTCCACGCTCTCCTGAAGCAACCGTTTGATCGACAAATATGAAATTTTGCACAGATATGTTATGAGGTACGTGGCAAAACCTAAATATTTTCCTTCTTATTAGTTTTTTCGGTGGTACTATAAAGCCCATCATCATACCTAGGTATAATGTAAAACTTACATATCGCGAATTGTTTGACACATAGTAGACACGATTGCTAAGAAAAAAAAAAAGATATATATTTTTAGTGAAAAAAAAAAAAAAAAAAAAAGATCTAGGTATTGGAGACAAGTCATTTTTTGTTATATTGCTATCTCTTGAGTTTTATCGATAATTTTTTGTACATATATGCATCCAGACCGATATAATTAAGTCCATTGTGGTTAAATCGAATCAGTTTGTGTTCCATTGCTTTCTATGATGTTTCTCTGAATCATGATCATTTCGCATATGGGTCAGTCAAAGCAGATCGATTGAGATCTAATTGGGCTAGTTTATGTTCCACTGCTTTCGATGGCGTGTTGATCATTTTTTTTTAAATTATGGCGAATCACATATGAGCCTATGAAAATAGATCGATTGGGGTCAAATTGGGCCAATTTGTGTTCCATTGCCTTCTATAGTGTATTATCAATAATTTTTGGTATACCGGTGTTTTAGTTATACTGCAGGGAAATTAGACAAAAATGAGGAAACCTGGACAAAATCAGTAAAAACCTGAATTTTTGCACAGATGTTCATGAAATCCACA
This sequence comes from Rutpela maculata, assembly GCA_936432065.2. Lineage (NCBI taxonomy): Eukaryota > Metazoa > Arthropoda > Insecta > Coleoptera > Cerambycidae > Rutpela > Rutpela maculata. Next base: position 230,615,914 of record OW386287.2, on the reverse strand, counting down.
AAAATCACAAAATACCAACATGGCTACCCAAGATATTGAAGTTCAAAGTTTTTTGCGTTTTTTTGTGAAAATCGTAGGGAATTAAATTATCTACAAGTTATCTTTTTTTTTTTTACCAAGTCCCTCCCCCTCTTTTTTTTCGAAATATTCAAGGTCAAAGTTTCAAAAAACATGGTTTTTCGAGAATATCTCGCGCCAAAAAAATCGGACAGCAATAAAGTTAAAATGAAAGTTGCAGAGAATTCATTTATTGGTGTTTTGCATTTTTTTTTTAAAACCTCGCCCTTTTCGAGATATTTAAGATCGAAGTTAAAAAAAACCTTCTCTACTTCTTGCATGTAGACTTCGTCGCGGTCCAATGCATAGAGAGCAAGATATTCGCGGAAAACCGGTTTTTTTAAACTTCGGCCTTGAATATCTCGAAAAGAGCGAGGTTTTGGAAAAAAATGCAAAATACCAATGACTGAATTCTCTACAACTTTCATTTTAACTTTATTGCTGTCCGATTTTTTTGGCGCGAGATATTCTCGAAAAAAAATGTTTTTGAAACTTTGGCCTTGAATATCTCGACAAAGGTAAAAAATAAAAAAGTCAACTCTACAACCCCCACATTAATCTCCTGGGCATCCGATGCATAGGACACGAGATATTTGCAAAAGAACTTTGACCTTCAATATCTTGGGTAACCATGTTGGGATTTTTGTGATTTTTGTGGATTTGTGTTTGGGACCCTCAAAGACCGTCTGTGCAAAAATTGCTAATTTCCCTAGACTATTAAGTCCATTTGGGTTAGATCGAGCCACTGCATAACTTTTTTTAATGAATTACATTTTTCTTTGACAATAATTATAAAATTTTGAAAGGTATTAGGAGCCAAATTGTCAGAATTACCTTTCAACATTGTAATGCACATTTTTGTAAAACCTTTGCTTTTAAGATAGTCACGAAATACGCGCGTTGAAATTTGACTTTTAGAAAGGGGCAAAAAACGCTAAACATCAAAAAACATATATCCGTCAACTTTTGATCAAATTGGACGAAACTAGCCTCAGATTCAAGGTAATTTCATAGTCTTCAAGTCGTATATTTTAACACGTTTTGATAAATTTCGTAGATATTTACAAAATACTGTTTTTAACCCTTTCGCCCCTTCTCAAAATTTCATCAGGCAGCCGAATTTGGTAGACTATCTTTTTACATATTTATGAGACTTAAACAACAGTTTTCTGCAAAAAAGTCAGGTCCTAGTCAAAATCCAACGGCACTCCACTATTATCGAAAAATTGTACTATTGTCCTGACCATTTCCAAAAATGTTTGTAATTTTTAATAACTGAACTAACTGTTTCATCTGAGCATCGGTGGTTGCTTTGATCGCTGTATTATTTAGAAAGACACAAGACACGCCTTAATTACCGCAGATAAAGAATTAGAAACAAAGAAAATTGTTATCCGCGTGAACTGTAATAGTCATTAATAAATATCCTGTTAACGTTTAATTAACAAATCATTACAGTGTCTATAATAAAAATTAAATTTTGATTGCATAACTTAAATCAATTCAGTACCGTACGTGGTACATTCTCTTTAAAAAATGTTTATCAAAAACGGAAGAATTATAACGAGATAAATATGATAATACCTACGTAGAAATTCATTGGTTAATTATCAATATTTCAGTTGTTTGTTAAGCAACTACAATATGAACGTTTCGCTTCCCACGATTATTGTAATTATTACTAAAAAAGAACTCTCTAAAATTATATTAACACCAAATTAAATATTAATTTGAAATATGTTATTTTGTATAGAAATGATCAAAATGTAGTGTGTATTTTCGTGATGAAATTTAAATAAACTGCTCCTTGAAAGTTAGAGATATTGCAGACGGAGTTATACTTTTACCAAAGTTTAAAGTGTATAGAGGAAGTAGTGTGATCGTAGAGAAATTCCATTTTTAGTTGTTGGTGGATTTACACGCTTTCAAGTTCCCTCCACCCAAAAAATTGGTTTATAAAAATATGTTTCTTGCCTGTCTGCCAATTTAATTCAATTCAGTAACACTTAAAACTAACAATATGACTAATTATAGGAGAAAACTTTTAAAAACTTAGAATTAAACTTACTGGTTTTTATTTACGGTGCACTTGTTAGGGCGCACTGCACAGTTTAAAGTTTCGGTTACTGATACTGGGAAAACTCAATGAAAAAATCCGTTCGAGCTAATGACATCCTTCGTCCTGGTGGTCGTATCGCGACTAGGAAGGTAGGGCGAGGGGATGTTGTAGTTTAAAAAGTTTGGATTTTAGTTTTTGGCCGAGGGAGGATTTTGGAAAGGAGACAAAAAGGACAAAAGAACAAAAACTAACAAAGATTAACAAAAAGGGAGGTGAGTAGAGGACATAGAAAGGGGTTTGAGGTAAAAGAAAATTGTATCAACAGAGGTCAAGGCAAAAACCCTAAAAGCTGAAGTAGATATTATTACTCGTTTGAAAATTTGGTAGAATGCATCAAAGAGAATATTATATTGTTTATTAATGAATATCAATTACAAACTTAAGTAGTACACATTTTGAATTAGTTTCTCATATACCAAAAGATAAGAAAAAAATGGAAAGCTACTGGAAGTGGCTGGAACCTTTCAACTAAATGTTTGCGAAAATTAATTTAATTAGGTAATAACAGGGCTCGTTACTGCTGAGCTATGCAATGCAGGTCTTCGTTTCGCAAGTGCTAAAACTTATATTTAATGGTCCACAGTCGTGGGCTAGGACAATTCTTTTTTGACGGAAAATCAGCGGAAAAGGGTGAAGTGTTGTATATCGTTGAAATAAAATAGCATCGTATTTCGAAAGAAAGTCTATGCACGAAAAAGGCACTAAACGTCATCCGATCTGCACCAAAATCTTTTCAGCTCGTGTGTAGTACCATTATTATAGTCTAGGTGCCCGCGTACATAAATGCAATTTATACATATCCTCGTATAACTTCTTGTACGGCATAATTGCGCCTAGTCTGTCACTTTTATCCTCTGCGAAAATTTTCGTAAACGTGGCGTTCCTCCTCTGCATGAAAAAGACGATTTCCACGCGTCGGACTAGAAAATCGGCAAATATATTTTGTCGGACAATTTGAGAATTGGATTCTACATATATATTCTATATATTTCTACAAACTGTCCGACAAAAATTTTGGAACGTTAAGGGTGTCTACCACCCTAAACATAACATAACATAACTTTAAAACATTTATTGATAACCAGCTGATTTTTTCAAGATTGCTTAATAAAAATATGTAGAATCCAATTTTCGAATTGTCGGACAAAATATATTTGCCGATTTTTCAGTCCGACGTGCGGAAATCGTCTTTTTCATGCCGAGGAGGAACGCCGCGTTTACGAAAATTCTCGCAGAGGAAAAAAGTGATAGACTAGGCGCAATTATGCCGTACAAGAAGTTATACGAGGATATGTATAAATTGCATTTATGCACGCGGGCACCTAGACTATTACCTTTGTGCCAAATTTTCATCAAATTCGGTTCGCTAGTTTAGGCGCTGTCGTGACAGCACAGTGACACATGAATACAGGCATTTTAAAAACCACTTTTTTCTACGACTGCCAGGCTTCGAAACCGACAGATAACGCACAGTAACCATGACTCGAAACTGTCTTTTTCACACGATGTGTGCAAAAATCCAAAAAACACAGTACTGTTATGTTTTTCACACAGTCCTGTCAAAAACAGAACTGACACCTTTTTTTGTATTTTGTGAAGTAGGCTAGCCTATTCAGGTTCATAGCAACCGACTTATTTAACAACTAAACATTAGTTTTGAAGTCTTCAAACCACATCACTTTATAAGAAGTTTATTTAAAATGATTGATTTCTTTACTTATGAAATTGTTTGTTTTCCTTTCAGTCGTAGAAAAAATATTGTAAACAACACGTTTGAAAACATCTGTTCACATTCATTCGACTTATGGAACTCGCCTTCGGCTCGTACCACCAAACTGTCTCACTCGTGTGAAAAGATTCGTTTTTGAAATTTGTTGTTTTTCGTGTTCCCGGTACCTTAAAACATAAATATCTGGTATTATCTCACTTTTCTATTTTAAACCAATTGCAGTAACTTCTACATTTTTTTTAATGGGGAGGTTAAAATGCGTACAATACGTTAAAAACGTTGGGTGATTTCATGTTTTATTTTCGGTGTCCCTAACCAAAGAAACAGTTGCGTCGACAAATTAGTAAGTTTCGATGTTGATTATAGCTGAAAAAGTTACTCAAAATCATGTAAGATTAAATTCTTGGCCAACTGACAATTTTAACCGTCTTCTCATGATGTCTACTTAGTTGGCGAAGCGATCGTCAAGTATTTGTAAATATTACTTTAATGTCTATATTCTAATATAACCAGTAATTTAAAAATTAGCATTTAATTATTTTAGAGGCAACTTCTTAGTACACACGTGGGATACATTTTTTTTCGGCAACCGTCCCGAAAATATCCATTTTGGGGACTTTTTTTTCGAAAGTTTGTTTCCGGACTTGTCCGGAAAGTAACAGGTTTTCTTTGGCAACAACTAATAATTAATTGACATGTCAGAATGAATCAGATAATAAAAAAAATAATGTACGCGAAGAAACTTACATTTGAAGGCTACCATCATTTATTATACGATTTCCAAATAAAAGTGGTTTTAAGCCGAAATTATGGTAAATAGCAACGAAATCAATATAGAAAACATGCCAGATGAAATTTTTAAAGCTGCGACTCATGCTACCGTGCAGTCCGTGGCGGATTTATACTTCTGCCACCCCCCTAGGGGCTATCGGAAACTTGCCGCCCTCCCTTTCCCACTCTACTCCTTGCCTCAGAAGTAAAAAATGATATTCCCTCTACACCTCACCTCCCCTTTTAAAGGGTCAATTCCCTCCTCGCTCACTCCCTTTTACGCTTTCTCCCCATAGGTTTGTCAATAGCACAAAGTACAAAATCTTTAGTACTAGTAACAGTGGTTTTGGATAAATTAAAAACCAGATCGATATATAAAATTGTTTATTATACTCTTCGCAAGAACGAAGAGTATATTGTATTTGATCGGCACTTTTCTAAAATCGTAAATATCGCTCGTAGAGAAAAAATTTTGATATTATTGTGTTAGTGAACCAATTCTAAACAACTTTTAAAATGTCCGTCCGTCCGTCACGTTTCTTGTAAGCATGATAACTCAAAAAAGAAAAGTCCGATTGTACTGAAATTTGGACAGTAAGTTAGTGTTAGCTAGGGGAAGAACCCTATTGTTTTTGAACAAAATCGATCAGTAAATAAAAATGTTATTAACGATTTAAATTTGAATTTTTTTTTTTTTATTTTTATGTTTTTAGTAAAAATTTACATTTTTTTGCATTTTTTTACGTGTTAGGTAGTTCTTACGCTTTTGACTCGGAATCCAAGGGTCCCAGGTTCGAAACCCACATGTGGTATGGTATAGTTTTTTTTAATTGTTACTTTATTTTACACTGAGTCTTTCACCAACTAAGTTCGTACTATAAAATTAAAAATGTCTAAAACTAACATTATTTACAAAAAACTGCGAAGAGTATCCTATAGAATGTGTAACAGTTATATAAAAAGTTTAGTAAACCAGCGAAGAGTACGTTTTTAGCTTGTTTTATCATATGAGAACTAGAACAAAATAAAATTTGAAATAAACTTTGGTACGCGTTTAAAATATTATAAATTAGACATAGGCCAAATAGGACTAGGCCAGATAGGCTTATCAGCAATCAGCAAAACAGCTCCTACTAATTTAAGTTCTATAACAGATATTGAGAAAATTCTATATACAGGGTGGTCGCGCGAACGTTAGAACCTCATTTAACTTCCTTATTTTTGGAGTTACGTAAAAAGTACAAAAATAAAAGTTATAGAAAATCACATGTATTTTCCAAAAATTATTTCAGAATAGCAATTGAATGTCGCATTTCGGAGATATGAACTTTCTTTTGTTTTTTTTTTTATTTAACACTCCATATATATTTACACCACTTGAAATTTGAAAGACCATAAAAAAACTTTTTAATTATATACATGGTATTTATCTTAAAAAAAATTGTCTAATTTACTATAAATTTACAATTTATCAAATTAGCCATGGAAAACAAAAGTATGTAAATTAAAATAAACAATATGTAAGAAAATATGAAACTTAATATCTACTATAGTTTTTAAGCAAATAATATGTGTCATACATCACTGAACAGGTTTTTCTATGGCCTTTCAAATGGTGTAAAAATATATGGCTTGTTCCATTTAAAAAACCAAAGTAAACCTCGTATCTCCGAAATTCGACTTTTAATTGTTTTTCTGAAATGATTTTTGGAAAATACATGTGATTTCTCATAACTTTTCTTTTTAAACTTTTTTACGTAACTCCAAAAATAACGAAGTTAAATGAGGTTTTATGGTTCGCGCGACCACTGTACAGTTGACTATAATAAGGTAACCTAGTCTAGTTAAAAAAAACACGTTCTCAAATAAATTAAAAATGTTCCGATACTTAGTACATACTAATAATAATAATTTTTTGTTTTTATGCCTTTGGTATTTTTCAAAAAATTTGCCGCCCCTGAATTTTGCCGCCCTGGGCTATAGCCCCTTTTAGCCCCCCTAAATCCGCCACTGCATGCAGTTATTGCCCGACAAGTCAAAACAAAGATATGAAAATGTTTACCATTTTTTCGAAATTTGGACTGGAAAAAAAAAAGGTTAAGACGATTACCGAAGATGTTATTTTGGCTTACATATCTGAATAATCGAAAACTTTAGATCCGTCAACTCTTTGGAGTCAATATTCAATGTTAATAGCAACTATTCTCTAAAGCAATGGCTTTCCTAAAGAAGAAGAATGAGAAGCCTAGTGTTTTGACCAGAGCCCAAATTGACGATTTTTTTTTTAATTTCCGAATCCAAAAGTCTATACTGGCCATTACCTACGGCGTCCTTCAGCCACCCTATTTGTTGAAGGAGGTGGAAACATGACCAACTTAAAGGGAGTGTAGCGGAAGGCTATTTTGAAAACTTGTTACAAAATAAGGTAAACATTGTTCAATCTATTCAGAATGCAAAAGTAACGCCAAACAAATAAATATGTTGGTTATTGAAATTCCATCAAGCAGTAGAAATACCATAAATGCACCCAGTGTTTCATTAAATTATGTCCACCCAATATAAGTAACTGCAATAAATGTATCATTAATATTAAAATATGTAAAAATTAATTAGTATCAGTTTTAGTTTGTAGTATGAAAGATTTAAGTAGTTTATGTTTAACTTTTTTCGAGAGGTTGCCAAAAAATAGTGTACGAAACTGATCCGAAAAGTGTTTTTTCCGGACTCGCAGACTTCCGGTACTCGCTTACGGCTCGCCTTAGAGTCTTGTCGGCTCGTTCAGAAAAATATCACTTTTCGGACTTGTTACGTAAATCACTATAATTGTAACATCCCGAAAATCTGCATGTTTTCTCATTCGAATTAGGTACGTTTTACCTAACAAATGAAAAACAGTGTTAGGAAAAGAGACGCGAGTGTTCCTGATAAAAATATACGTTATTTTGTGTTGCCATGAAAAATGGTTATCACTGTGTAATAAGTAGATTGATAGATTTTAAAAAACCGCTGCCTAAGCAATCACTACCTCCTCATCGAAATTTCCAGTGGACGTGGTAGTAGGGTTGCCAAAAAAAAATTTGAGGCTTTTGGCTCTTGTGCACATACTAAACCACAATTTTATTTTTTTATCCAATTTAATAATCGGGCGGAGGTGGTAATGGGGGTAGTAGTGGGGGTGGCTGATGCTACAAAAATTTCGAGACCTTGACTTCTCGTACATACACTACTAACTCCCAATTTTATGGACTCTTTTATTTTCAATTTCCGTTAAATTTATTCAATAGATAATACCCATAATAACAGTTGTGTCCAAGGAAATTATCTGAATAAATTAACAGATGAAAATACTGGCCCTTTCTTGCTTGCTTTATCTATTTACCCCCATTTGCTCCCCAACTCTTCGACGGAATAAGATCAAAACAAAATCTAGTTCCAGATCTCGTAATACATAGGTGTACCAGGTTCCAAGTCACTATCATAAACCGTTTCCAGAGTAATCGTGCCCACAAAAAAAAGTTTAAGTCAAACAGACAGACAGACAGAAATTTGAAATCTCCTCGTTTTATGGCATTCTAAACATATTTGAAAAGTTTGTTTAACACTTCCACTATGTGGAAGTATAAAATAAAATATAAATAGTTGTCATTGTCTAGACTAATTAGCATTTTACCAGCCTCTTTGTCAAAACGTTCCAACCACAATAGTTCGTATCCATTTATGTAAGCATTTACGCTTAAATGATTTAAACCAACCAGACTAATTATAATCAATTTCCTACATTCCCTCTAAGAAGCAATTCTACTTCCGCAAGAATAAAACAGATAGCCACTTAACAATAGCGCTCTCCGATCTAATGAAACGAATTAATTCGATTGAACGACTTTTAAGTAAAGCCTACTAATAAAACAATAAACCATTACAGTAAAAAATTACAGTGTTACGTTCGCAATGAGTATGATAATAATAGATGTTATAATTATTGCTATCTAATTTAGTAAATACGGCAAAACTCGATTTGAATTTCCCTTTCACTTAACGCGATTGTGATTTAACTTTCGAATTGTTTCTATCTAAATCTGTGCAAATGCAATCTTTTGACTGTTTATGTAACAAAATTACCTACCTCGTGAAGAAAGGATCTTGTTCCGAAAATGAGGCACCTTAACGTTAAAATAATTTATATCACAGATCACTTAGCACTCGAAAATCCGCAAAAATGTTATCACACCGAATTGTATTTGTTAGTGACGGTCATCTTAGTTCACCATATCAGAGTCTCGGACTTATGCCTTGTTACGCGAGCTACGAGAGAGATTAAATTGTATTAAGTAATATTGAAAAGAAACATTTAGAAAGTTGCGCTCGGATAAACTTATACAATTCCCGCTCGGCAAAGGTTAATCCTGCGACTGGTGCTGGACGGAATCAGAGTACGTACGTACGCTAGCACATACTCCTGACAGTTTGTGCAAGAAATGACTGAAAATTTGAAATACTACAAGACGATTGACAGTAGTGTCGCGAGGAACACCGTATGCCTACTTTGGCATTTATTTTAGCATTGTTAAGCGCCTTGCGTGCGCAACCTGATCTTAGGATTCGTATAGAGAGGGAAAGTGTGTAGTGAAAGGAAGTAAGGACGCGGTTGCGTTGCGCTCACCGAGATATTAATTCTTGCCGTTATCGGGTGCTTTACTCGAACGCCCGCTCGTGTTACGGATACTTTATAGAGATCGAAAGTTACATACATTACCAAGAACGTTAGGATAACGTTTATTCTTACTTAATTTACGTTAAGTAGTTCCACCTCTCGGTGAACATTCTCACCATAACAAACGATCACTTATTTGTTTTAAATACTCCACAATACATAATATACAGTGTGTCCCATTTTGCTTGGAATCACCCCCATAAAAGTTTATTATATCTTCAAAACCATCACGTTTATTACCGTAGAATGAGGATGATAGAGGCGACTTATCAGATCTCCAATACAAATGGTATGTATACAAGCAGACGATACCCAAGAAATCACTGTTCAGTAATCTAAATAGCAAAACTGATCGTAAATTTGCATTCAATGCCAGCAGCTTGTTACTGTATTATTGTCCCCTGGCCAATGTGCAGCATACTAAGCGTTTCACGCCAAAATTTAAATATTCTGATAATTTCAAGCAAACAATGCAATATAATGCTTTCAAGTAAGTAGTAAAAATATTATTTTGGCGTGAAATGCTAACAGTTTGCTATGCAATGGAGGACATAAAGCAGCCAGTTGCTAACAGTGTTTGAAAGCAACTTGCAGTCTGGCTATTTAGGTAAACACTACGGCCCTAAAAGCCTACAGTAACATCCTAAGAATAGCATAAAACAAATCCTGTAAGAGTCCCAGGGACATTCCAAAGATATACAAAACCGCTGCCCAAGGAATCACTACTTCCACATCCAGATTTTCTATCCAAGTCACTCACAACGAAAAAATTTTGTATGTGGAAATAATTGCTTAAGGAACTTTAATAATATAATATTTGAAATCCTCCACCCCAAAAACCTATAAAACGATACCCCACATCGGTAGTAGGGTGGGGGTGGTGATAAGGGGGTGGTAGTGGGGGTGGATGAAGTAAAAAAATATTTTGAGGTTTCTGGTTCTTGTACACACACTAAATCACAATTTTTTTTCATCCCCTTTAATAATGGGGTGGGGGTGGTAATGGGGGTGGCTAATGCCAAAAATTTTTTCAAGACCTTTGCTTCTCTTGAATATACTAAATACCAATTTTCTTGACTCTTACCTGCTTCATTTACCTAATTACCCCAAATTTACCCCAATTTACCCCCAACCCTTCGATAGAACAAGATGAAAATATAATCTAGTTCCAGATCACGTTAAAATACATACGTGTACCAAATTTCAAGTCAATATCTTAAACGGTTCCAGAGTAAACGTGCGCACAAAAAAAGTTACAGACCGACAGACAGAAATTTTTTTTTCGCTCAAACTTAAAATCTCGACGTTTCATGACATTCTAAGCCTATTTGAACAATAAAAATTTTTAAACATTTTTTTGTCGTTACTATACTTCCACTGGATGTGGAAGTAAAAGTGCGTCCTTCGGATGTCCTGAGGATAAGGAAAGTAGTGCCACTTCTGGATTCCAAGATCTTCCTGGTATATCTTGGGATATCCTCAGAATATTACTATATCCTAGCATTGACAATTTCAGGGCCGGCGGAAGGGGTGAAACAGCGAAGCAGATGTTTCAGGCGGCATTTTTTTAAGGGCGGTATTTTAAGACTTAATTCAAAATTGCACAAAAATCTCAAAAAACCACTTTTTGACCCCGAGCGGATGTTTTATTGTGGAGCGTTACATATTCTAATCCGTACTTATTTGTACTAAACATGTCAACGCCGCGCTGGTCGTCGGCCGCTTTTGTCTCAAGGGCAAGAAACAATTGCATTTTTTTTTAAATTTTTAATTTATTTTTAATCTATTGGAATGTTTCTTTTATTTTTTAAAAGTTTTTATTCATAAATTTGTCCTAACAGTAGTAACTTGTAAATGTTTTTTCTTAGGGCGGCAAGCAAATATTTGCTTCAGGTGCCAAATACCCTGGCGCCGGCACTGGACAATTTCTTGCAAATCATGCTATTGAAGACCTGAACCGGTCCTGTGCTGATGCCGTATCACAGCGCTAATAGCATGAAGAAATAAAAATTTTCTCTGTATTTGGTAATAATATTGAAGGATCGTATGACGCGTGAACTGTAAATCCTTATGGAAAATTCTGTAATGTTCCATTTTTGCACTTCTTCGCATATTGGCCACTTTTCGCTAAAAATTTAAAATTACAAAAAATTCAAAAATTCGAATTTTGTCTTGAAACGTTAAAGTAAGATTCTGAACCATTTTTTCTAGTAACGTTTTTCGATATCTCTAACGCGACACAAAATATCGAAAATTGGCCCTATTCACGAAGTCGCAGTAGGCTGGTTTTAGACCTGAAACTTGAGTTGAGTACTCTAAGAAATAGAGCTCATGAAGTTCTACCTCTTTACCAAGATTTGAATCTCTAAAAATAAATTAAATACATCTTAAGTCTGTCACATTGTATAAAGCATGTAACAATGTTATTGCTACTGCGTACTGCTAGCTCTGTATCATTTTTTGACGTCTGTCAGTGTTATGAAAGTGTCACTTATAGCCCATAGGCAAAAAAGCACAAAATTTACTTTTATGCCCTAGGGCAAAAAAGTAAAGTAAAGTAATGAGGAAGTTATTTGTGTACCGAGGGTCGTAAGTGCCCTTTTTTTGGTCGAGAATACAGTTTGCAATCCGAGGCCCGTAGGGCCGAGGTTTGCCAGTATTCGAGACCAAAAAATCGCACTGTACGATCCGCGGTGAGTATTATATTTTTCGTCACACCCAAAAATCATTAAACTAGAAAAAAACTTGAGAAAAACTAGTGGAAAACTATAATTATTTCAGTGAGATTTCATATTTGCTATTAGTAAAGGTAGCGATGCTTGGAATATTCATGACAACCGTCAATAAAATAAATTTAGGATTCGGCTTCTATTCAAATGACAACTACTGTCAAGATAAATGAAATCATATTATTATAATAGCTCTGAACATTTTTATATGGAAGATATAGCAATAAGGTTTCTCTGGATTTACTTCCAATAAAGTTAAAACATTTAATTTAATACTTGTTATATAAAAGATAAGATTCTCCCAAATTTACTTTATTTCCCTAGGGATGTTATGAAAAATAACGACCCGTTGCCAATGGCAACAAATATTTGGTACACAAAGCGCCACTTACTGTCGACAAAACAATGGAATTAGAGTATACTTTCGAGGGAGGTATGACGAAAATAATAATGAAATTCTGGCACCAACGAAGCTGCCTCCTGTATGTCGATACTTTCATCATAATCCATATTTTTATAGCAGAAACTCACGTAAATAACTTGAATGGCGGAAATTATTATGAAGTTATCAATTTGACAATGTATTGACAGTACCTAACCATAACAGAAAGCAAACACACTCCAATTAGAATCTAAGCCAACTAATAAATGAGTTCGACAAATCTTGAAACGTAATCATTTGGAATGAATTTTCATAAAAATTGTAATGTTGCTAGTAGTACGTAAAACGTAGTATGCACCTCGGCTTGTATCGCCTATTTACAGGTCTCGAACATTGCAAACCTCAGCCCTACGGGCTTTAGTTTGCTGTGTTCTCGTAAAATACTCTTACAAGCCTTGGTAGATAAATAACTATTTTACGTACATACCTGTATTTATCTGTCCGGTGAATTATTTGGGTACTTCCCGATGAGCTAGGAAGTTGAAATTTGGCATTGAGGTAGGGAGTAGCTTTCCGATCCCCAGAAATTTTCCAAATTTGCAAGATTTAAATATGGCTGAATTTTATGATAGTCGGGAGGGTACTTTCGACCTCCATGCCAAATTACAAGCCCCTAGCTTATCAGGAAGTACCCAAACAATTCACCGGGGACAGATAAACAAATTTATATTGCTCTGTCGCAATCTTTATCGGTCCCATCGTTGGTGGCATATTCAGCGAGAGGAGTTGACGTACAACATGTAACATAATAAACAAATAGTTGTCAGTCATGGCCTCTCTCGTACATGATTTTAAATGTTCCGCTGTATTTGATTTATAGGGTGTCACTAATTGAAAATCTAAATACAAATTTATTCTTATACAACAGTAAAACGATACTAGCTTTTTATAGGCACTTCCTTCCAATTTAAATCGTAATTTATTAATTTGCTTAATTTAATTGTTGCTCAAGTAATTCTGAAGATACCTGCTCCAGTTTTAATTTAAACCGCAGGTTTAGATAACTTCGTAAAAATTACACTACCATTTTTTCAGCCTACTTTAGTCAAGCATAAAATCAGTATTTTCGCTATAAAAAGCAACAACAGATTATAGCAGTTCATTCTGGAAGTTTCTTTCGAGTTTCTACATTTAAAATGTCCACGAATTGACTGCTTGTCTTTTGTATTTTATAGGTAAACAAATGTTTATTATTATTAACTATAATAGTAATAATAATAATACTATGTTTTACTTCCTTATGAAATTGTCAATTTCACAGTATAAATAGCATACATACATGATTTATACAAATTTATGAAAAAACTATTGTAAGTACATAAAAACACAATAATGCAAAATGGTAATTAGAATATTCACTTTGTGAATAGAGCATTTATCAGCTAATAATTTTTTACACGCAATTTAAATTGATTGAGGCCGTTACCATTTTTCAATATTTCCGGTTGATGGCTGTATATTGTAATGGAATTTATTTTTGGTCCTCAGCCTTACTCTGTTAATCTATAGGTGGAAATATATAGATTATCTGAAATTCTATCTATCCATCTCATTGTACCTCTCGTTAATCTCAAAAATTCCAAAATCGTCTTTGAGCATATTCTAGATTGTTTATAGTATGCACATTATAATTAGGACTTCATATACACTGTGTCCTAAATTGGGGGTGCGTATATTGCTATCTCGGTTTTTATTAGAGATAGAGAAACCTTTAAATTATGACATTTTTTAAGAATTTTATGACTGTTTCGACGGCCTTTTTAAATTTGACCTAGCTACCTCCGTTTTCGAGATATTTTCAAAAAACTGAAAAGGTGCATTTTAAAAAGCTTCTCGTATCTGCCTAATTTGATGACTGGTGATATTTGAATAAGTACATTGTTAGGCCACTTTTTTAAGATACTTTCTTGACGTTACCTGAGAATCTCAATCGTTATTTGTTCTTAAGTTAATGCCACCAACTATGGTTTTTCTTATGGGCACCATATCAGAAAAAGTTAGCTACAAATGTAAAGTATGAAAATTTATTTTAAAATATCCCATTTAATTAGATTCAACTTAAAATTAAAAAAATAATTAAAACAAAGCGAAGTAAATTGTTGAAATGATTTGCTAGTACAGTAACTAGAGGTTTTAACTTCGGAATAATGTCATATTCAACGGATTTCGTTCATTTTTGGCAGAATTATAGTAAATGCTTCACAGAAAAGTTTCTATATTGTACGGGCGCTTGCTAATTTATAGGGGGTGGATGCCACCCTTTCTCGGGGGGTGGCACTTAAAAAATATATACAGTGTGTCCGACTTTTCATAAATTCACCCTAATATCTCTGTTATTAATAATGTGATTTTCTTCAAATTTGGATGGTAATTATATGTTGGAAAAATGAATTATTCGCATAGTAAACATTTTCATTTTTCATTGGCGTGCGGTTTTAGGGGGTAAAAATGGGTCGATTTTTCGGCAAAACGATATTAGGGCTTATTTTAGACAAATTTTTCTATCATATTTGGATTTAGCATGTCCAAAAACCTCTTGATCCATATTCTCCATGATCTCAAAAACGGATTATGGCAGAAACGAAAAATTAATTAATTTCTTGATATATCAGTTGTTAATAATGCAATTTTCTTCAAATTTGGGTGGTAATTATATGATGGAAAAATGAATTATTTGGTATAGTAAAAATTTTCATTCTTCATTTGCGTGCGGTTTTAGGGGGTAAAATAGAGTAGGTTTTTTGGCAAAAGGATATTAGGGCTTATTTTAGACAATTTTTTTTATCATATTTGGATTCAGCATGTCCAAAAACCCTTTAATCCATATTATTCACGATCTCAAAAACGGATTATGGCAGAAACGAAATATTAATTAATTTCTTTAAAAACACTTTTTAATTTTTTGCTATAACAAACCTAAAAACAAATTTTTTTTATAAAGAAGAGACCAGAATTTAAAAAAGAGTTGTTTTTAGGTTTGTTATAGCAATTAAATAAAGTTATAAAAAATTAAAAAAGTGTTTTTTAAGAAATTAATTAATGTTTCGTTTCTGCCATAATCAATTTTTGAGATCATGGAGAATATGTATTGAGGGGTTTTTGGACATGCTGAATCCAAATATGATAGAAAAATTTGTCTAAAATAAGTCCTAATATCCTTTTGCCAAAAATCTTACCCAAATTTGAAGAAAATCGCATTATTAATAACTTGAGATATTAAGGTGGATTTATGAAAAGCGGGACATACTGTATATTTATTGGAGCTGAAAAAGACTCAAATTTTAAAAAGGAAAGGTTCTATGCAATTTTTCACATAAATTGATAGTTTTTAAGTTATAACGACTTCAAAATTGCGATTTTAGCCTAAAAAAAAGTATTTCTAAACGGCTTTCGTCAAGTGTCTCGAAAAGTATTACTTTATCGAAAAAATGTAGCAGACAATTACAGAAAGTACAAAGTGGGAATTAATTATATTTTTTGTTTATTGATGTAGGATTAATAATTTCGGAAATATTTAAGTTTATATTTTGCATCCAAGTATTTCGAAATTACATTTAAAGTTTAAAATGCATTTTTTTTTAAAGCAAGCGCTTTAAATGAGCAAAAAAATTTGAACATCTAGGTAATGCTACATTTTAACGAAAAACTGTATTTGAGATTATTTTTTTTAAATTACTAACTAATTAGAGTAACAAAATGGCGACCTTTCTATATAAAAAAATATAAATATGCACCTTTTTTCCGTCATAACTTCTTTATCTCTTATGCTACAGAAACGAGTAAAAAATAATTTGAAAGCTCAATTAATTGTCTTTAATCCCATTTCTTAGCATGCGTGACGTAGGTGTCGCAATTTCTGAGATATTTAACATTTAAACTGCATTTTTCGTCTCATAAACGTTCGGACGCCATTTGTAAACTTTCGTATCTCCGAAACTATTAAATCTATGTAAATAAATAAAAAAAACGAAATTCATTCATATGAGCTTTATTTTTGGCCTCTACCCATTTTTCAATAAAACTAATACTTATTCAGATATTTGGAAAAAGAAAAAAGAATACGTTTTATCGAAAATACCTTTATAGTTTAAACTGTAATTTTTTCTAAACCAAAGTGCTGTATACAAACGAAAAAATTTGAACGTCTACGTCGTGCTATATATTAATGAGAAACAGTGTTTGAAATTCCTTTCTTTTATTTACTGGCTAATTACAGTAATAAAATGGCGACTTTGTTATTAAAAAAATGTGAAGACGCACATTGCTTCGGTTATAACTTCTTTGTTTTTTATGCTACAGAAACAAATTAAAAACAGTTGAAAGCTTAATTAATAACCTATTAGCATTCTTAACGTAGGTGTCACAGTTTCTGAGATATTTAACTCTCACTCTAAATAATTATCTTATGAACACTTGGAAGCCAAATATAAACTTAAATATCTCCGAAATTATTAATCCTACATCAATAAAGACAAATATAATTAATTCCCAGTTTGTACTTTCTGTAATTGGTCTGTAACATTTTTTCGATAAAGCAATACTTTTCGAGATACTTGACGAAAGTCGTTATAACTTAAAAATTATCAATTTATGTGAAAAATTGCATAGAACCTTTTCTTCTTAAAATTTGATTCTTTTTCAGCTCCAATAAATACATATTCTTTAAGTGCCACCCCCTATAAATTAGCAAGCCCCGGCATAATATAGAAACTTTTTTGTGAAGCATTTACTATTATACTGCCAAAAATGAACGAAATCTGTTCAATATGACATTATTCCGAAGTTTTGCATATTTTTTACCTCTATAGGTACTGTACCATGCACCGCTCGCGCTCAAATAAAATAGAATACTGGTACGATTTTTCTAACAGTAGGTAATATGGATTTTGTTACCATGACGAAAGACAAAGCAACGTTTAGTTGACATTTATTGTCATAATTGACCCATTTTATATCGAAAGCAAACAAGCTGTAGTTTTAAACGATCATTTAAACCTATCCGTACAGAATATCTTCATATCATCAGCCATATAGAAGACAGTTGACTATAAGATCAACGATAATATCATTAATAAATAAATTAACGACTAACGGACCGAGTAGTGATCCCTGTGGGACTCCGGATGTAGATATAAAGAGATTAGACTGTTTATCGCAGTATTGTGTATAGTGGCGCCTATCAGTAAGATGATGATGTAATATGATAAAGTAAGATGATTGTAAAAATTGTAATTAGTTGTCAGAAAACTCATAGGATCCCGCACGTTATAGGGGATTTCTGGTGCGTGGTCAAATTTTGATAAAATTTTGGTATTCTTTGTCTATGACCCTCCCTATGAAAGGTCTTGAATCTCACTGAATCCTATGATTTGTTACTTTTTTCGCTATGGGTTCACTTTTCTTAAACTTTTATGACGACAATAATAACACAAGTCTACCAAAAAAAGTTGTCTTAAGATTCTGATCTAATTTTTATGAAGTATTTTGACGCACTGAGGCCAAATTTCTATCGTGTCAGTTTCCCTATACCACTACCTCGTATTTCCTAGGGATGGCAGGGGGAAACTGACATGATAGAATTTTTTTTGACCAAAATTGGCTTCAGCACATCAAAATACTTCAGAAAAGTTAGATTAGAACCTTAGGGCAAGATCTTTTTTTGCCCTTTTTGAAGGATAAAGGGGGTGGTAGAGAAACTGACACGATATAACAATTTTTTTTAGTCCAAATTTTTCTTCAGCGTGTCAAGAACCTTAGGACAAACAAGACCTTTCCTTCTGCCGTTATTAGGGGATAAAAGAGGTGGTAGAGGAAAACTGATACGATAGAAAAAAATGTTTTGTCCAAAATTGGCTTCAGCACGTCAAAAAGCTTCAGAAAAGATAGATGAGGGACAAGACCTTTTTTTTTGTAGACCTGTGTAATCGAACATGGTTTAAATTCAACATATTCCACGCATTCGACATCTCTCGCATCAACCACACGCCTAAAAAATAGTTGTAATGGCGTCAGATTTATAAAAGAAATTAATTGGAAATGAATGTATAAATAATGTATTTTGTGGTATTTCCTCTTTTCGCCAAATATTTTATTACTTAATTGCATATAATGATTTCTGCAAAACGTCGCCTGGCTATAATTTTATGACCCCAAGTCAAGTTTCTCGTAAAACGGATAGGTTATTTATTAACCTTCAAAATTTCCTAAGTTATAAATTTCCCCAAAGATTAGAAGACTTACATGTACGTAATGGCAAAAAACGTCAGCCGAAGAATATTTTTGTCATATGAGTTTAATAATGTATTCGGTGCATTTCAATTATCTAAATAAAGTTTATTAAAAGGTTTCGGGACTTATATTACATACAAAAATAGACTAAGAAATAACTTAATTTTTTAAATAACTAGATTTATTAGAAAGTTAGCAATGGTATGCAAAGATCCTTTAGATTAAAATTCAAACTCAAGTTGTCTGATCCAACCGAATATCAAGCCAAGCATGGCCGGTTATAAACTCTTAATGTAAAATTGTAAATACAGTACTACATTTGCGTCAATTATTCTTTGACTTTGTTTTTTGTACCCTCGTTGGGTGTGTGCTCTATTTTTGCTCAGTGCGCCAGGGCTCTATTTTATTGCCAATCATAACATCCATAAAAATGTAAATCCGGTTAGTTTCTCTCTGTTTTTCCAGCATCCTACAGATAGATATAGGGGTGGTTTTCAAGCACAGCGTCGAACATGGTCTAGTTTCTTCTCTCTTCCACACAACGCAGGTGTTTCAAATTTTTATAGAAGTCACTGTAATTTTTTATAGTCAAACCTTACATAAAAGGTAGTTTTCACACCCTCTGAGGGTTGACACTGTAGAATGTTGATGGTACGTAAGTTTCTAGTTCTATTTTAGAGTACTACGCAATTTCAGCTAATCATAGCATCCATGAAAATAGAAATCCTGTTGCATTTTACGTTTTTTCTTGTTTTTCTCGTGTCCTTTAAACTTGGGAGTGGTTGTTCTCAACTCTAGGGGCAGTTTATGAAGATTACGTCGGACCTGATGCAGTTTTTTATCACTTTAACAAAACTTAGACTTTTGAGCTTTTTCAGTAGTCATTGCTGTTTTGGATCGATTTTTTTATATATGGGGGCTAGTTTTCGCCCCTCCCTGGGGGTGTGTTTCATATCTATTGTATATACGCTACTGTTTAACCTTAATTTGTATAATTCGATTGATTAAGATGTAACAACTATTCTCGTAGCTTAATATTCTTTTTACCCCATTTCAGGGGTGTTTTTTGGCTCTAGCTAATGATTTTGGAGGTGTACGATTTTTTTTGACCCCGGATTCGGATTCAGCGACCGAAAATACATAGGAATACATGGGTCTGGTTCGCTGCTTTGAACTTTTTTTTTGTGAGGCTGTGAAATTACGGAAACACTTTACAGGTCGCAATCTCTAACGGATCCCCTTGAATTTGTTTTAACCGCTTCATATCAGAATAGAACCCTATTGAATTTCATAATAATCCGTCGAATAGTTTAACTATTATAATTATTTAACACGATCACGAATTTTCACGGCCATTTCTCTTGTTTTTGGAGTCTGTTGGATAAATTAAACAACTGAAGTGAAGAAAATATGTTTTTTTTTTCTAAGGCTAAGTAAATAAATATACTTGATTGTTCCACAGTATACACCACTTAATGAACAACATAGTGCCTAAGGTACTAAAGCCAGAAAAACACATAACATCATCAAAAATTTAGAATACATCAATTACCTCAATAGAAATTAGACTACTACTCAAATCAAAATGGGATTAAGGTCCTCTTTGGATATATTTTTTTTTTCGCAATAAAAACTATCAATTTCCTCATCAAATATTATAAAGATTTAACATTTTAAGTAAAGGAAAATTTGGTTGCATATCTAATCTAGGTGTAGGGCAGTAAAAAATATCACCCATTCTGCTGTTAACAGAGTTCGGAATTCTCAAAGCTATTCTGCATGACACGACATCGTTATCAATAGCCATTTATCAAACCTTGTAAATGTTCATTTTCATTTCCGTAGGAAAATTCTTTAATGGCACCGTGCTATTTTCTTTTTTTAATCAGAAATACTGATTCATAAACTTTAATCATTTCTTAACGGTGTCCTTCGTAATAATAAAAGTATTTTTAAACAGATAATTTTAATAAGGTACCTATCTACATTTCAATCCAAAATTGCAGATAGCTGTGAAAATGACAGACATTCGCAACAATTGAATTATTCTTGACATTACTCACTGATTATCTGAAGTAAGTGTATTGAACTTATTATAAACAAGTAAATTAATATAAAATGGCTGAAAAATATTCAAGAGATGAAAAAGTTGACATGATGATTACTTATGGAGAGACTCAACGTAATACAACTAGAGCACAAACTCTGTATGGACAGAAATATCCAGAGAGAGAAGACAACCTCCGAGGAACTATTTCGCCAAGTTGGAGCATCAATTGTGAACCTAATATAGGAACTGAAGAAAGATCTATTGTGGATAAAGAAACGGAAATTAATGTTTTAGCTTTTGTGCATGTTGACCCAACTATTTCGATAAGACAAATTGAACATGAATTACCAAAATTTTAAAGAAACACGGCTATCGTTCTTATAAATATCAATTGCATCCATTTTTGTTTGAGAATGATTATCAACGAAGAATAACCTTTTGTAATTGGTTACAGTTCCGCCAACTGAGAAATGAAAATTTTATCAAAAACATTTTGTTGTCTGATGAATCGAGATTTACAAACCTTGGGTTATTTAATCGAAACAGCGTTCGGTATTGGGCAATTGAAAATCCTCACATTATGAGACAGGGGCGGCTTCAATGTTTGGTTAGGCGTACTGGGCGACGCATTATAGGTCCAATAATATTTGACTAAAATCTAACTGGACTAAGACATCTGGAATTTCTCCAAAATATAATAATTTCACAGATTATTCCAATTCCCAATATTGACGAGGTTTACTTCCAACAAGACGGGGCTGGACCACACAATGCTAAATTAATTGTTTCCAGATCGTTGGATTGGGACCCAAAGTCCAGTCAGATGGTCTGCAAAGTCTCCAGTCGATTTTTGTATTTGGGAGCATTTGAAAAATAGTCTACGCGACTGCTCCAACCACAAAGTAAGACCTGGAAGAGAGAGAGTTAGGCACGAAATGGTACAAATAACACCTCAACAACTAGAGAATGTTAGTCGTACAACAATTAGTCGCGCTACTCTGTGTATTAATTAAAACTGTGAACAGTTTGAACAATTTTTATAATGGTTTATTATAATTTAGGTTTTAAATAATTTTGTTATTTGATTTTATTCAGAGATGGGTCGAGGAAACTTGCCAAAGATAAAAGTCTGTAAAAGTCATGTAAATAATATAATTGTATGCACTTATTTAGTATCAAAATTAAGCTTGCATCATCACGAATCATATTTCACCATAAAATAGGCTATATCAATATACCCAATGGAAAGTTAGAAGGAAAACTTCCTGGAAAATTTCCTACGGAAAT
The DNA here is from genome assembly GCA_936432065.2 of Rutpela maculata. Lineage (NCBI taxonomy): Eukaryota > Metazoa > Arthropoda > Insecta > Coleoptera > Cerambycidae > Rutpela > Rutpela maculata. The sequence goes on along the minus strand of OW386287.2, from coordinate 230,593,791 downwards.
GAAAATGAAAATGTTTCGTCTTTGAGAAAAACCTAAAAATAGTCGTACCTCTCAGTAATTCAAATAACTACTTTGTTCTTTACAGACAAGTCTACAATCTTACTAATAATTTCCATAGCCTATTTAGTAATTTTCTTACATCGCGTTCATTTGAGGCGACCATTTTGAAAAAAATATAAAATTGTTCGCATCTCACTTGACATTTTTTAAATGGGAAGAAACCGTTGTACTTAGAATTTTATGCTTAATAAGAAATTATCAAAAAAATATAATCATTCTACTTAAGAAAAAAAAGTTGATGTCACTTCAGATTCAACCAGAAATGAGATATTTTCGTTCCTGTTAGTCTAAAAGTAGCTCACTTTTGTCTAATTTATGTGTACCGAAAATGAAATTTTTAAATTCAAAACCAATAAAAAAAATTGGGAGCGTACAGTAACTCGTTGCCACCCGGTATTCCCTCCATCGTTTTACCTTTCTCGGATAGTGCCATTCCTTCATTGTTGGTAAATTGTTTAAATAAAAAATTAACCACAAATTTAACAAATGATAATAATTTGACGATTTTATATTTATGTAGAAATGGAAAGAAACAACGCAGAGCTAGGTTTTTAGTGTAGCTGGTTTGTTATTCGTTGAAATTTTTATTGGTTTATAATACTTCTATTGACTTCATCATAGAATTGATAATATTATTCATATAAATATAATTTTGAAGCTGTAATAAAATCGTGGTTTGTCATTGGAAAATTGGCTGTGGTCATTTGATTTAAAATAAATTGCTTTGCAAAAAAAATCACATCTATGATACCTGGAAAAATGTTACTAAAATTATTACAAATGAGTCTTAGGTAAGAAATTATTAAAATTACAATAAAAACAAGCTATTTGGCTTTCTGTTAAAATTAAAATGGAACCTTTTCACTTGCATGTTACATCTGATTGCTGAATGTTTTCAAAATATCAGAGGTCATTGAATAAATGTTATTTTGGGTATATAGCAGATAACTTGCAAACACCTAATATTTAATATGAAAATTACCTATTCTTTATATATACTAGCGATATTAATTCTGATCACACTTGCATACTAATAAGGCTATTCAATGATGTCACTTTGAAATATAATAATCAATGTCTGGAAAAAAATCATCAGATTCTTTGCTCTCTACCAGAAAACCAGTGAATCAGTAAATAAAAACTATTAGTACCTCCAGCAGTACCTAGTCTTTACTTTATTGTCGATAAACGTATATAACAAAAAAATTAATTATATTTTAAATAATAAGTTGAAAATTAATTTTCAAGCATTGGAATATTGTCAGTGTTGCGTAAAAAGTAATTTTCAGTTTGTTTTTTTAATAGTAATTATAATTCAAATTGTTCGTGTCATCCTAACGAGTTCAAATGGGAACGAAAAATCCAGGGGTATCGTTAAGGGGGACGTTCTCCTCCCCCCTCCCCAATCGTGGCCAAGTTGGAAAAAACTTCATTTTAAAATGACATGTATTAATTAGTAAAGACTAAAGTTGTTTGTGTTTCACTTTCGATTTGATGAGAGTTATACATGATTTATAATAATTTCATATAGATAAATGCCTTAAAAAAATGTTCTAAGTTTCTTTATATCAATATTATGGTATACAGTGTGGTGGTGGTGGTGGTGGTGGTGGTGGTGGTGAGGGGAGGGGGTTGGCATTGGACATAGTCCTTTAGCCACAGAATTTGTGTGTAATTTAAGTTTATATTTTTAAGTTTGTTGCTCTAATAAACTCAACTAGGATATCGAAAATATCTTTACAACTCAGGCTTAATAAATTGGTGATGTTTACCGGTAATTGAACATTGTTAAGTATCAATTTTTTTAAAAGGATTGTTCTAGGCTGTCTGAAATATTCGCAATAAAAAAATATGTGATTTAGGTCTCCAATGGAAACGCCATCACAAGTGCAAAGAGGAGAATTTTCTACACCAATTTTGTGTAAGTGAGAGGGAAAACAGCCATGGTTTAGCTTTAATCTAGTAATCGTGGATGAATAGAACTTTGAGACCGAGTAATTGGATATGTGAGGGATTGTCTTTGGAAGTTTCGTGTGAATTAGCGTATAGTGATTATGAGACGTTTTTGTAAAATTGGACCAGTATATTTCCCACTTTGCGCGAATATCATGCTTGTATGTTGATTAAATCCTCATTAGTAACTACGTTATTAATTTCTCGAAGAGATGTAGCTTCTTTAGCGAGTTTGTCCGCAATTTCGTTTCCTGCAATCCCAGAATGTCCCTTCGTCCATATGAAAAGTACACTGGTACCTCCTTTTTGGAGATCCACTACCTTCTTTTTAATATCAAAAATTACATGATTGTTGCATGACTTATAACAGGCATTACTAATCGCTTGTAAAACAGATTGTGAGTCCGATAAAATTACGTAATTACATTTACTTAAATTATTTTCTGTTATCCAACTCAAACTACGCAGTATTGCGTAAGCTTCGGCTGTATAAATGGAGCTTATATCCGGCAGTGCAAACTTAAAAGATTGTTTGTTATTAGATACAAAGAAAGCACACCCTGTACCCTCAATGCATTTGGAACCGTCGGTATAAATGATTATGTCTTTATTGTGACTGCTCAATAAGGACCTCAGAAGGTTATCATTGACTCTGGGAATAGTTGTGAAGCTAGGAAATATGACTGTTGGCTTGAATAATAAAACATCATACTACAACATGAAAATCGGATGTTTATCACTACATGTTATAAACTTTTCATGTTTGCTTGTGTTTGGTAATGCATCTGCTAGTGGAGGGCTATTTTTTATGTTCCAAAATTTATTAGTAAAATTTTCTATTGAAAGACTGTATATATTGTTGAGAATTATATTACTATTATACGATCTTAATTTAATAATAAATTTACAGGCTAAGAATTGTCGTCTTAGGTTCAAGGGAGCTTCTTGGGCCTCAGCCAGAATAGCAGGGCATGGAGAGCTCTTCATAGCACCGATGCATATGCGGATAGCTTTATACTGAATACGATCTAATATTTCTAAATTTGTATTAGATGACGACCCATATAGCACACAACCATAATCTAAAATAGATCGAATGTAAGACCTGTAGAAGGTTAGACTAACTTTCGGATCTGCACCATGTTTGCTTTTAGAGACACACTTTAGTATATTTATGCCTTTTTCACACTTATTCTTGATAATGTTCGATGTGTTTAGACCATTTCAGTTTATTGTCCAAAACTATACCTAAGTATTTATAATGGTCTACTATTGGAATATCAAGATTGCAGAGTGTAATAATATTTGGTGTCCTGAGTCTATGCCTGGTAAAAATCATAACTGCCGACTTTTCCGGGGCTATGGTAAATCCATTATCAAATAACCACTGTTTTAGGCAGTACATTATGTACTTTAGGTCTTTTATACATTCGTTATATGTTTTTTGGTTGGTGTATATGCATATATCATCTGCATACTGAATTGTTTTTATTGGGGGACTAAACATACCATGCAAATCCTGAGTGTATACATTAAATAACAGGGGACTCAAGACAGAACCCTGTGGGAGTCCTTTAGAAACAACTCTAGGCCCATGCAAATTATTGTTATGGTCTTTAATAAAGATTCTTCTATTAGTATATAATTCGGTAATTCTAGCAGTATACAGTGTGTTATTTTGGAACGCGTTGGCCGATTTTATTTTATTTTTTTTTTGAGATATAGTGCTCGATGAGCTTTATTTGACTGTTTTGAAAATTTTGTAATTTTCATATTTCCAAGGCCTACTATGCTCCTCTAAATGGGTCGATATTTCGAGATCGACTATTAGGCAATTTTTTATCGGCAAATTGGATAGCGTATTCGATTGTCTCAAATACCTCTATACGAAATTTTAACTCGATACTTCATATAGAGCGTAAATAACGGGTGTTGCGATCTTAAATCACACACACTGTATAAAAGAGTGCATCTGAAAAAGTTCCTCTAGCGAAGGTTGAGAACTACTTACCTTCTTACCTAAAAAAATATCCTAGCGACACCGCTAAAAAAAGTGTGCGAATTTTAGACGGTATGAAACCTTTTGAAGCTATTTTATTTATTAATTTAAATTTATATTGCTCAAGTATCTCTTCACTTTTAATCCAAACGAAATAGAAAAAAAATTGAACCGCCTCACAGTGGTGCTTTTATTGAAAACAGGCGTCAAAAATCGGTAACCTAGCCAATTTTCGATAAAAAATTACGGTAGAGTTAAGTATTTGGATATGCTAAATTCAGTTATGCTGCAGAAAGTCCTTTTCGATATACCAAAAATTTATATTTAAATACAATACCTTTGCGCTTATTAACTACTTTTTGCATGTATTTATTATTACTACAAATAGGGATGATTTACCCTATTTTAGGGTAGTTTATTCGCTGAAGGCTCAAAAATGTTTAGGGTACATGGGCTTTTCTGAGATCGGATTCGAACTTGAACTCAACAAGTTCAAAATACCTAAAAATATAATTTCAGAATCTAAATCACGTGTTTTTTCAACTTTTTATTTCTACACTAGGGATTGCATTACCGGTTAACCGGTTATCAGGACAAAAAACACATGACGATCATTACGGGTTATTTTAATTTTTTACCGGTTTTTTCGGTAAATTCTGAACTTACGATATGTTACGTATTCAACGTTTCTATTTCTGTCACTTACTAGTATTCACTAAATACAGAGTGACTGTCCCAACACCGAGCACTTTTAACAATAAATAAATAATATTATAAAAAGTAAACTCCAAACACCAAGCCCTAAGAAATACAAGAGAGACATTGACAATATCTTGCGACAGGAAATTGAATATTTCACTGCCTCAAATATCCGTGGAAAACATTTAGAAGAATGTTATTACCAATTCTTATTAACTTATCGACCCACCAATATCGATTGAGGAAGGGTATCTTCAGCTGGTGGTACATATTCTATGCACAAACGACTAACAGATATAGCTTTGAAAAACTAACCCTTTTAACAGGCTATTTTTAAAAAATATTGTATTTTTAGATTAGGTATTCAGTAAATGCTCTATTTGGGTTTGTTTGTAATTTTTGTTATTTAAATGGATATTTTTGTTATTTACAGAATAATTATTTATTTAAATTTATTTCATTTATATTTTTTCCTTTTGATAAATTAACTCCTATATAAAAAAGTCTATTTGACAGTCACATTTTTGTCACTTTGACAGCGATAAAAAAGGTGCATCGTTTTTTATCACCGATAAAAATGCCTGTTCCTCAAAAGCAGAGGTACATCTAGTAGTCGCACGTCACTTTAAAATCTGTACTGTCAGCTATAATTTTTAAGTATTGTGGGAACTATACTGTACAATATGAGACGTTTTGAGAAAATTATAATTATTATTAATAAATTATTGTTGTTATTCGTTCACATATTCTGTCGTTAATTTATCTTGCCAAAAAACACTCGAGCTTTTCTTTTATGGATAAATTTCTTTTTAACTCAAAATTTTGCCAATCAGTAATTTTGCTCGGAAAACTGACATTTGACAAAATCGCTCGACCTCCGGTCTCGCGATTTTTTCATGTCAGTTTTTCTTATAAAATCACTGATTGGCAAAATTATTTCGTTACAAAGAGAAATTTATCGGATAAAAAAAAAGCTCTTGTGATTTTACTGTTGATAAAAAACCTTTTGTTTGTTCATTATATTAAATATACGTATATAAAAATGTTTTTTGTTAAATTTAGATAATTTTGTACATGGAAAAAAAACAATGGCCATTTTCGCCACCCTAATCATCCATTCTAAAAATTACCGGTAAATACCGGTTAACCGGTTATTTACATTTTTATTTACCGATTTACCGGTTATTAAAACTTCCGGTAAATTGCAATCCCTATTCTACACTCGTTTCAACCAGTAATTTACTCTATTTTCAACTTAAGAATAAATTCTAGGCTTTTGGCATGCTGAAATTTGAAATCAGCAACCTCAAAAACCCCTAAAAATATACTTTTGGAATGAAAATTACGTATTTTGTGAAATATTCATTTTTCACCCTTTTCAAAACCTATTTTAATCGACTTTCACCCTAAGAATATGTTTTTATCTTCTGGCATGTTGAAATTTGAAATCATCAACCTCAAAAACCCCTAGAAATATAAGTTTAGAATGAAAATTACCTATTTTGTCAAATTTTCATTTTCACACCCCTTTCAATCAATTTTTGGCTTTTGGCATGTTGAAATTTAAAATCAGCAACTTCAAAAATCCCTAGAAATAAACTTTTAGAATGATAATCACGCATTTTGTCAAATTTTCATTTTTACACCCCTTTCAACCTCAGTTTTACTCGATTTTCACCCTAAGAATGAAATTTGAAATCAGCAACCACAAAAACCGAGTACTTTTTACATGTACTTATTGTCACCATATATGAGGGGTGATTTGACCCTATTCTAAGGGTATTTTTTCGCTCCAGCTCAAAATTTTGAGGGTGTTTGGGCTTTTCTGAGGTCCGATTCGAATTCAGCGTCGAAAAATACATTGGACTACTCGGGTCAAGTTCCAGGATCAGGACTTTTATTTGTGGCTGGGTTGTTTTTGCTTCTGACCCAAATTTTCAAGCCGCCATATGGAAAAAAAATTTCTACAGCAAAATTGAATTTAGCATATCCAAATACTTAACTCTACCAAGTTTGCAGCTGGCAGGGGCAGTACGTTTCCACCAAGTATACAAGGTACGTAAGAAAATTCAAGAGGTGTTTGGCCAATATGGCCAATTTCAAGCATAAAAGTTCTAATGAAGGTATGCTCTAATGGTCTCCAGATAATGCCAACATAGTTGGCGAAACGCGCGTCGAGCAATAGTATTCAAGTGTTTTAGTGTTCATGGAAACTACTTTGATTTATTCTCGATAAAATATTTAGTACCAAATAGTCTTTATTAGGAAATATTTTAATAAGAATAGCAAAAAGATTTAAAAGATTGGCTTTAAAACTTTATTATCCTTTCTTTGTCATAGGAGCGATATTGCAACACGTTCGAATCGATTCATTTCTCTTAATTGACAAATTATACAATTATTTCGATATAATTTCTTACAAATCCTTGAAGTGTAGATAAGTGGCGGCACACTTTTTATCGCATCAATGACAACTTGACGTTGTCAGACCGACTTCAAACTTCCTGCATAAAACTCGGGCAAAACATTGAACTTAAGACAATTATTAACAAAAGAAGAAAAAAAGGTAAGTATAAATATTTCCAGTGTCTCTACGCCCATGAACGGTCAGGTGTTTGGTACCCGTCCGGCTAATTTGGCAGATCGATCACAATCTAAATCGACCATGACCTTAAGTCGACCACCACAGTCTATAATAATATCCAAACAAGAAAACACTTAATCAGGAAGTAGTATAATAGCTCAGTAACTTTAAGCAAAAAAATGGCTAATCTAATGAAAACAAAAGTGAGCTGGATTTTTGTATACAATTTTATTTTGACGATTTAAACATAGCTGGCGTCGCAAATTATTTGAGGTCCAAGGTCACGAAAATCGTTTTTTCGTGAATATCTCGCTGTCTGTCGGACATCAATGGAGGCTATTATGAAAATTGTAGATCTCAAATATCTCGACAAAAAAAAATCTATACATTTTTCACGTACAACCAACGGTTTAGAGAGTAACGCACTACTGGATTCCCGAGCAAGGCACATACCCCCAGTATACAGGGTGATTTACCATGACATGCGGAAAATAAAATGGTGTACTAGTCTTCTATGTGGGAAAGTCCCTGCAAAATTTTAGAGTGATCCGAGGTAATTTAGTAATTTTTGCTGCATTAAAATTTACAAAGATACGCCACTGTTACTTTACCTGTGGTCAGTAGTAGGGCTATGGATTTACTTGTGAAAGAACATATCGAAGATGTTTACATTACGTTAATTGGCATAAAACGTTAAGCTGGTGGGTGCGGTCAAAGTGCCGCGTTTATTGCTTTCGGTCGAAAAATCAGGACACCGGTAAGCATAAAGTGCTGCCGAAGTTTAGTGTTTTTGTGTTATATCTACTTGTAGAGTTCACTAGCATAGGGTCAAGGTCTTTTCTACTTATTTCGCTATTTTTGTAGTGTGATTTGATTAAAATCAAACAGTCACTTCTACCCTCGCCAGCTTTGCTGTCAATAGTGTCAATCCCAAGTCTGATAAAGGGGGAGGGGAAGTGATATGGTTGTACCGCGTTACGTCAGACTGATGAAAGTCATTCGCGGCGCATTTCTACAAAAAAATAATGTCATTTTTTTGGTCATATTTTTTTTTATTTTTCATTTTTTTACTCTTTCGGTGGGGACAACCTACTGTTAAATTTTCTGCATGTCATGGTAGATCACCCTGTATAGTCTATAAATTCAATAGTAAAGGACCACGCACTAAACTATAATGAAAAGTGGTCCCCGTTAAAATTAAAATTACCTATTGAAAAATGAAGTTTTTGGGCTACAGAACAAAACCCAGTTTCCAAAACCCACAAAAAATTGCCAGTTTTCGAGCTGCGTGCATCACTGCGCTTTTTGATTGATCTGATTTTTATTATTTTAACTATTTTTTGTTGTTCTTTACTTTTTTATATGCGATCAATCTATTTTGTTAGTTGATAGGAACATTGAAAATGTCGTTGGAGATCTCAAGGAAAATACCCGTCAGCATTCAAATAGTCCGATCAAGAATAAATAGTTTCTTCGATGTAGGTACATACCCTTGGACATAAATATGTTTGTTTGACGTTTCAACAATCATCGCTAAATATCCTGTCACTCATTCTAAAAGTCAAATATGTATTAAATATTGGTTGATCTTGGGTAACGGAAAGTGTGAGCAAAGTATATATGTATATATATGCATAGGTATATAGATGTATACAATATCCCATTTAAATACATACATTTGTATGAAATGCTAGGAAAAAGCGCAGTGATGACCATCTTCAAAAGCACGCAGCTCGAAAACTGGCTATTTTTTGTGGTTTTTGGAAACTGGGTTTTGTTCTGCAGCCCAAAAACTTCATTTTTCAATAGGTAATTTTAATTTTGACGGGGACCACTTTTCATTATAGTTTAGTGCGTGGTTCTTTATCAGAAATGAAAAATATAAAGAATACATTATAATACATCGCCACTGCGTAACTGAAGAGTGGAGTAGTTCACAGAAAGAAAGGGTCCCCTATAAACCCAATGAGAAACAACCTTGAGTCGCAGTTATCCCTCATACCATTGTTATCTTACGGGACAGTTTGTTCCTGGGAGTAGGAAGAAAGTAGGAAGCAGTATTTCGTGTAGTTTGTAACTCAGTTTAAAAAGACACAACCTTGGTTAGGAAAGGACGTGGATCTTAACAGTGGGGGTGGGTGTTAAATAACAATTTTTTTGGAGTCCGTCACAAGTCACAACTTTATCACCAGAAGTACTTCTGAATATTGTTTTGCAACCACGCGAAAAGATACAGCACAAACTGTGAATACGGAAAAATAAGATTATCTGGCTCCATAGTTTGTGGTTATTGTCATGACCATCATACCTTATTGCCGCTCCAGACGCAATTTAATGAAAATGGTTGATTGTATGTGAAAAATGTATATGACAAATATATAAAACCAATTTTGAGATTCCATTTTGAGATTATGATAACCTATATTAAAAACAATTTTCGTAACCTGAAATAATTGCGCACAGTGGGGCAGCAAAGCTAAAAACGTGGTCAAAAATCAAAATATATAATAGAGTTAACACGATCGCTCCTTTGAGCTATGTGTAGCCAACATAATAAAATGAATCGCAATTATCCATTACATGATTCATTTCAGCGTCCACATCAGTCAAAACCGAGTAGTGCAGATAGTGCGTTGTGAATTTTAAAGTTTTATTAGATCTTTTTTCTCGTTTATTTGTTTATTACTGTATTAAAATTCGAGTTTTTTGCTATGGAGGCTTCAAGTTCAGATTTGTATTACGTTTTCTAGTACTTACAATTTTGTGATAAGCAGTAATATTTTTGTAAATGTCAATTTAGAGTCGTCAGTGTAAAATGTTAATTGTTCTTAGTAATAATGAAACATTTAGTGTGGTTCCAAGTGCGACCAAGACATTTTTTTTAAATGGGTGTATCCTTTATTTATTAAATAAATATATTGCGTTTGAAATTTATGCCCATATTTTGCCCTTCACTTTTAAAATTGAAATTATTTCTAGCCTGAAACGCTTTTTAACAAGTATATTATATTCGAATGATTTTTTCGATACTTATAAAACCCTTATAAGTTAGATTTTGTAAAATATTTTCCCCATCACTAGCATTACAGAATGCATAAAAATACAAAATTTCGTAATTTTCTGTTGATATAATTTTTCCATCCCTTATAACCCACCCCCTTTTGAGAAATGATTTTATTAAATAATTTTTCTATAACCCTGAACCTATGTTTGGATCATTAGCCAAGTTTCAGATTTTTGGCCAGGTTTTCGGGTCTCCTGCCCCACTCTGCGCCGGCACGATGCCGATTGAGACTCTTCGCGCTTTCTTTAAAACATCGAAATGAAGCAGATATCAAAAATCCAGCTCATTTTCGGAGATTAACCCAGCTCATTTTCGGAGATTACTGGGCTATAAATCGAAGTTGTCACACGAAAGCGCTGTCATAAAACGAATACGAATTCGACAATTCGGCCGTGATTTATGATGTGGTGTGTCTTCATTCGTATTTTGTACACCTGTGCTCTTATCCAGTTCTGGCAGTTTTTGCAGCATTATAAAATATGAATCAAATATTCTCGGAAATCTATTTTTTACGTTCTAAAACAAATTAAACAAATTCTAGTTGTTTCAGGCTATCAATAAAATAAAAAGCCAGTTTTAGAACTAGGTAATATATTTCGAAGTGATTCAGATAGTCATATACATATTATGTAGAAGGTCTCACATTATTTGTAGTTAATGTAGAAGCGTCAGTTAATAAAAAATACACTGGGATTTGTTCTACCGGCATCTGTAGTGTTAATATATTTGTAAGAATATATCAATATTCATTAATTCCAGGTGTTTCGTAATGGTTATGCTGATTTCGTTTTTAAAGACGATATTACCGAATTGGCCTCTAGTTTATTCGCTCCAAGCACTCATTAGGTATCCCACAAGAAAAAATCAAGTGAGGTAAGATCTGGCTAATTATCTGGGACAGTTGATGTTCCTAACGCTAGAAACAATGCACACTCTAGCGTCATAAGCTGTTGAACTTGACAAAATCCTTCAATTTCTATATGAGACATTTCCGAATCTAGGCGCAATAATAAACTTTGTTAATGGTAACTACTACACCGTGCACAAATTCGAAGAAGCCCATTACACCTTTGAAACAAACGAGCATGACGACATGTAGTTTGAGAGTAAGCATAACGAATTCAAATGTATTTTTACACCGACCTCGCAATAAGGCTTAGTTAACTGGACGACGCGACGGTGACATTTTATTTCATAACTTTTCGCAACCTTTTTCTAAGACGGGTCAATTTTCTTCAAACATTTTTGTTAGCGTACTTACTGAAATTAATAATAAATTATAATTTTTCTAAAAGTTCTTGTCAACCATATTTACCAATCAGTGAAAAACTGCTGATTGATTCGATTTGAAAATAATAGATTTCAAATGCCCCATAGAAAAAATATAGAAGTGTAAAATCTGCTGAGTTCGTTGGCTACTCCATAGGTCCGCTTATTCCAATTCATATACGTTATGATGCAAATCACAACGTACACACTTTTTTATTTAATATGAAAGTGTATAAGTTGTGATTTGTATAATATTAAATAATATTTTCTAATCACGATGAAAGCAAATACATAAAATATAATTGATTGTAATCATATACGGTATGTTTAGTTTAACCATTAACAATAATAATAATAATATATTTATTTACCATTTCTTAGATACAATGTATCTATACAGGGTGCGCCACTTAAAACTCCCCAGACCTGTAACTTTCTTATTTTTTAAGCGACTACCTTGTTGGGCACATCAAATTGTAGATATTTTTAAAGCCTTTAAACGTGCGTACAGAGTGACGTCACAACTTATAGTTTAAATAGTTTGCCTGACAAGTATTAGAGTATCCAGGCGATGTCGAAGTATTCAACGTACCCATTTTACAAAAAGACTATCTCGACTTCAGTTGTTAGTCCAGTGCAATTAGGTTTATACTTCGGAACCCAGCTATAGTGAATGGATTTGAATGATTTTTTTTTATTGGATTTCTAATACCATTGAAAATTATCGCAATTTTGAAAATCCGTAAAATCCGAAAAATTTTTGAAAACTTTCATTGTACGAATAGGCTTAGAATGTCATGAAACCTCAATATTTTAAGTTTGAATAAAATAAATTTGTCTATCGTGTCGGTCTGTTTGTTAGTCTTGTATCTTTTTGGTGCTCACGATTACTCTGGAACCGTTTAAGATATTGATTTAAAAATATGGCACACGTATGTATTTTAACAAGATCTGGAACTAGATTATATATCGATCTTATTCCGTTGCAGAGTTGAAGGTAAATGGGGGTAAATAGGCAAATAGGTAAATCAAGCAATTAGGAGTGCATGAAATTGGTATTTAGTAAATATAAGAGGAGCTAAGGTCTCAAAAACATTTTTGGCAATAGCGACCTCTATTACAACCCCACCCCATTATTGAAGGGGGTGAAAAAAATATTGTGATTTAGTGTGTATACAGGAACCAGTCATCAAGAATCACCACCCCTACTACTGATGGGGCATATCATTTTATGAGTTTTTGGGGTACACGATTTCAAATATTATGCTATTAGAGTTCCAGAAACAATTATTTCCACTTAGTTAGAGTACAAATGTAGTATTTTCGTTGTAAGAGACTTAGATAGGAAGTCTTGATGTGGAAGTAGTGATTCCTTAGGCAGCGGTTTTTCTTGTGTATTGTTTTAAACTTATTTTTTCACGAATTACTATATAAATGTATTTTTAATAATTTAAGCATGAATGGCTCGTGTGAACGAAAAGGTTTAAATTTGACAGCCTGCGTCACTTTTAGTAATTTTTAGGTTGGAAATGGAAAAAAAAATTGAATTTTAATTTGTTACTAAACCCGGCCGTTTCGGGGTGCCAGAAATTCCGTTTCGTGTTTAGTGTGTTAAGAAGTTTATGCATACCGATTCTTATTACTGTTGAAATAACATATGTAAATCTGTTGCTGGCTCTTAGTCTATGTAGTATTATCCCATTGTAATAAAAAGACTCTTTAAAAGTCGAACTCCTATGCTAAGGAATAGATAATAAATTCCTGTATTTCCTATTATACCCATGATTTTCAAAGAGCATAGAAGTTGGTGCAGATTGCTTTTTACAACACATGGTACAATTAATATTTTATTGGAAACAAAAGTATTTCTACAACTTTCTCTATACTTGAGTTTGAATATTTGCCTTTTTAAACGTTTTTGTAACACAGATACCCTGAACACTTCACTAAATTTTCTCCAGAAGTGCATATAGACATGAATAGTATTGAATAGGCCAAAGGAAAATACACATTCATTAAGGAATCTCCACTGAGCTTATTTTTAATTAATAAGTTTTCAAATACGATTTATTTATTTTATTGCAAATATAGTCAATATGCGGTTCCCACGACAGTGTACTGTCGATACATGTGTCCAACAATTTAGTGCTATCACTATCACTTAACGGAATACGACAAAGTGATATATTTCTTCTAAGTTTAAAATTTGTGCATACTGTTTTATTTTCGTTTAAAATTAATTGATTTCGATCACACCAAGCACCCGTCTCGTCTAAAATTATTTTAATATTAAAGCTAAGCTCATCAGCACTATTGGAAGAGATACACACAGTAGTATTATCCACGTACATAATTGTGAATCCTTTGCTAATGTGCGACAATAAATCATTGATATAAATGGAAAATAGTAGAGCTCTCAGGATAGATTCCTGAGGTACTTCCAGAATAACGACTTGTGGGGGAGATTAAGCCTCATCATATTTAACTGTAAGGGTTCTGTTATCCACAAACGAATTTATTAGATAAACAATGTTACCTATTATACCAATATTTTCCAATTTGCTGAACAGGACATGCCTATTTACAGAATCGAAAGCTTTATAAAGATTAACTAAGACTGATACAATATATTTTCCCCTATCCACCTCACCAGGGGCGCAGCCAGGGGGAGCCACCCCCCCCCCCCCAAGCCGTCCTCCATGAACCAAAAATAAAGACGAATAATCTCTATCAGTACAAAGCAGTATTAAAACGATCCCTTGAAATAAATATTTTGTAATTAATGCCAATATTATCTAGTAGAGGAATCTATACACATCCGTTTACAACAATTTTCTGAAAAGTTTTTCTCATCCTCTGGAGAGGCCGGTTCTATTGCCGCCCCCGCCCCCAGATGAATTTTCTGGCTGCACCACTGCACCTCACTGAAAATAAAGTCAAACAATCTTCGCCAATTTACTAAGTTTTTTTATACAATTATTACACATTCAATAGGATACTCTTCGCAGTTTTCTTGTAAATAATGTTGGTTTTTAGACATCCTAAATTTTTGTTGTGAAAAAAAATTGAAAAAAAAAAACATCCAACTTGTCTGAGATTCGAACACAGGATCTTTGGATTGCAACGCAAATCAATCAATCAATCAATCAATAGTATTTATTCAGTATTAATAGTACAATATGTGCCTCCTCGGAGCCCAACCCGGAGCCAGCCACACGACCAGGACAGGTGACGTCGAGGTGGGTGTGGGGCTGGACGGGGTGGGCCCGACTCAGCTTAGAGATAGTTCGAGTGGGGGGCTAGAAGCTCCTGTCCACCGCAGGTGGACTTAAAAACTAGGTTAAAATATTTTATTGTCCACATGGACCTACAAGTAAATTAAAAATAAACACAACTCTAAAAACATTGGCGAACGCGCACTACACAATTTTGGTTATTGACACGGGAAAACTGAACGAAAAAACCCGTTCGAACAAATGACGGCCTTGCAGCCTGATCGCCGACAAGGAAGGTAAGATGGAAAGATAAAAGCTGTGATTTAAAAAATTAGGATTTGGATAAGTTTCGGCCTGAAGGGGATTTAGGGACCAAAAAATTACAAAAAACAACAAAAAGGATAAAAAAAAACAAAACTGAAAAAACATGAAAGGGAGAGAGAAAGGGGTTGAAAGATAAAGATAGGGGAAAATCTTTAGCCACTGGACCATCACATATTGCTACAAAAATTGAATGCCTGTAATATATATCTTTCGAGAATCATATTTTAACGCATTAGATATATTATTATAAAATATATATTAGTAAAGTGCATAAACAATAAATATATATATTATAGAAATAACATTTCGCAAGATTTCTATTTAAGTACAAGCGACAAAAATTAAGAAAACATTTTTTGATTAACAACTTTCTTATTTACTGATTGATTTTCTTCAAAAACAGGGTTCTTCCTCTAAAAAAAAAAGTTTTTGATAAAAAAGTGATTTGTTCAATTTTGGAGGTTTCGTAAATAGTTGTTAATGAAATTAAATGAAAAATTGTATTTTTCCCTTGGACTTTACCTGCCGTAGAACAAATTTTAGTATTCCAAAGCACTCAAGAAGAATGTCTTAAAATGCTTTAAAAAACTGAACATCGACTCAAAAATTCGCGAAGATCTCATGGTATACTCAGAATGATTCCTTGAATCCAAATATGTAAAAATATACAGGGTATTCCATTTAAAAATTGAAAGTTGCGGTAAGTTCCGGGTAAACCGGAAATGGTCTCATACCGTTTTTTATGTCCAAAAATCCAAATTTCAAATGGGTAAGTTAAAAAATAAAGGAAATATAGGGGGGAGCCACTAGCCTGGGGCACCCGGTATAGGATGACATTTTGATGTCTGAATATTCTAAGTCTGCTAAACAAAGGTTGGATCTGAAATTTACGAACTTGGTTCAAATACTAAACCATCATCGATAAAAAAGTAGACGACAAAATTCATATTTTATTATATTTACTTGCTAACTTTTCTCTTGTTCACTGATTTATAACAGACACGGTTGCGAGACGAGTTGCCGCTCGGCAGTTATGCAAATCAACGTATTTAAGCAACATTGAAGGAATGAAGTAATAATCGCTGAAAAAGTGTTTAAAACGTCCATCGCAATCGTTATTGCTTTTTGTCTGGCCAATTTAATTAAAATATCCGTAATCGTCTACAAACATACTAGGTATGACGAGCAAAAAACATTTTTCAGAACTTATTCTTTATTTTCAGATAATTATTTTGTGGTTTCCTACGAATGGTCGATCGAGTAAAATGCTCCGTGCCTCGCTTGCATTACAGAAAGCCGTAAGAAATTATTAGATAATTGAAAATAATTAATTTTAAATTATGCGGGCTATAAAAATAAACACTAAAATAATTTAAACAGTCCCGCCTAAAATGTCGTGTTTTAAAAATTGTGAAATTTTCAAGTTCTGATAATAGTACAGTAAAAATGAGCATTTATTTGAACAAAATTCATAGATAAATTATTATAGCTGCATTGTAAAAGGGCGACAAATCAAGACTAAAACACGAAAAAGAACTCTCCGTTTTAGAACGAAAATTCCTTCGCCTTATATATCAGATTCAAGCAGATACACCTCCCTTAGCCATTGTAATGGCAACCATTTCACAAAAATTGTAACAATGTAAACTAGCTAACAAACAACATTACACAAATAAGGGAGCATAATGCACCGTTTCGAATTAAACACAAATTACCATACCAGGCGCTGTCTATTTTTCGGCCGCCCTTAAAGCCAGTCATTCTTTTACTAAAACCGTTGATTGAAGAGTCTATCTCTTCACTCAACGCTAAAACTAAACTTATTACCCAGCCTTTCCAATTTTTGTTTTTATTGCTTATTTATTTTTGCTTCTAAATTATTATTTTAAATTTGAAAATAATTATAATTATTTAAAACTTCAAAAACATTTGGTACCAAAACTTAATAATTACAAAAAGTGCAATCGCTTGGCATAGCCTTCCTCTTTTTAACCCCCGACCCCAAAAGAGTGTGTTATAAGTTTGACGCGTATGTTTGTCTGTCTGTGACTTCATATCTCTTCAACGGGTGATCCGATTTTGATGTAGTTTTTTTTTAATTGAAAGAGTATTTTGTCGAGAAGGTTATAGGCCATATTAGATTTTGATATTTGGTCGCCACCTTGAATTCGCCATATTGAACTTCTCTAGAAATTGTCCGATTGAAGTAAAATTGAAAATGTGCAGAGAATTATGGTAGCCGAACATGATTTAGGCCTCATTTTGATTCGGTCATATGAAACTGGTACGATTAGATACGTTGGATCGGGGGTTTTTAAAAATTGCCAGTTTTACTTGTTGCGTTTCATTGTCTACAGCAGGTATTTTCAATGAGTTGATTACATGTCACAACAATTCAAATTTAAAATAGTGCATGTGTTTTTCCTACAACGAGTTAGGTATATTTGTTAAATTTTTTAGTTATAGATATTTTACAAATTCACCGAGATAAAATTATTTACCTTTTTCGAAGAAGTGATTTTCACAATTTTTTGAAGCACGGTAAATTTTACGTGATTATTGGGTCATATAAGGTCGAGAGCCTATTTAAGACCGTAATTTGTTTGCCTTTATTGCCATTAGATGAAAATTCACCAAGTTATGGCTCTAAATGTTCCAACAATACATGTGTTTAAAAAGCAATATTTTTTTATATGACATGTTCAGAGTGCTATCTAAAAAAAATGACCACCCCTTTTTTGTAGAACTACCTGATTCAGATGCATACAATTATTTTTGTTTCTTTAATTGTTGAATGTAAGTGATATCATGGCCCTAGGTCTTATTAGTTAATAATTTAAGGAATTTGTAAGTCCTCGGTAGTATAGTGGTAAGTATCCCCGCCTGTCACGCGGGAGACCGGGGTTCGATTCCCCGCCGGGGAGGATATTTTTTATGTTATTTTATTTGTTTTTAACTTATTATTTATTATATCATATTTGCATTGACATTATATTTACTTTCTTTATTAATTATTATACTCTTCGCAAAAACGAAGAGCATATTGTATTTGATCGGCACATTTCTAAAATCGTAAATATCGCTCGTAAAGAAAAAAATTTCATATCATTGTGTCAGTGAACGAATTCTGAACAACTTTCAAAATGTCCGTCACGTTTCTTGTAAGCACGATAACTTAAGAAAGAAAAGTCCGATTGTATTGAAATTTAGAAAGTAAATTAATGTTAGCTATTGTTAGATTGAAGAAAATCAATCAGTAAATAAAAAAGTTATTAATTATTTAATTTAAAAAAAATTATTCTCTTAATTTTTGTCGCTTGTACTAAAATGGAAATCTTGTGAAATATTATTTCCATAATAAATTTTTTTTTGTTTATGAATTTTACTAATATATTTCATAGAAGTACGAGTTGAAATATGTATGATTGTCGAAAAATATATATATCACAGACAATAATTTTCCTAGCAATATGTGGTGGCGCAGCGGCTAAAGTTTCGCGTTGCAATCCAAAGGTCCCGTGTTCGAATCCCACGCAGGTTGGATATTTTTTTTTCATATAATCTTTTTCACAACACAGATGGTATCACAAAATTTATGATGTCCAAAACCTAACATTATTTACAAGAAAACTGCGAAGAGTATCCTATAGAATGTGTAACAATTATATATAAAAAGCTCAGTAAATTGGCGAAGAGTACGTTTTTAGCTTGTTTTTTCTTTTTATATCACCACTCTGCATACTTCGTTTTATTAAAAATATATCAGGTTTTCTTCCTTGGTAATAGTGTTTTTGTAGAGTGACCACCCTGTTCCTATATGTTTCACTAAAAGTATATCAGGTTTTTCCTTGACAATATCCTGCAAAACATTAGGTTTTTTTGATATAGCACCTAACAGCTAAACGGCAGACAGACAGACTAACGGAATTGGAAGACCTTAGGCTCTGTTATAAATTTAACTTTGAAATTTACCCTTCAAGTAGATAGTCTCTGTTCAAAGTTAGCGAAATCAACGTTCGCCATTTTAAATTTAAAAACCGCTGCCCAAGGAATCACTACTTCCACATCCGGATTTTCTATCCAAGTCACACAACGAAAAAATTTTGTATCTGGAAATAATTGTTAATGGAACTTTAATAATATAATATTTGAAATCCTCTACCTCAAAAACCCATAAAACGATACCCCACATCGGTAGTGGGGTGGTGGTGGTGACAGGGGGTGGGAGTGGGGGAGTGGATAAATTTAAAAAATATTTTGAGGTTTCTCTAGTTCTTGTACACACACACTAAATCACATTTTTTTTCATCTCCTTTAATAATGGGGTGGGGGTGGTAATGGGGGTGGCTAATGCCAAAATTTTTTTTGAGACCTTAGCTTCTCTTGTCTATACTAAATATCAATTTTTTGAACTCTTACCTGCTTGATTTACCTATTTATTCCAAATTTACCCCCCACCCTTCGATGGAACAAGATGAAAATATAATCTAGTTCTAGATCTCGTTAAAGTACATATGTGTACCAAATTTCAAGTCAATATCTCAAACGGTTCCAGAGTAAACGTGCGCACAAAATAGTTACAGACCGACAGACAGATTTTTTTTTCGCTCAAACTTGAAATTTCGACGTTTCATGATATTCTAAGCCTATCTGAACAATAAAAATTTTAAAAAATTTTTTTGTCGTTACTATACTTCCACTGGATGTGGAAGTAAAAAGAACTAGATATTAGTAGATTAATGACATGCTATTATTCTTTAGCATACTCAGTTATTAGCTATAACATCATCATGTGGGAACAATCAGTTGAGACAAACAGAGTTTTTATAATCCAAAAAAGAATTATTTGCATATTGTTTAGCTTGAACTATATGGAATCATATCGATATACTTTTAAAATAAATAAAATAATGACAGTTATATGCATTTATATATTTAAAATTTCTTGCTTTATATATGAAAACCTGCATAAATTGAATACTAATAATAACATTCATAACTAACCCACAGAAGTGCCCAAGAAATACATATTAGAGGTTTTAATCTTAGCAAATACAAGGAATCTTCATATTGCGCTGGACAAACCCCATATTGTTCTTGTAACAATGATTTATGTTTAATCTATCATATTCTATCGTGTGCTAAAAAGTGTTTTCTCGTCCTTTTTTCATATTGCCTTTCTAATGGAAAATACAATTTGTCCTCAGCTAAATGAAACATCGTATAAAACCTACAATTATTTCAAAACCTTGTATTTTTAAAGCAAACAAAAACTAAATAATATTTTATATACATTACGTATATTATTGTACATCAATACAAATCAAATTCACACTCTTCTGGGTTCAAGGGTTACGTATTGCTATTTAAAATTAAAATGAGATGAGCTGTCGTTCCAACACCAATAATGTATGTGTTTATCTGTGTAAAGACGAGAGAATGTCTAATTTATTTTATTAAGATACTTTCATAAATAATTGTGTTTTTTTCCAATAATATAGAGCTGTTATAGTTACAATTAGCATCGGCATTATTTCTATAAAAAATCGAATATATCATCAATCTTCAACGAATACAATTATTGTCTTCATTAAAATGGAATCGACTTAAAGAATTCCTAGAATAAAGTTATAAAATCAAAGAAAATTTAAATAATATCTACACATTTGGTTTCCAAAATAAAAACTAATGAATAAACATAGGATAAAATCCATCCATATTAAATATAAATGTATAACTAAAATTAACATATTCATCAACAATTATGTAAGAATTTCTACTAACAACGTCTCGTTAGATAGAGTAGGAACTGACCTCCTTGCCCTTTAAACACAATAGTTTTTGGGTTGGCGACTTTTATGAGACATACTTCACCACACCTTCAGTTGAAAGAGTATAAAATTTGTCCGTAAGTCTTCTATTTGCAATCGTAAAATATTATAGATCAGTAAAATGAGCACAGGCGGGCTTATAGGTGAGTGCTCAAAGTATGTGCTAACTAAGGCTTCTGTACATTTATGAGAAGCTCTTTTCGTCCTCTGTCGCATACTGAAACTCTCGGACATTCAGATAGAACTGTTTTTTTTTAATGGTAAGCTCATAAAGTGCTGGAAAAGAAACGATACCTTTAACTAACATATTTTGAGATAGACAAACACCTCCAAACGTTTGCAGTGCACATTACTCTTTATTTTGTTTCACTTCTAGGACTCGTCAGATTATGGAGTGAAAATGGTTGGCACTAAATTATTTCCAGTTTCTATGATTCATGATCCGGTCTCACAATATTTGCTACAACTATTGCGATGGGTATCAAAGAAAATTTAAATGTGTCCGCTACTGGAGAGAGCTCGACACTTTATTTGAATTGTCACGTTCTTAATTTCAAATGTTCCAGTTAACGGGATAATTACCCCCCCCCAAGATTCTGTAAATCATCAATTTTTGTTTTAAAATGGTATGATTTTTGTTAATTTTGGGAAGAAAAAATTTTTAATAGGGTAATTACCCCCCAAGAAATTTTCATTTTAAATCTTTTAGGATGAAAAAATTTTTTCTCTGCTTTTCAAAAAAATTTTGAGACGATTTTAGAGCGAAAAATTTTTTTTCGAATTTCTCCCCCCCCCCCCCCCCCCCCGCGTACCAAAAAATTTTGGGTTCAATGTTACCCCCCCAAGCTCAAGGTCCAGATCCGCCCTTGGTGCTGTGTATGGCATTTCACCTCCTATATAGGGTGTGAATAGGGGTAGTTTTTACCCTTTTGTTATCTCTATTGAATCGATACCTAATAGTTATCATAAAATAAATAAAATTGTCACTTTCAGTATAAGCTATTATTCAAAGCAATTTTAGGTTGCTGTTATGTTTTTAGGGGACTAAATATAACTTTCCCCAGCCTTTTGATACCAGAAGGCGTGTATTTATTAATTTTGAGCCTTTTCCAATCATTTTCTCTGGGTCTTATGGGTTCCGCGATGGGGCCCAAAAATCAGCTATTTTTAACATTGTCCTTTGAAAGAGTGCTATAAACCCGGAACGAACTTGAACGCATTTTTAAACGACTTTAATATTGATATTATAAAAAAAAATTATAGAGGTGAAAAGTCCACAGGAACTAAAGAATAGTAAGTCTTCGCAAGTGTTATTTTTTCTACAAATTCAACATGACAGATTAATTTCCGTATTTGTTGAACGTGTGGGTTATTTAAAAACCTTTGTCTAGCCACTAACTGGCACTTATGCTGCATCGCTTGGTGATTTTGACAAAACGTACATAAAATGAGGTCAGACATATTCAACCCAACCTTAAACTTTTGCAATTAAAAACTTATAAGGCAATACGCCGTAATTGTAGCGTGTAGTGTAAGATTATATTATTATATTGAAGACAATGTTTCTTGTGCAATGCGACGATTAAACAATGCGCTAACCCACGAATCACAAAAACATATATGCGGGTTTATAACCCAAATAATTTTTTGCATAAAATGTCGGATTACAATATAAAAAATTTTACACTGTTCTACAGCATGACGTTTAACATTACTACATTATTTAATTGTTATAATAAATGTAATACTGCTACAATTATAGTATTCTATGTGGTTAATTCGCAGTAATTAGTTAATAATTTATGGCGTTAACGGCTTTGATTTATGTTATCAATTAATGCTAAAGTAGGATGTGATTAAACAGGACACTTAGTTTCATAAGGGCGGATGTTGCGTCATGATCATGAAGAATGTTAGTGTATAAAATTACTATGAGACCCAGTGTACAATAAAAATGCGACGAGAATCAAGACAAACCTTTCTGTCTCTTCACCAGAGACCAAAACCGTAATTTATTTCGTTTCGGTTTCTAAAATGGAGATAAAAACTTTGGTGACTTATATTTGTACATTTTTACAATAGTGGAATAATAGTATATTATTCAACGAGCGGTAATGTAGGTAATAAGTTGTATTTCATCATGTGAGTTATCACTATTATCGCAAGTTGAATACTATACTTTATCTACGATTATAACAATAAATATTAAATTGAGAAAATTTTGTTTAAATTACTCAGTTTGTTTATTAATAAAATTAACTGTAAAATTTAATTTTTGTACACCCTTTTATATTTGTTGTCTTCAAAGATTTAGCCACCTTTAAGCGGAGGTAGAATGTGATTTTTAATCGAAATAGTGCATAAACTGCTTGTAAACAAAAAATCAGCTTTGTAGATTTATATTCCGCGGCGGAAAATGCAAAAAATAGAAAAAGCGTCGGAAAGCTCAGTCAATTCTCTTTACGTGAGCTGTCTACAAATTTTTCGAAAAAAAACGATAATTATCGAGATATTCGAGGAAATTTAGGAAATTACACGTTTTCCTATAGAGTGTATGTAAATCTTAAAAAAATAATTTTTCTCAGAAACCTGTGTTTTGAAGGGCCAAGATTAACAGATCGTCAAAGTAGTATATGATATTAAGTGAACCTCGTATATGAGATCGATTTCAGTTAATTACGGTGACAAAATGGAGAAATTTTACCGAAAAAAAAAGGCCCAAATCCCGCCCTCTCCTTCATTTTTGTCTGAATTAAAAAAATTTAAAAAGGAGTTTTAGCAAATTCAATCCTATTTAAGTTAACTAGAATAGTCTTTTGGCGTAGGAGCCAAGATTAAAAAGTTGCCAACTGTAGAAGCTCAAAATTTGCGATTTTTTGCCGTACATGGCCAACATTTCAGTAGTTATCTTCGAAACGAAAAAAAAATCAAAATTCAGATAGTAGCAAGATTCGTAATGGAAAATACTCGTTTGACCTTGTTTTTTATTTCGAGCTAACTCCCACCGTTTCGGAGATATCTGCGAAAAAGAGCAAAAAGCAGCTTACATTTCGGAGCCGAAAAAATTGCAAAAACGTGCAATCTTAACACGTTCATATTTTTCGAAAAACACCATTAGGACGGCCGTACGATGTCGCGACGTAAAGAGGAAGTTTTCCAGATAAACCCGATCGTAAATTGCACGGCGAAATTCGAAAATTCGGCTCGTCACGAACGAATCAAAAGTAGCATTTTGTGACATTTCAGAAAATCGATCTCTTTTTGTAACATGTTTAATTTTTTACTCATTCTTGCAACACTAAAAGTTACCAGACTTTTAGTGTTGCACTTTCATCATTGATACTGTCTAAGCGATCATGAGAAAAAAATCCGTCGCCACCTCCCTGGCTACCACCTTAGTGTGTCGCGCGTTACGTCGATTGGACAGACTAGGCATGAAGATAAAGGTGATTGGCTCTGTACCTAGCGTGAGTTATAATAACTCACGCTCGGTGCTATTACCAGTTCAGTCGATAAAATTATTGACCCTGTTTAACCCATTTTATCTACTCGTCTGTAGAAACCCCATTACGAGTATATGACATCGGTAAAAATAACTCTTTTTACATATTATTTTGAGCTAAGTTCACTCCATTATTATCGAGTAGATATAAATTAATCGCTCTCGGTGGAATTTACTCGATAAAAAAAATGTATCTACATTAAGGTTATCGATGGTCGATATTTTTAGCGATGGAGACTGGTAATAGCACTGGCTATTTGTTTATGGATACTATTAATTGCTCAAAAGCAGTTCATTAATTAGTATATAACCTAATAAGAGTAGATAAAAATAAATATCTTAAGAAATGTTTGAGGCGGGGTATTTTTGCTGAAATCTAAGGAACACATATAAAGAAGTATGAGTGCAAGTTTAGCATTGAACGTGGGATGAGGTCGGGAATATACTTCTGACATTGCAAAACACCGTTTTTCTCGGTTTTTTAAGAATATCTCCGATTGCATTCGTCGAATTGCAAAAATAAAAAATGGAGATTGTTCACAATAAAATGTTGAACAGACCTATATATATAAGAACCTTTATTAAACATGTACTTAAACAAAAAAACAATATATAGTGTTTTTATAGTTATTAAGGTACCAAGGGTGTTATAAGGATAATAACGCACCGAGGTCGGCAGTGTACAATCCCGAGGGCCTCTGGCCCGAGGAAATGTACGTCGACCGAGGGCGTCACTATCCTATAACACCCGTGGTGCCTTCAACGTTTAATGCCCTGCAAGTCTGTTATTTAATTCGAATTATTTTTTTTTGACATTTACGATTTATTAATTTCACATCTATTATGTTCAGAACGATTTGATTTAAAAGAGAGTAAAAATCAAAATTGTTTGCAAACGCCGCCGTTGCATAGCAACGCATTTTGTTTGTCAATAACGCTATCATAATTTGCTTGTTTTGGGTTGTATTATAATTTTATAATGCCCTAGGGCATTATAGATATTCATAACGCCCTAGGGCGTTATTTTTCATTTAATGGATCTCAAAATAGGGTGGTTATTGTAAAATAACAGACTTGTAGGACATTAAAGAATTTAATACAGCTTTAATACTAATATGCTCTTTGCGAATGTTAACAACAAGAATGTTTCAAGTCAAAATATTTGTTTAGATTGTCAAAAAATCATAAATTGTTTAAACTTTTCGGTGTCATAAAATTGTGCCATCAAGTCAAAAAGAAACATTTTTTTAACTTTAAAGTTATTAAACATCCATAAGGAGCATATTTTTCCAAAATTTTAACTAAATCGATACATTATTTATTGAAGCTATATTAGAATATTAAAATCTATCAAACACAGTTTCCTATCTTGTATAACTATTTTCTATCTCCTTATTCGTTTTCATTTGTTGTTTTCTATTCATTTTCTAAATCTTTCTTTTCCTAATAATATTGTTTGTAAATATCCTCTGAAACTACAATATAAATTGTTCGGTCTGACACAGCCGCTTGCTCTTGCAATTGCTCGAAGCGGATTTTTTAGTCAGTGTATTTCCCGAGTAATCCAGTTATATTTATCTCTGACATTTATTTATACATGCGTCTTTTCCATTTTTATTTCAATTATTTTTTACATATTTAAACTTAATTAACATTTCAACCTGTGACCAGGAGATTTTATGTTGTTTTCCAGTTCTTTTTAAGCTTTATTTGACCTCATCCTGTCCATCGTCTGACTGGCTCTGGAGCGAGTGTTGTACTTTAATATTAAATAAATTACTGGTTTTTGTACATAAATTGCTATTTTCATTGAATAGGTTAAATTGAAAAACAAAAATGGTCACATCATATAGAAAACCTTTTTTACAAGTTTGAAGTGATCGTTATGTATATTGGGAAACACTATAAATAGTTATATTTTAAATCCAAAATTCGAATTCCTGTGACCTCAACTAAATGACAACTTTGCTGTTCATGTAAAAACTATCTTCATGAGAAATAGTAGTACCTTGCAAACCCTAGCAATTACCATATATTTGTAACTCTTGATACATATTACGTGCTTGGTACTATATGATTACATTAAGCGAATTCTTTCATGGAAATAATCATTTTTTAAAAAATATTAAGGACTAGCCGCCAGTAAACTTCCAAAGTAATTTGTTATCAAAAGACAAGCTGAAGAACGTATTAATAACATGAATATTAAGCCTTAAGAAAATTAATTAATATGGTAAAATATTTTAAGTATATGGCTTATTAAAAATTTTTAAATGAATGATATATTTCCCAATATGCATAAACCAATAAAATAGTATTAAAACCCATTGGACGACATCATGACAATAATTAATGAAGTACAGAAAAGAAGGAGCAATAAATATTAATTTTTAATATTTTAATTATATTTTGTGACATATCTTGAGACTCTCGCAGATGTAATTTTTTATTTAAAATGTCTTTCGTTAACCTTGAAACTAGTCGTGACCTTGTTCCTTTGGGTTTGATCGTCAGATCAGGACCAGATCACTCTTATTAAGGTACCAATGTACAGAAAGTAGATAATTTCGTATTAAATAATAAAGTGTGAATGACTGATTTTAAATAAATGATTTAAGTATTTTCAATATATTTTTTTCTTTAAAATGCTATGAATCCTATCATATAATTCAATACTTCGTCAGTGTTAGCTAGAAGAGTAGTTGTTTTGATTGGTTCTCCAATAATGAGTGTTTTGAAGTAATTACCTAACTAGTATATTAGCGTGCCCAGATTAGGGCAACAATATGCATATACATTTATGATTCTTTAAATATTTATAATAAACCGAAAATAAACGCATATTTCCCTCTCACTCTGCAAAATCCTATCCTTATACTTAAGGATAGGATTAGGATTAGAATGTTTACATTAATATTTTTTCACGTCACAAAAAATTCAATTTCGAAAATTCCCAATTTGCAGCATGTAGCAAAACTGATCTAGTAAGATCAGTTTTGCTACATGCTGCAAATTGGGAATTTTCGATATTGAATTTTTTGTGACGTGAAAAAATATTAATGTAAACATTCTAAATATATTTTTGCTAATAGGAAATATGGTCCAAAATGTATGAAAGTTATTTTGAATATAAAACAAGAGTTTATCTTCATTTTCAATAATATTGTGTTAATAACAAAAAAAGAAATTTCCGTTTTTTTATTTACAATAGACGTTGGTTTTAATGTGGTCGAGTCACTGGTATTATCTGGCATTCATGTATTCCAGATAATCGTTTTTAATAACATTAACAAAACATAATCTAAAATCTGAAGATGTCTTTGTATTAACCGACAAGATTTAAAAAAGGAGCAGTTTCTCAATTCGACCTGTATGTTTCTTTTTTATTACATTGTTTTTTATCCAATTTAGACGGTTTCAATGACTTTATTTTTGAATTTTAATATTAATTAAGCTTGTAATTAAACTAGTTTTGTTTCAAACTTTTACTGCTTTTTGTCACTAGTCTTCGATGTCATAATGATATTTTTTGCTGTAATTTATTAGGGTACAACTTATTAATGGTTATTTAGATGCATAAAAATAAAAGATTGTTTTATTAGTTTCTTAAAACATGATTTCAAGTCAACTTATTATAATACAGCTGTTTATTAAAAATAAATAAAGAGTATCTTGAAAAATAACTAATATAAGGTTATTCACATTTCTACATTTTACAAAATCATATTGAAGGTATGTTACATTACATAGTCCAAATCTTTGTTTTCGTCCAAGATATAACAACTCTGTGTTTCCGACTACTTACTACCTACCCATTATTATACCTAATCACACCAGATGTAGTAGACAACCCCCAAATCCAAAGCCAAGGCTGTGCGGAAGGGGTTTACACATTTGGAAAAACGCAGACATACATATATACCCACCTGTGTTGTCAATACCGGGGTCTCGAATCCAGAACGCGATAGACAGTCGGTCAGCATATTCGCCACTCAATACGCCTTAACCGACTGAGCTACCTGTATAATTTAATTAAATACTAGACAAACCCCATCGAGATTTGACGGAACGGGCATATTTGAAAATGTATCCCAAAAATAATTCTATAGAAACACACTTTGACGTATACTTTGGTTAGTCAATTGGAAAATCATAAAAAGTCCAACAAAGCGCAGATGTTTGATCTGTGCTGCCTGTCAGTACCGCCGCGCCGCGGTAAAGATCAACGTTATTTTCTCAATTGATATTAGACATTACTATAGCATAAGGTGAGCAAAAATTGGAAACAATTTATTTTACTTCCCTTTACCTAAGTCAGGGATTCTCAACAGGTGGTCCGCCGACCGGGGTCCGCGGACGATGTCTTGGGGGTCCGCGAAATGTCACTGAGATATTCAATTGTTTTGTATTTTACTTGACTTGAAGTGGTAGATTCTACATAATCTTCATTTTAAGAAGAATTTAAGCTTTTAAGAGGTCAGTATAGCGACCGATGAGGGGGTCCTTGAAAAAATCTTGTTGGGAATCGCTGACCTAAGTAATAAAGTGGAAGAATTTTCTTTTTCCAATTACGGGACATTCACTGAAGTATATTTTGATCTTCCCGTCTGTCCGTCTGATGCTTTGTACTGTATATATACTGTATACCCACGATAATGGAAAATGTATCTACTCATCGTGATTTAGTTCAATTTCAATTTAAGATATTGCGTAACATTGTGGCTGACACAAAGGAGGACGTTAAAAAGTGCTAATATTGGCCTAAGCTGGACAACGGAAAATGAATACGGTTTTTGATAGCAGTTTTCCCGTAAAATGCGATGATGTATTCGGTTTTACGGAAAAACGGCGGGAAACTGTGGAAAAGTTAAGAAAATGCTTGAGAATTTACAAAGTCCTGTCTGAGATATTCGCAAGTTAAATTTTTAAGATCCATTATATTTTACTTTAGATTATAGTGGTTTCTTTTAGTATTTTTCTCATAGGATATGATGCTCTACTTCGCTTTGCCGAAAAATGTCGAGAAAATGCTTAATAATTCACAAATTCGAGCCTGTAGTAACTTTTTATGATTTAGAGCTTATTAAGCGAAATTCAGATGGTTTCTTGTAGTATTTTCACCGTGGGATACGAGGGTCTACCCACTTTTGCAGGAAAATACGAAAAAATTAAGAAAACGTTTGAAATCTTTCAAAATCTAGTCTGTGTCATTCCCAAGTGATATTATTAAGAACCAAAATTATTTATTAGCTTGAGATTATAGTGGTTTCATCTAACTTGAAATTAAGTTAGATACTCTGGATCTTAATGGGTTCAACTTGTTGTTACAGGCTAAATATTGTAAATTATTATGCACTTTTTAATTTTTCCAAATTTCCTCAGGGTATTTCCGCATAGCCGTGTTAACCTTCTCTTTTCACTAAATAAGTACAAGAAACCACTATAATCTCAAGTTATTAACGTTGATTTTTAATATATTTCATTTAGGAATAACGCAGACTAGATATGTTGTCATCGGATATTTTCTTGATTTTCTACATTTTCCGGCATTTTAACGCAGAGTAGGCCATCGTATTCCAAAGGAAAAATACTATGAAAAACCACCTCAATTTTACTTCCACATCCAGTGGAAGTATAGTAACGACAAAAAAATTTTTAAAAATTTTTATTGTTCAAATAGGCTTAGAATGTCATGAAACGTCGAGATTTCAAGTTTGAGCGGAAAAAAAATTTCTGTCTGTCGGTCTGTAACTTTTTTTGTGCGCACGTTTACTCTGGAACCGTTTGAGATATTGACTTGAAATTTGGTACACATATGTACTTTAACGAGATCTAGAACTAGATTATATTTTCATCTTGTTCCGTCGAAGGGTTGGGGGGTAAATAGGGGTCAATTTGGAGTAAATAGGTAAATCAAGCAGGTAAGAGTTCATAAAATTAATATTTAGTATAGACAAGAGAAGCTAAGGTCTCAAAAAAAATTTTGGCGTTAGCCACCCCCATTACCACCCCCACCCCATTATTAAAGAGGATGAAAAAAAAAATGTGATTTAGTGTGTGTACAAGAACCAGAAACCTCAAAATATTTTCTTACTTTATCCACCACCCCACTCCCATCCCCTGTCACCACCCCCGCCCCACTACCGATGTGGGGTATCGTTTTATGGGTTTTTGGGGTAGAGGATTTCAAATATTATATTATTAAAGTTCCATAAACAATTATTTCCAGATACAAAATTTTTTCGTTGTGTGACTTGGATAGAAAATCCGGATGTGGAAGTAGTGATTGCTTGGGCAGCGGTTTTAGTTATATAGTCTGCATCTTAAAAGGTTAAAATTATGATTATCTTAGGCTAAATTTTCTAAGTTTTCAAGCATCTTTTTAATTTTTACGCCTTTTCCTAACATTTTCCCGCAAAAAAGAGTTGACCTTCCTATCCTACGGAAAAAATATTACAAGAAACTACCTGAATTTCACGTAATGGATCTTAAAAAGTTTAAATTTTGAATATCGCAGACTCGAATTTGCAAATATTTGGGCATTCTCTAAATTATTCCGCATTTTCCTGACATTTTTCGGCAAGGCGAAGTAGGGAATCATATTCTACGAGAAAAATACTAAAATAAACCATCATAATCTAAAGTAAAATATAATGGATCTTAAAAGTTTAACTTGTGAATATCTCAGACAGGACAGGACTGTAAATTCTGAAGCATTTTCTTAACTTTTCCACATTTTCCCGCCATATTTTCGCAAAACCGAATACGTCATCGCATTCTACGGAAAAAACGCTATCAAAAACCGTGTTCATTTTCCGTTATTCAGCTTAGGCCAAAATTAGCCACTTTTTAACATCCTCCTTTGGTTATTGTACTGAGAGTGGTGGTATTTTACTTATAAAAGTTTTTCGTTTTATACGATTATATAATGATTATTATTTGACATTTTATGTGGTGAGTTTGTGGTTGACTGAATAGATGTATCAGTTGACAATTAATATGCAACCGCACAAGTTATGTTGTGATTAAACAGTTGCATAAACAGTGTATTCTTTAAGTTTGTTAGTAATAGGGGAAATCATTCCTTATTTTTGTGGAATTATCGTTTTATCTTCTATATTTATTCAAAAAATTGATAAGAGTATTTAACTCTAAACAACAAGATTAGGTCCAAAAAACGTTACTCTCTGAGTATACGACCTTTGTTGTTGTAACCATTACTTACGAATAATGTTGAATAAAGATTGTGATCATCTCTCACTTATATCAACAAATACTCGTAAGTCATTATCCAGACGACATTAAGCTTTCCTAATTCATCGAATCTCTTATTCGCAATTTCCAGTACTTGCCACGAGAGCTCTCCAAGGAGTACAAAATACGTTTAATAATTACATTCTTATTACATGAAAGATAGACGTGTAGACATGTAGAAATTGTTTTATCTCCAACACTAATTATTGAGATAGGAAGTCGAGTAAGAAATTATGGTTTTTCTAAATAGGAAATAACAATGTTCCGTTAAGAAACAACAAATATATGATATTGCCGACAATTATTTATGACATACTTCTTTGGTTCTTTCTTTCATCTAAAGTTTACAGAAACTGCTATATAAATTGAAAATTTAAAGGTTTTTGATATCGTTGTACCGTATCCACCTCTCAATATCATTTTCACAGTCCAATTAACAATATATGCAAAAGTGGTTTCTCCTCTGTTTTAGGTTATACTTTTTATTTTCAATATTATAATTAGTGAGTACTCACGTGTATTGTTAAATACTCCGGTAAATGAAGTCTTTCCTGCTGGACGCATTATAAGTAAATAAACTAGAAGCATTTAACTCTTCGCTGGATTATTCATTTTACTTCCACATCCAGTGGAAGTATAGTAACGACAAAAAAAAATTTTAAAATTTTTATTGTTCAAATAGGCTTAGAATGTCATGAAACGTCGAGATTTCAAGTTTGAGCGAAAAAAAAAATTCTCTGTCTGTCGGTCTGTAACTTTTTTTGTGCGCACGTTTACTCTGGAACCGTTTGAGATATTGACTTGAAATTTGGTACACGTATGTACTTTAACGAGATCTAGAACTACATTATATTTTCATCTTGTTTCGTCGAAGGGTTGGGGGGTAAATTGGGGTAAATTTGGAGTAAATAGGTAAATCAAGCAGGTAAGAGTTCATAAAATTGATATTTAGTATAGACAAGAGAAGCTAAGGTCTCAAAAAAAAATTTGGCATTAGCCACCCCCATTACCACCCTCACCCCATTATTAAAGGGGCTGAAAAAAAATGTGATTTAGTGTGTGTACAAGAACCAGAAACCTCAAAATATTTTTTTACTTTATCCACGTGCTTACAAGAAACGTGACAGACGGACGGACGGACGGACAGACGGACATTTTGTCAGAATTCGATCACTTATACTATGTATGATATGAAAATTTTTTTCTCTATGAGCAACATTTACAGTTTTAGAAATGTGCCGATCAAATGCAATATACAGGATGTTTCAGGTATGCGGTAATTAATTTTTAGTGGTGATTCAATCTCAAAAATTATTTTTTTGAACTTTCCTTGGAATTTTACTTAATATCTCAGGTACCCTTTGAGCCTACATTGACCAGTTTTGCACGTGATCTGATATCAGTAAAGGTCATTATTTTATGTTATTCATTAAGGGTAAATTCAACCATGGGAGCACAAAATGGAAAGGGGGCCTTTCTCGTCCCCTCCCAAACTTTTATATGTATATTTTTTGTGATTGTCGGAATATGATTCCTTCATTAAAAGTACACAAAAAAGCTTATCTTGTTGTAACACCGTAGGACCGAGTTCGAGAAATATGAATCTACAGAAACATACGCATTCCTCAGACTTCAAAAACATAAATAAAGACGTCCCGTCTCGCTCTCCCGTGTAATTTGAAAAAACTTCTTCTTTCAGCACTGATCAACCTATGAAGTTTGCTTTTTATTAAGTAATTGATTGCAATGTTGTTACACATTTACAGGCAATTTTTTTAATATTTTTTTTACATGGAATCATCACTAAAAATTAATAAGTGCATACAGATATGCAGTCATTTTGTATAATTTTCGTTTTCGTATTTGCGAAGAATATATTAAATATACACGAGCCAACCAATATTTCAAATATTGCATCCACTATATATTTTCTATTAATGCCAAGAGCAATAGGCATGTCCACAAAATTTTAATTTCAATTGGAAATGATAGATTTATCGGTATTGCAAACTAATGTACCAATAAAAAATACATATATTTTTATTTTGCCAATTCTTATTATTCACAATAGAAATCACCCCAACGCAACGCAGCGAGGCAAAGAATCGTTCTCAAGGTAGAGGCTAGTAACTCATGACGTCACTCCCTTGCGGGCACGCCGCACAGTGTGGAATTTACGAGTTCTTTAGGTCAAAATTCGACTCCTCCTTTGTAATTCAAGCAAAATCATTCATATTTAGACTCAAAATTTTCGTAATACTGAGCACTTTAATGAAGAACTCCGAAAATTGCAATCCAGCTTATTTTTGACAGATGACAGCTATCAAAAGCCTGTAAAAGTTGTGAAAACCCTATAAAGGCAGAAATTTTGAATTTTTGAACCATTCTATTTGAATGAAATAATAAAGTTTTAAAATATGACAGATAGCACTGCACTAACTTACTGACCAAATTTCAGTACAATCGGATTTTTCTTTCTTGAGTTATCGTGCTTACAAGAAACGTGACGGACGGACGGACGGACAGACGGACATTTTGAAAGCTGTTCAGAATTCGTTCACTAACACAATGATATGAAAATTTTTTGTCTGCGAGCGATATTTACGGTTTTAGAAATGTGCCGATCACAATATACTCTTCGTTTTCGATTTGCGAAGAGTATAATAACAGTGTCTAGATTCTGCCTTTATATTGCTTTCACATTTTTACATGATATTGACAACTGTCCCGTGTCAAAAACAAGCCGAATTGCAATTTTCGCAGTTCTTCATTAAAGTGCTCAGTATTACAAAAATTTTGAGGCCAAATAGATTGATTTTGGTTGAATCACAAAGGAGGAGTCGAATTTTTACTTAAAAAACTCGTAAATTCCACACTGTGCGCCGCGCCGGCATGTGTGTGTAATGCGGGCCCGTTTTTTTTTAATTGAAAGGCTAACGTAATATTATTGATCAGCATGCTTTATCCAAAATGAAAAGACATTTTGATTTATGATTTTCGAATTACGGCCCCCTAAAATTATATTTTTCAAATGTTAAACAATTAATAACTTTTAAACGAACTGTATTTCGAAAAAAAATCGTTCTTCATTTTCTATTTAAATCCATCCTTTCTACAACCCAGCATCATCAATATTTTCAAATTTCATAGAATAAGAATTTTCATTGAAAAATTACCAATCATTTTGAACCGGCAGACCTGTAAATTATACGTGCATTAAGGATTGCCGAATTTGAAAGCATAGATGGAACAGTGGGTGATAGAAAAAGTGATTTCAAAATTTGTGGACATACCTATTGTATTTATTGAGCATATTCGAGAATGGCATCTAATTCTCTTTTTAAAATATTTGTGTCACTTTTTACTAGTTATTTAACGTCCAGGAGCCGCTTTGAATCTTCTCTTGAAAAGAAAGAGGCAAATGCAACATATTTTATGTATATTATAAATTATTAATAGGAATTATATGATTGTGTTAGTTTAGGAAAAAATCCGCCCCTGTTAACGTCTCGGATACGTTTTTTGTAGCTTGCGTGTCTTTGGACATCAAGGCTTATATTTTCCCACTCCTGGGCAAATGCAGGATACGACAAAATTCTCTAGTTCCAGTAGTACCAGAGTCTGCAAAAATACTGATAAGTTGTTTCAACTAGAGTAATGAATCACCATTATTTGTTAAAACGGGACAAAATAATAATCTATTAATCTAGAAAGAACCGTCGACGATAATTAAATCATTGGTCCGTAATTATTTAAAATATTTTATTATTGTAATATAGAATCAACGTTAATCTAATTATTAATTAAATATTAAATTATGTACAAAACACTTATTTTAATACTACGTAACTAAGAGTCGTTATATTTTGCCGTGGTATACTGAATTGGCCTTCTTTGTTGCAGGGAAATGTTGATTTCTTCTGGAGACCTGAACACCTGCCCTATGGTAGCCTGGGGCCTAACCGTCGAAGGTGAGTGTTGTTGCTGTTGTTGTGGTAAACGTTGTTGTAAAGGTACGCGTATCTAAAGAAGAAAATAACAATTAATGGAAGATTTAATGGCGCCAATAAAAATGGAAAAAGCCAAACAAAGCTGCCGCTACGGACACGTGTTTTCGTAGTTATTGCTCCCCATCAGCTAGATTACCTTAGAGAAGATTGTTATAAAGACCAAAACTAGCAAATTTGGAAAGTACAGTACCCGGTATTCTATTTTACACTTTCGTACATCATATGTCACTTATAAGACCTCAAATGATTCTTCAAGCTACGATACCTTGATGAGGAGCAATAACTCCCAAAATCGTGTCCGCAGCTACAGCTTTGTTTCATATTGGGGTATATAGCAATTATTCTTGCTTTCTATAACAATTAAATTGCTTACGTAGTCGATGGTTAAGATGTATGACGTGTAGTAACAGTAATAAGAGCAAAGCTGTGCCGAGCACTGACAAAAAATGCCCGCGAGCACTAAGCACTATGCACTTAAAAAAGTGCTTTTATTTTTCGGGCACTAAGCACTGTGCATAGTAAACTGCTCGCGGTTGCTAAGCACTCTGAAAAAGTGCTTTAAATTCATGAGTATTAGGCACTTTTTAAAAATATAAATGATGAAGTATCTATTATTCTATTGAATTTAAATTATTTAAAAAAAAACGATAAGGACCAACTAGTAGAGTGGCAACCCAGAAAGAAACGGCTATTAGTGAAACAATCTTGTAACTTGGTATACTGATTTCTGTCGTTAAAATGACTATTTTTCCGAGCAGCGCCAAATCAAAGTGGCTTCCGGTTTCAAGATGGCGGCCGATGTAGAAAGTTTAAAAGGACGACTTTTCTATCTAATCTATTGATGTTACAAAAAAAGCTGTTAAGAAAAATTGTTCCAAATTAAATTCTGAATAAAAAAAGTTTAATATAGCTTTTTACCTAAAGCTAAAAACAAAGGCGGTACATAGAAACACATAAAAAAAGTTACTTTTTATTTGTAATTTAAAAGTTTACAAGTTTTTCAACTAAATAAATTACTGTTAAAGAAAAAAATTCTTAAGAAAAATATTCTACATTAAAATTTGAAAAAAAAACTGTATACAACACTAAAAATAAACCCGCTACACGGAGAAATACTAGAAAATGATTTTATGTATATCTTACAATCAAAAGCAATAATTATAATGTTCTTGTTGAGTATTCCTTTATGAGATACTGAAGACACATTATTTTTCAACCTAAAAATACTTAATAAAAGTAGTAAGATTTTTTCAGTTAAACTTACATACCTTTTTTTAAGTTAGTTGCATTCTCCTTTACAATTTGTGCAATGTAAGTGCATTACAAGCAGGCTTTTTTTACAACCATATTTGCTTTCAATATATCCTTTTTGTACAACTACATTGAATTAATTGTCTAAGGGTTTCTGACCAATTCTTTGGAGTAAATTGTTAGTACGGACTTGCCTTCTTATATCGACTCTTCTATTTTCTCTCATATGAGTTTTTAAACTGTCCTTTTTGTACACATCCTATACTATGCCGACATGTTTTTTTTTAATTTGACAATATTATGTTTAATATCTGGCTGAAAATCTTTTTCGAAATATTCTTCAAATTTCGAAACTCCTTAAGACAAAAGTAGATGGACTAAAGCGGAGCCATCATAAATTAAGCAGCCGTAGTTACTTTCCGGAGTAATATTTGTCTCATTTTCAGTTAATAATGTATAATAATTTTGTCTACACGATTCGCTTACAGGACCGAGATTTAAAATATTATGCCTCCTAGTCCTTTAATTTATTCTATAATTCAACTCTAATTGTTATTTTATGGTCAAATGATAATTATTATGACAAGTATAGAACATTACTTCGCGTATTTTGTAAAATTCAGAAGAAACTGATTTTGTGATATTTTACCCCGTAAAGTCTTAATTTTTAGTTCTAGAAAAAAACTTATAAGAACTTTCTTGTTCAAAATTTAATGCGGAACAATTTTTCTTAATAACGTTTTTTCATAAAATCAATAGTTTAGCTAGAAACGTCGAACTTTTAAATTTTCTAAAACAGCCGCCATCTTGAAACCGGAAGCCATTTTGATTTGGCGCTGCTCGGAAAAATAGTCGTTTTAATAACAGAAATCAGTATACCAAATTACAAAATTGTTTCACTAATAGCCGTTTTCTAAGAGTTTTTACTGTGTTTGCCGCCATGCTAAACAACGAAAATGTCAATAGAAATAATAAAATAGATTAGCTGCTCATTAAATTTTTTTTTATATTTTTAGTGATCTCGAATTTAAACTTTTAAATCTTTAGTCAGGTACAAGGTAATCACGAAATATTAGACTACTTCACAGAAGGTTTTTTTCATTAGATTGTTGAAATAGTAATTGAATAAATAGTATTTGTTTAGATGAGCACAATGTTTAGCCATCACCAATTCACCAATAAGAAAATCACCTCGCTGCAGAAGTCATTTTCATCACGATGTACTCTTACCAATATTATTACCAGTCGGAAAAATACTTACAGAATGTTGGTGTTGATTTCGAGGTGCTTGTTCTTCATCATCTTCTGAGTACCTTGGACGATACGCTTCTGGGTAATACCTGTCTGAATACCTCAACGTTACATTCGGTTTGTGTTGATATTCTTCCAAGTTCACAGGTTTGTATAAAAAGTCGTTCACGAAGTGGTAATCTGAGGATGCCTCGCATATATTATCTCCACCTGGGGGCATGCAAATTAAGTGGACCTAGAAGATCATAAGACATGAGATTTAACGTTTTGATAAAAAATAATAAACATTTAAAGTGTAAGGCGAGCCAAAATTGGAATTGAGTTTTGGAGAATGCGCTAGTGACAATAAAAAACGATTTATAACAATATTTTTGTAGTTTTTTCATCAAGCTACGACCAATGCACAGAGGGCGGTATTCATTCTCATTAAATTAGTAGTGAGGCATTTTCGGAGTAACTGATATCCAATGTCAAAAGTTAAAAATTTAAAATGGCGAAACCAATATGCCCGCCATAATTGCAAAATTTTAGCATGGACAACGCACTCCTTTTTAGGTGAGTTTGGTTTTCTGGCTAATTGGTTTTTGATATTTTGTTTTCCAAGTTATTTTTTACAAAAATGTGTATTGCCTTAATTTCTCCTAGACTACTTTCGGCGCTAGAGAGCGTTCACTACTTCATTTACTATGTAGAATCTAAACAGGAAAAATTTTCCTTCATAATTTTCAATAACCTTAAGAAATGAAATCTTCAAAATATATTTTATTGTAGTTTTGTGTTTCCTCACATGAATAAAGTGCTGTTGATTTGTAATATTTCTCATATATAGGTATCAGAAACCATTTTGCGTTTTCACAAACAAATTTCAAAGTATCTCGTAGAAAAATTTGTTTGGGAATAATAAATAACGTATTCTTAGGACAACATAGAAGGGTAATTTGAAATGTTTAAAAATTATTAATATTTACCTGGTGAAACGTGAAGCCATCTGGACAAATCCATGAATGTTTAGCATTATCTTGACAATAATGGAACACCTCACAACCTAAATCTTCGTCGGCATAGTAACCTGTATGCTTGCTAATACAGTTGAATTTGGACTGTGGCAGAAGAAGGCTCAGTCTATCTGGTTCTTCTTTTTCCTCTTCTTCCTCCAATTGATTGTTGGCGTCCTATAAATACAGAATAATTTAATGTTTCTTTTTTCATAAAAATAATCTCCATATTATGTTCTTTTGTAGTTATCTTCATACAATAATCTTTAGAACACGCAAGTTACAGGTATATTTGTTTTTTATAAATATGTTGAGAAACTAGAAAAGATACGCCAATTAACAATCAAGTTATAAAATGGGTAGTGAATGAATAGCTAACGTCTAAAAGGAACATTTTTCAGTATTTCTATAATACAATAAAATAAATTTTAATATAGGCTTTTTAGCTACATTTGAAAACTTTTTTACCTATGGGTTGGAAACTTTATCAATACCTCGATTTGTTCAATAATAAAGATTACTGTATTCTTCTTTAGCCCAAACCGGATGAAAAAGTTCACATTGTCATAATCTTCAAAGGGATTATTTTGTTGCCTAAGTATGTAAAGCCGTCTTTCGTATTCCAAAAATTCCAAAATATCCTCATCGCCATGGCTTATTTCGTCGACAACTTGTTAATAATGTAAGCAAAAAATAACTGATATTCCACGCAACCACGCACAAAACACTAACGGGCAACTTGAAATTCGAGCTAAACTAACTCTGACTTTCTTCCAAGGTTACTTTAACGTAACCAAAATAAACACTTTATCCTGGAGTTATCCCGGGTCAAACTTACCTAACCTTGTATTGATAAACCGACCTTGTAACTTTTTTTTTTCAGAAAAATTTCGCTTGTTATGCCCTCTTTTGCGTCCCAAAATAATTACCTAGCGCCCCATTAGCTTTCGAGTTATTAACTATTGAATGTCAGCTTTTTACGGGGGGACGCAAAAAGGCACCTGCTGTTCTTGGCAATTTGAGACGATTTTTGCATTTCTTTGTTAATATGATAAAAAAAGCATTAACTTAGCCCTCCCCTCACATTTAATAGTTAAAAACTCGAAAGCGACTAGGGTACTAGATAATTATTTTAGGGTGAAAAGGAGCGCAAAACGGGTGCAATAAAAAACAAATTGGAGGCGGCAACTTAACTCATCTATAGTAATACTCACTTGTATTTGCTCCTCTCGCCTTACGTATTGCTGTGGTACAGGTCTCCTGTCAGGTTTCGGCGTGGCAGAAGCGAACACCCTTGGAACCGTCGTTCTTGCTGGCAACGGGTAATTTTGGTTCGGTTGAAGAGGAGTTGTCTTTAATTGTACAGGGTAGTTTTGGTTAGCGAATGTTGGAGCTCTGTTTTGACTAGATTCTGCTTCGCTGCAATGGTAATAAAAATCATAATAATAATAATTGTCAGCATAATACTGAGAAATAGGGAACTTGCCCAAAAAATAAAATTGAATTAAAATACTCAAAATCGTTAACTAACATCATTAAAAACCTCATAGACAACAAAAAATTTAAAAAAAAAAATCCTCCAGAAATATAAGCGACTAAAATCTGCCGGATTTTACCCACTCCTGAAACGTGACGTCAGAGGGTGAAAGTCGGATAACGGCGTCAAGCGACACCGATTCTGCTTTCGCATGCTCATTTGTCAGAAACAACTAAAACAACAGTGGACACAAGCTAACCTAAAATTCGTTGGAAAAACATCTTCAATATTCTGAAATGTCACAAAATGCTACTTTTGATTCATTTGTGCCGAGCCGAATTTTCGAATTTCGCCATGCAATTTATCATCAGGTTTATCTGGAAGACTTCTTCTTTACGTCGCGACATCGTACGGCCGTCCCAATGGTGTTTTTCGAAAAATATGAACGTGTCAAGATTGCATGTTTTTGCAATTTTTTCGGCTCCGAAATGTAAGCTGTTTTTTGGGAGTTAGCTCGAAATAAAAAATAAGGTCAAACGAGTATTTTCCACTACGAATCTTTTGCTATCACTAGACTTTTGATTTTTTTTTTTTTCGTTTCGAGATAACTACAGAAATGTCGGCCACGTACGGCAAAAAATCGCAAATTTTGAGCTTCTACAGCTGGTAACTTTTTCATCTTTGCTCCTACGCCAAAACACTACTCTAGCTAATTTAAATATAATTAAATTTGCTAAAACTCATTCTTTTATTTTTTTAATTCCGACAAAAATGAAGGAATTAGAGAGGGCGGGATTTGGGACTTTTGTTTTTGGTAAAATTTCTCCATTTTGTCACCGTAATAATCGGTAATTAATTTAAATCGATCTCATTTACGATGTTCACTTAATATCATGTACTATTTTGACGTTCCGTTAATCTCGGCCCTTCGTAACAAAGGTTTCTGAGAAAAATTATTTTTTTCAGATTTACATACATTCTATAGGGAAACGTGTAATTTCCTACATTTCCTCGAATATCTCGATAATTATCGTTTTTTTCGAAAAATTTGTAGATAGCTTATGTAAAGAGAATTAATTGAGCTTCCCGACACTTTTTTTATTTTTTCTCTAACATAAAAACAAAAGACTTATGACCGAATATGCGGACGTCTCAAAGCCAACCGCCGCCTAGTCTATTAATTAGGTGAATGGCTAAAGTACGCCATCTGTTAGACACCACGCGAGACCAGTTTTCACCCGGTGACGTCACAGTGCTTTTCGTGAGGATTTCAACTTTAATTATTTTTTGCAAAGTAAATATTGCAATTTACGAGCTGATATTCGGTATGGCGTGTTTTTATACATAAATACACACTTTAATGAAATAAAAAAAAATGGGCAAGTTCCCCATTCGCCTTTAATCCCCAACTATCGGAACCAAAACTCTGAGTATAACAATTAAGAAACGATCACTAAAATACGATAGATATCCTCCCATATTGACAAAATATAAATCAAATAATACATAATTTTTTTATTAAAAAAGAGTAAACATTTTTTTAGCAGTTATGGTTGTCACCCTGTTAAGAATGTTAATACAACCATGTCTCAATTAATAACATTAGTATTTAGAAGAAAACGACATTTTTGAAATTGAAATTATTTTAATAAACTCGCATTTCAGTGACCGTCTCACAGTAAGGAGATTTCACAATTCTCAGTTTCAACAAAAAACGTTACTATTTATAATGTGAAAACACGTGGCAATGACGAAGATGGAAAAAAAAATCTGAGTTATTAAGCATTTTAGTACATTCTGTTATAGAGAAGCGAGGTAGAAAACACACCTAGCAATGAGGCTAGCGGCAGTGACGTCAGTGATGCGCCATTGATGGGCGACCCAGGTGAGCGCTCTGTTTCGACACCATTGTCGGGCGTTTGTTCATTATGTGATGATACGGCAGATATTGTAAGCAACGCGTTGTTTTATTTTGCTTACTTATTAAAATGCCTTCAAGAAAGGAAAAGGAAAATTGGTGTTTTATGCGAGGGTGTAAACATATAACTTATACAGCACCCAATAAAATATTTGTGTCGATTCCAAAATGCAAGAAAACGGCTGCAAGACCAATTTTCCCCAAATAAATATTTTGAATGAGTTTTCTGTAAGATATTTTACCTTGTATTAATTATCTCAATATTTCAGGTAGAAGAGTTTGGAAAGATATTTTTGTACCTCATTTTTACTCACTATAGGCTTAGGTATTTGAAATTAGCCTATTTCTTTACAATTCTCAAGGAATAACGAAACACTTTTACTTTGTTACGAAATAACGTAATAAATACGACTACACCGTACTTACTTTGTCTTACGACGCTTATGTGAATTTTCCAGAAAAACCAAAAATGGCATATTGTTAGATTTGTAATGCACAAAATTTTTAGAGACGTGTTCGAGAAAACCGTTTTTTCTTTCAGTTTTTTGTGTTTTTAATTTGAAGGGTAAATGAAAAATTAAAAAACGTCCGGATGCTATGAAAGAAATAAATATTGAAAGCCAGGCCCTAACAGGGTGAAAGGTATCTTTCACTTTGTTTTAAGAGATACCTAGTGCAAAGGTTGAATAACCAAAATCGCGCCTATGTTATTGCAGTATCTATTAAAAAATATACCTTAAAATATTTTAACTGTACTGCCTTGGCACCGGCAAAGAGTATACTCTTTTAAAGGAACTCCCATACCATTTGCACGTCTTTTGAAAACCCGGCCTTTTGAAAACCCAGCTCCTTTATTATTTAAAAATTGGAGTCTGCACCGAAGGCAATGAACGCTTGTGGGTGGAACTACTATCATATTTTTTCAAAATTTTTTCGTATTTGTAGCCTACGATATTAGACGAAAACTACATGTCTAAATGTTTTTTAAATCTCCCTGTTGTCCAGTACTTTATTTCTATTACCAATATTTCGTTAATAGGCCAATAAGACTTAGTTACTTAGTTGTTGCATCGATCTTCTAGAAGATGAACGTTTGTGCTAATAGCTATCATAGCTCTAGTCCTTCATTCGATGGGAATAAAAAAGATGAACGTTACTTTTAAGACATTCTGTATATGTCTATAAGTTGAAGTGACTGAATTAATTTAGCCTTGTTAGATGGACGTTACTTAAAATTAATTTTACCTATCAATATTATCATAAAGATCCTCCTCGATTTCTCTATACGCCACTGTGGGTCTGAATGATCTCACAGTCGATCCAAATCCTCTATGCTGAAGATGCTGTATTTGTTCTTGTGTCAGTTGCGTGTATCCTGGAAGCTGCGTCACTGCCTGTGGTTCAGGAAAACAGTTCACTGTGGCAGCCACTAGGCATATTGCTAAGTAAACCTTCATTCTGAAAATATGAAGAATACATGCAATGAATATGGTGATGTATCTATGTATTTTATATATTTAAAAATCCCGATAATTGTATTTTTCGTTGAGATTTCTAAAAATTTTAATTTTTTTTTTAATTTACGGATTTTCGAAATTGCGGTAATTTTCAATGGTTTTGAACGTTTTTAGTTTCTGGCATTAGAAATCCAAAAAAAAAAAAATATTCAAATCCATTCATTATAGCTGGGTTCCGTCATTTCTCATTTATAATGACTAATTGCACTGGACTAATTTTCCAGTCATTTTTCTTTGTCAGATTGTTCATTTCATATAAACCACCCCCATCCCTTTCGTTTATTTTGTCACATTTTCAGTAACCCCGTCACCTCCCTAAAACCGAACGTAGTTGTTGAATGACCCCAAATGTAGTTGTATGATATTTTCTGTAAATTTTGACTTTCGAAAACAATTTACAAATGAACATTTTGCATGAAGCCCTCTACGAATTCGTACACCTTTACGTGTAAATATTTAGCTATCTAGTTACACGAACATTAGAAACATTACTGACATCGAATTACAGCAAAAAATTCCATT
Organism: Rutpela maculata; assembly: GCA_936432065.2. Lineage (NCBI taxonomy): Eukaryota > Metazoa > Arthropoda > Insecta > Coleoptera > Cerambycidae > Rutpela > Rutpela maculata. Next base: position 230,549,096 of record OW386287.2, on the reverse strand, counting down.
CTGTTCAATTCCTTTAATAAGTGATTTCAAAATTGAAATACGCGTTTCTCTGTTGCCTTTATTTACAGTCACTTTTTTATAGAAATATTTAGACAAGGTTGATTCATTAAACGTTTATTCTTTTGTAATATTTTAAAATATCATTTAATTAATCAAATTTTATATTAGAAAATTATTTATTGCCGGTGTTGTCGCAATTGGAAATTTTTAAATTGAATAACGATTACTACACACTAATTTCTTTGTACGGATGTTTGAAACACAGGGCCAAAACCTGTTTAAAAGTGGGAAACGGAGAACTTTCGATTGAAGGACCGCAACTAAATATGCAACTAGGATGTAAGATAAATTACGAAACAATCGAAACATATTCACTGAACTTCAGCAAGCCAAATATTCTATTAATCTCCCTCATATTTATCTCCTACAAAAGATATAAACATATTGAGAAAAATATACGTCCTCGTTCCGGCAATTTATTAATTATAAAAGAAGTTGTTCTGGCCTACCAAACTTTATGAATTTCAATATTGAATATTTATCTGATCCTCATCCTGATCCTCAACTCAGTCTTTTGTTAACCGTTTTCAACAAAGTATTTCTAAATCTGAAAATATCACTTATAATTTTAAAAATTTTGTTTAAATATAATCTTTTAAGGAAGACTGAATTAAAGAAAATTAACCTCTAGGCCTGACGGTATTCCCGCATTATGTGACTGGTGCTATTTTTGCTATTTTACATTATTCCTAAAGTCCTCTAAATTTCCATTGCAGTGAAAATTATTAATTTCAGTAAGTATTTAAAAATTGTGATAGATTCGAAATTTAACTACCGTCTGCGTCTGTTAGTAATAATACATAGTATTACTAAAGCTTTTGAAATTCTCTTACACTTTTTTATTTTTAAAGACATCAAATATTAACAACTTAACACCGATTCTTCCAAGGCCTTCAACAGTCACCAATTTAATTTAATATTCCTGATTCTACTGATAAGGGTATACAAACAGACGTTATATATACCGACTTTTCAAAGGTTTTCGATAGACTGGACCACAACAAATTTGAATTTCATAGCTTTTCGGATAACCTCATTGCACTACATCAGGAGTCATCCAAGGTTAAAATTTAGGTTCTCTTTTTTAAATTTGTTTTATAAACGATATATTATTAACTGCCTTTCATACGCGGATAATGGAAAATTATTTTGTAATGTTGAGACTGTGGAGATATTTTAAGTATGCTTAATTTCCAAATTCCTAGGGCGACATGTAGACACAACAATTTATTTTATTTGCCATTTTCAAGAACAAATATAAATATGAATTTTTTTTTTTGTTGACTTACGTTAAACTGTACTTCACATATTCACTTTATGTTTTGTATAGTTTAGTTTTATTAGTTTAATTCAGATATATGCATAATTTTTTTATTCGCACTCAAGTGACTGAATCACTTCTGTAATTGGGTTTTACTAGTTGAATAGTACACCTACCAAATAAACAAATAAATAAATAAACATTGCCAAAAATATTAGTTATTCAACTTTAATAATTCATCTGTATTTCATTTGCAATCAGTTTTCACTGGTAAGGAGTTAAAGCTCTTGTAGATTATGGTATACGCACATATCAGTAGACTTTTTCCATTATACAATAAATAGCGTTTACAATTTTTACATCAGAAGCAATTAAATGTCACATTCTATACAAAATCAATTACATTTCGTTTTCCTTTAACATCACCGATAAATGGTAGAGTCAAATGTCTCTTAAAGTTTATTCCTATTTAAATTAACATATTGTATGTAGTAACTAATATTATATAAAGACAATGTGTGCCATTTGCATTTTAAATTCATATCGTAAGCATGTTCATACATAATTTATCTTATTTTTCACCTAAGGTGAACATTATGTCACATGAATTTATTATAAAATATATCTCTTTTAGTTCCCATTAAAATAGAAATCATTAGAACATTTTATATTTCATTTAAATGATATATAAAGTAGATTGAACCCTCGTCTCGTTATTAAAACACACCTTTTATTTTTTTCTTCAAATAATCAAAGGGATATTTTGCATATCTTTTAAAACTAATTCATTTTCAATTAGACTCGATGAAAATTTTAATTTTGATATTTTCGATAACGTATAAAACTAAACGTTTAATGGTCTGAGTCCCCTTGCCCCCGCCTTCTATATACGTCACTGTAGAGTTGTAGGAAGTTAAATAATTCTCTACAGGAAAGTCATAGAGGACCTCTTTGTCTCCTAAAGGATATGTGTGGTGGGGAATTTGCTTAAAAATACGCATTACTTTTGGCGGTGATCACATAATAGTTTTATGTAGCTACGTCTGGTAAAGGATGAACAAAAATTGGAAATAATGCATTTTGTGATAAAAAAAAATTGTTTTATGGTAAAAAATTCGAACTTGCAATGGCATCAAAATTGGTAGTTATAAATATTTTAAGAGTAGTTGATATCATACAGTTCATCTCAAACTTATAGCAACATGAGGCCCAGTGTTTCAATACAAAGTTAAGCACTTTATCCTACAAATAAATTAGCTAGAAGTTTAGAATATGAAGTTGCAATATTAAAGTGTTTAATAAAAGCATATTCTAAACTTTTAGCTAATTTATTTGTAGGATAAAGTGCTTAACTTTGCATTGAAACACTGGGCCTCATGTTGCTATAAGTTTGAGATGAACTGTACTTGGTGTCAAAAGTTAAGAATTCAAAATAACGAATCTGATATTGCTGCCATAATCGCAATGTTTTTGCAGATTTGCATGAAATTTGATACATGGTGACTTCAACGAGACTGACGTTAAAACGTAAAAACAGATATTTTCTTTTACTTTATAGAAACTAAATAAGAAGGCCACCAAAAAGGATGAAAAAATTTAAAATATTAAAAAAACAAATTAAACCGTTTTCAAAAGAAGTCGCTAAAAATTATAGTATAAAATTTCACCATCGCCATCGCCATACGTGTACCAAATTCAATATCTTAAACGGTTCCAGAGTAATCGTGCGCACAAAAAATTACAGACAGAAATTTTTTTTGCTCAAACTTAAAATCTCGACGTTTCATGACATTCTAAGCCTATTTTTTTTGTCGTTACTATACTTCCACTGGATGTGGAAGTAATAAACAAATGACGAATTTAAACGTATTTTTAGCCGACTTTAATATCGATCTTATATGGTAATAAGTTTCAATTAACTGGGTGACAGTGTTTTATATCATAATGTTTAGTTCAAAGTGATTTTACCCATGGATTTAAATGGGCAAATTCATTTTGAACTAAAAATTAGTAAAAAAAGTTATAATAGAAATAGTAGAGTAAACGTAGTCAAAAAAGAGGCATTGTTTCGGAATAATTTGTAACTGCATAAAAATTCATAAAAACTTTTTAAATGTGTTCTAAATAAATTTAAGTTCAAAGTCTACCGGTTGGTATTGTACGCTAAATCTCTATTTGCTTATTAATAACAGAAAACTGCAAAATTAGTTGTTAAATGAAATATCTCAAAAATTAATCGAGGAGAAATCATGAAAATCAGGTACTAGGGGTTTTTGGGCATGCTGATTACGAATTTCATGTCAGATTTGGCGTTATTTCATCAAAATTTTTAAATATTTTTACAGTAGCAAAATACCCAACAAACTAAGAAAGTATAAACAATATCTAATTATACTAGATTTTAGGTTTTCTATTATAAAGAAAATAGGCGTAATATCCTAAAAATAAAGACAGATCCTTCTATATTCAGTTTTGATTATATTACAAATGGGTATGAAGGTAGCTTTATAACTAAGTCATAGTTGTAGGTAAGTAAGTCATACTCCTTAATAAATTCACTCTTCTTTCCTGCATTACCAGAACCAAATTTGGAAAGGTGTGATTTATTAAACAACATTCTTGGTTTTGTTCGAAATACTTGTTCTCTGTGCAGTACCATAATTGGCACATTATTGACCTATCGTACTGTACATTTTACAGAATGATTGAAAGTGAAATAGCTTGCTTGAAACCACAGTAACAAATTGCATTTACTTTAATAAGTATGTAATTACTAATCACGAGAACTGTTTTCTTAAAAGTTTGTACATTCTCTTAAACTCATATTATATATGCTAATAACAATTATCGATAATAAATGAAGTATAATATTTAGTTTACTGGTGAACGACATCAAAATTATCGTATAAAAAAATTAGGATAGGCCAATAGTAACAACATATATTTTTTATCGAATTAAAAGTGTTTCTATACAAAATCCACAGTTAAAAATCGAAGAGTAGAATTATTTTGAGGACACGCAATGAACGAATTATATTCATTTTTTTAAAATTTGATTATATGTCATCAGAGAAATTATTGACTCAATGTCATGAACCCAAGAAACAGCTAGGTAACAAAAAACCTGCAGTTTTTACAAATTAATTTTTATTCTAACCATTTGTAATACAACACCAAGTTGTAATAGTTACAAGTACTTTTTTATTAGTTCGGAATGCCTTCTGCAACATAAAATATCTGCAAGTTGCATTGTGTGTTGCCTAATAGTACAGCCAAGAAATTAATAATTACGACATCAAAATCTAATAGCTTAAATAAGTATGTTGGAACTAAACTGTTAACTATCACCATTGGCTTTTATTGTCTGTCAACCACATGAAATATTTGAAATGCCAATCTAATAGTAGAATCGTATTAACAATTCTTGAATTATTTGCATGATCATATACCCTTCAGAGTTTCTACAATAGTCTTTTTTTTAACCAACGAACAAATTTAAAAAAGGTTGTTAATTTGATCCTTATGTAAAATTGTTTAACGTGTGTTAATCATTAGTCTAGATCGGCTTTCTTTGAGATTTTTTCAAGTGCAAGGTATGGCTCGCTGGTGGTCCCATTATAGTTTCTTTAAGCTACCTACGTCTAATGTAAGAAGAGAAAAAATTGGGAAGACTTTTTTTGAAAATATGGTGAAGGCGCTAGTGTAAAAATCGAATTTCGGCAGAATTGCTTTAAAATTGGTAGTTAGGCATTTTAGGAGTAGCTGATATCGAATATGATGTCAAGAGTTCAAAATGGAGATTTTGGGATGAAAATTATTCTTTAATGAATTTAATTACTATTTTGAACTCTAACGGACAAAGAAAATAATTTTGTCCTGCCAGATTAGTCATTTAAACCACTGTGAGGCGGTGACATTTTATTTCATAATTTTTAACACTTTTTTTTTTCAAAATATTTCATTCAAAATATTTCATTCGTATTCCATATATCGGGTGTGTAACAGGATCTTGATCAGGATCGACCCTTTTCTCCTTTAGTTTTGAAGATAATTGATTAAAATTTGGAATATCTTATATACATGATAAGCGACACTTTTTGACATACAAGTGATTTTTTTTCAGTTCTGGTTTCGCCGGAAGTGACACTAACTTTCGATTTTTAAATGGAAAACCCTGTATATTATTGCATTTTTGAATTCTGCATAATTTTCTGAATCCAACGATACCAAAGAAGTGACATTTCAAACGTTAATATTTTTTATAATATAATTTTTAGTTTTCCATTTAAGTGTGCCATGGCTGTTCCGATTTATTTTAAATCACCCATGTAATGCTAAAAAAATCGAAATCTTGTCAAATTACTAAATTACGCGATTTATGAGCAAATAAAGTTCATCAAAATGGTTATTAGGACAAAACTCAATTTTTTCAAATGGAATCATATTGGTACCGTGGTACCATTTATTAGTACTATTAATAAAGAATTTATTCATATGTCATATTAAAATGTGCGATAAATACAAACAAAATGACAGCTAAAAGAAAATAAGAAAATACAATTTTGTTCTAATTATCTTGTTATACATAAGGTGGCTTTGAAATATAATAAATGAACACAAAACATTACCATTGTTCAAAATGCTGTCCATTAACGTCGATGCACTTCTGAACTCGCATAGCTGTTTCTCGAAGAACGTTCGCCAATTACTGGGCCGTTATGCTATTAATTGCGCATTTTACTCATAGCTCCAGGTCTTCACGGGTTGTAACGGCGGTTACGTAGACAATATTTTTTAAATGACCCCAAACAAAGAAATCGAGGGGTGTTAAACCAGGTGACCTTGGAGGCCACCTCACCGGACCATTCGTCGAAATTACGTTTTATCCGAATCGCCGTTGAAGGTAATCAACTAATATCCTTGAATTATCGAGAGGAGCGCTATCTTGTTGGCAATACATTCCCTGTCCTAAATCCAAAGTGTCTAAAATGTCCTCAATCTCATTTTGCAGGAATCTCAAGTATCTGGCACCAGTCGGGGGTCCTTCAAATGTTATTGGACCAATGATTCTACTACCGATTATTCCAACACCGAACATTGACACCGAACCGCACTTGAAAGTTACCCTTCCGTAATAAATGTTGATTTTCTTGTGACCAATATTTTGTATTTTGTCGGTTAAATAATCCCAAATTTGTAAACTTAGACTCGCCCGAAAATAAAATCATTTCCAAGAAATCATTGTTTGGCTGCACGTTATTCTGCAAAATCCAATTGCAGTATTCCATCCTACGTTCGTAATCATTTTCGTACAAGTGCTGGTGCAGTTGATATTTAAAAGATTTATAGTGGTATTTGTGCAAAATTCGGCTTGCTTGTTTTGTGACTGATTTCCAATTTAAACCCAATTTGCCTTAAAGAACCAGTCTTATTAACTTCTATTCGAGACAAAACACTTCGTCAAGAATGAAATTTTCTTCGGGATCATTGTTGTGCTCTCTTCGGAATTGATTTTCAAGACGTATAAAATAATTTCTCGCTGGACATTGTCTATCAGGATATCGTTCAGCATAAAGGTGTCTAGCCGCTACGGCATTTTTTCTACATTCCCCATAAATAATAATTAACATGTCCACTTTTTCATCTCTTGTATACGTTTGCGGCATTTTGAACACAATTAACAAGAATTTTAAACAATTTTTAAAGACACAATAGGATTGTTCCAGCAACAATCACGGACTAGTTATGCGTAGTACGATTGGTCGAAAACAGTTCGTGATTGATCAGCTGACTACGTTAGATAAAGCTCATTGGCGGTGACTAGTTTGTGACTTCTTGCTGGAACAAACCTAATAAAAACACCGATAAACCAACAAATGTTTGACAAGCTAAATATTTCATTGTTTTCAAAGCCACCTTAGTTAGTTACTTCTTAAGGTGGGCGGTTTCGTGAACGTAATTCGAGGATTTCTCCTGCATCCCTGAACCGATTGAACAAATTTTTTGATATTCTTTTAGAGACAGTTTTATAGAATGGTACTAGGCTGTTTAAAACTAAAAAAAGAAAAATTTTTTTTACTTGTGCGAAAATCAAAAAAAATTTTTGTTGACTTTTCAATAGTCTGGTACCATTCTATAATGTTGTATCTAAAGGTCTATCAAAAAATGTTTCGAATCGGTTCAGGGATGTAAGAGAAATCCTCGAACTACGAAATCATTTTCTTAAGCACGGCACCGCCACCCTTAACATTTAATTAGAACAAAATTGTATTTTCTTATTTTCTTTTAGCTGTAATTTTGTTTATATTTATCGCACATTTTAATACGACATATGAATAAATTCCTTATTAATAGTACTAATAAATGGTACCACGGTACCAATATGGTTCCATTTGAAAAAATTGAGTTTTGCCACAAAAACCATTATGATGAACTTTATTTGTTCATAAATCACGTAATTTAGTATTTTTGACGGGATTTCGATTTTTCTAGCATTACACGGGTCATTTAGAATAAATCGGAACCGTCATGGCACACTTAAATGGAAAACTAAAAATTATGTTATAATAAATATTGACATTTGAAGTGCCATTTATTTGGTGTCGTTGGATTCAGAAAATTATGCAGAATTCAAAAATGCAATAATATATAGGGTGTTCCATTTAAAAATCGAAAGTTAGTATCACTTCCGGCGAAACCGGAAGTGAAAAAAAAATCACTTGTATGTCAAAAAGTGCCGTTTATTATGTATATAAGATATCCCAAGTTTCAATCAATTATCTTCAAAACTAAAGGAAAAAATGGGGGGTGTACCGTGATCCTGTTACACCCGGTATGTAATTATTATTTTATTTCGGTATTCTATGTTGTGAGTAAAAAATTATAATTTTTCTGTATTAAAATTTAAGAATTGTTTTTATAAAAGGCTAAATGGTGTGCTTTGTTGGCTAGAAATTGACCCCGTTTTAATGCGTTTTCATATCTAAGTATTGCGGATATTTATTTAAAATAATAATCGGTTATTTTTATTATTATTTATTCGTACATTCTATTATACTAAAAAAATCCCTATTAAACAATAAATTTCGTCCCCTTTTACTTTCTCCACGCCTTCCTTTATGCTATGGAGAAAGTACTTATATAGATTTAATAAAAATATATCGTTTACCTTTTATTATCCATTACATTTATTTTTACACGCCTGTTATTTCTCTGTTCCTTAATAGATATAACTTTTTAAATTAAGGAAAATTTAAAAATGACCTCAAAATATTTACAAGGTGCCTCCATAGATTAGTTTTCTCAGATTTTAACTATGGTACGGAAAATACAAAAAATATTGAATAATACTTTGCGATAATTTTAAATAGTTTTGTTTCGGTTATGTAAACAATAGCAACGACATTTCTGAATAAGAATTGTTAAAATTATTATTTTTAAGTTAAAAACTAGTGGAAGCATTATACTCTTCGCCGATTTACTGAGTTTTTATATAATTGTTACACATTCTATAGGATACTCTTCGCAGTTTTCTTGTAAATAATGTTAGTTTTTGGATATTCTAAATTTTGTGATACTAACTTTGTTATGAAAAAAAAAAATATACAAAAATAACCCATGTCATGTCAGGGATCGAACACAAGACCTTTGGATTGCAAGGCAAAAGCAAGCAAGCAAGAACAAATTTATTTTAAATTAATGATACATATTGTCCTCCCCGCGCACTCATCCGGAGCCATACATCCATGTTGCGAATCGCCATGGTAATTGATTGACTGGACGGAGCGAGGCCGGATTGGATTAAAAATAAAATGAAAGTATAAACACAATCTCCTTCCGCAGGATAGGCGAATTAAAAAGTGTTTAAGGTAAAACATTTAAAAAATAAACTTAAAACAAGCTAAAAACGTACTCTTCGCCGGTTTACTAAACTTTTTATATAATTGTTACACATTCTATAGGATACTCTTCGCAGTTTTTTGTAAATAAGCTTAGTTTTAGACATTTTTAATTGTATGGATCGCGTGCGCGTGACGTCACAGGTCCCAGACCTTAGGAAAAACAAACCGCTGTCATTAGCTGTCAAATGGCGACTGACTGAACCTCAGAATTAAATTTTTCGTAATCTAGAGTTTTTATCGATATTATATCATACAAAATGGCTAGTTTTTATTATATTATTAATTGTGGAAGTGTGGCAATCCGAGACAACATCAGTTTTTATAAAATAACGTCGATTTACAGCCAGAAGAGGTTAGGTTAAACAATTCCAGGCAATTAAAAGAAATGCTTTAAGTTGTTGCATGTTAATGCAAGAATGATTGTGAGAGTAATGACTGCTGCTCAAACAAGCAATAAACAATCCATGGTAAAGGAAATTAACGTTTTATATTGGTTTGTCTCTATTTTTAATAACTATTTCTTATTTAAATTTTAATTGAGCGAAGCATGAACTACACGGAGGGAGACTACAAGTCATAATTAACAATTGACCTACATAAAATAGTAAAATACATGTTAGACATCTTAAATAATATATTATAATAAAAAATTTACAATAATTACAACGGTTTGCATAGTCCAATCTATAGGTATATAAGGTATACAAGGGGTTAACCGCTGGAAGAAATTGTGTACATCTTAATACATACTTCAAATAGTTTACAGTAGGTACGTCAGTCTTTCATTGTTTATTTTATAGTGTCTTTTTCACAAAATTTACAGCGGTTAATCTTCAACCATAGCCATGTTCATTGCTAAAAAACTAAAAGGAAAGATTTCCTGTTAAGTGGTGAACATGTTTTGTCTAGACTGGCAACACAATCCCAGTGAGCATTAAGGAACCATCTGAATCTGCAACAGTCCAAGGAGTCAATGGCTTTTATTCATGATGCTAAGAGTTCATATCCTGAATTTCTGCTAGTAATTATTTATAAAACAACATTTAATTAGTCAAGCACGAAAAAAATGGTTGATAACTAATTCTTACCGTTGTAACAAGCTTTTATCCTGCAAATTTCTTGCAGAGTACTTCTTTCACATAACCACAAACAGCTTCAAGACTTTTCAGTGCCTTGAATTCGTCCTTCTGTCTACGTAATTCTTTCAAAAATCAAGTAATTCGCAACATCCCCGTGTGTAACATTTGGAAATACATCAATATGTGTACTAAAGAATTTTTTTTCTCAAAATATAAGGATTTAATTCGATGGTAGCGGTATACCTAACCTCTACATCAGGAGACAATTCTGCAAAATACGAACTAACCGTCATCCTGACGAACAAAATTGTTTATATAACAGTATTAAGAATAGTTGTAGATGTTAAATAATCCAACAAGTTCTTAAATGGCACAAACACTGCAAAATTCACTTTAAAGAAACACGTTTAATCGGCGGATTTCTCAATGACAGCTGTTTGTTTTTCCTAAGGTCTCAAAATCTGTGACGTCGGCGCACGCGACCCATAGTACGAACTTAGTTGGTGAAAGACTCAGTGTAAAATAAAGTAAAAATTAAAAAACAACTATATCATACCCCATGTGGGTTTCGAACCTGGGACCCTTAGATTCTGAGTCAAAAGCGTAAGAACTACCTAACACGCAAAAAAATGTAAAAAATGTAAATTTTTACAAAAACACAAAAATCAAAAAAAAAATTCTCAAATTTAAATCATTAATAACATTTTTATTTACCGATCGATTTTGTTCAAAAACAATAGGGTTCTTCCCCTAGCTAACACTAACTTACGTTCCAAATTTCAATACAATCGGACTTTTCTTTCTTAAGTTATCGTGCTTACAAGAAACGTGACGGACGGACAGACGGACATTTTGAAAGTTGTTCAGAATTCGTTCACTAACACAATGATATGAAATTTTTTTCTCTACGAGCGATACTTCCGGTTTTAGAAATGTGCCGATCAAATGCAATATTCTCTTCGTTTGCGTAGTTGCGAAGAGTATACATAATAATAAAAATGCACCCATATAAAAACCAGCTAGTTAATTAAGAAAAAACGGGTGCTGTTCTATCAAGTATATTGCACCAAATGTAAAAAAGTTGAAGGCGTTTCAATAATGTGAAATGAGTCACATTTGTAATTAATCACAGATTCAACCACAATATTATTACTGGTCAGACACTAACCCAGACTTAACCAGACATGTAAATGGTCAAGAATGGCGGTCATTAATAATTGTTAATTGGTTTTGCTAATTGACCCACTTTTGTGATGATCCAATTAACACCGACAAATATCAATTTCTTGCATAAAATGGATTATCCGGATTTTACGATAATATGCTTCTAAATGAATTATAAACACTTTAACATTTTTAAGTAAAATTGATAGATCACCTAATCCACGTACAGTTTGTTAGACTTTACTTATGTTGCAGTTTCTATATCTTATACATTTTTGTATTTTTGTGTGTTTAATCAAGAAAAATAACATTTAGAATGTAGTTATCGCTATTGTTAGAAAGAAAAATTGATTCACATTTAGTTAAAAAAAATGTACAGGGTTGGTCATTCTAAAAAATTAAGAAGAAATGACGAAGGAAAATAATATTTGAAATGTGATTGCCATTATTGTCATAAATAAAACCTGATATGAATAGCTAAACAAGTGTGCAAGATGATTATCTTAAAAAACAATTAATTAGAAAAAAGGTAAAAAATAATGTTTGGAATGTAGTTGACACTATTACCGATGAGAAAACTCGAGAAATATACAGATTGGTCACTCTCAAAAATAACTAATTAAGAAACGACAGAGGAAAATAATATTGGAGTATAGTTGTCACTATTACCAGGAAGAAAACCTATTATACTTTTTGTATAAATAATAATATAATTATCCTACAGAAAAAATAATGAATAAATAAAAGGTGCTAAACAAAGAGTAGTTTTGCGTAAATACCTTACAGATTTTTTAAAATGTGTTTTAGGCCCACATTAGACTATAAAAGTTCTTTGACAAAGATCTTTTATAAGAGATATTTTATGAAAACTGTGATGCTGTAAGAGACCAAATTTTATAAAATATTACACATTTCTCATAAAAAATATCTTTTATAAAAGATTCTTGTTAAATAACTTTTATAGTCTAATGCGGGCCTTATATATGTTACAACTTGTACCTAATCATTAACATTTTAAAATTACCATTTTTAGTTTTTGTTAGTATAAGAAATACAAGTAGTCTTAAAAATATTGTGGAACTATATTAAGTCAATCATATCATTTTTAAGAATCAGGTGAATAAAAGATTAAATTTTCGTCCTGAATATATCGAGCAAATTAAATTTTTCATTTCAAAAGCAGCGATTGGATGTAGAATGTCGGAAAGCTGCGAAATCTATTTCCTGAAAGATTGAATAAATGCTCGTATTTAAAAAAATAAGCAGTACAAGTACAGCTCGAGCCACAATTCCACCTTTTAGTTGTTTTTTAAGCGAGTGCAATAACTCTTTTACGTAATTACACATATTACGGATACCACAGGCATGCACATTTCAGGTGCACCACTTATTTTTTGCTCCAGATGTTGCATACACGAGACGCGAAAACTTTCACTATGTGTTAAATTGCCTTTATGACATAAATGCGGCTCTACTAAAAGGAGAAAAAGGGTGGAGTCTACTAACCAATAAAGAAATTAATAACGTAACCGATTTCGGTTTTTAGTTAAGAGGACATAATGATGGGAGCGCCAAGATGACATTTTTTTTTGGTGTTTCAAAACCATTGTTCAACTTGAGAAAACACTTGTTAAAGAAATGTTCAGCAGCATATATTTGTAATATGGTGAGTCACTGATGTCGTGATGTCTGCTAATATCAGATCAGTTTGATCTACAGGGTGAGCGGTACTTAAAGACCGGACACTGGACTATCTTTGATCTTGTGTTGGGTGTTTGGGACTTTAGAAAAGCTGTTTCACATTTTTTTCCCTTTTCCTCATTCTAAAACTACACGTACTCCAAGGAACAGTCTTACAATGTTATCTTTATTTTATAGAGATAAAAAGTTTTGTATGTATTATATCATTAATTATTATCAGTGGTTTGTGATAACGCTATTTTACTTTCACATCCAGTGGTACTAACGCAAACAAATTTTTGAAGACTCTTGCTTGAGCAAAAAAAAATTAATGATGTCTGTCTATGCGTACGATTTCTCTGGAACCGTTTAAGATATTGACTTGAAATTTGTTAGACCTGGTTAGACATATGCATTTTAACAAGATCTTCAACTATATTATATTTTGATCTTATTCCGTTGAATGGTTGGGAGGTAAATTATGGTATGGTATTTACCCCCAGTAAATAGGTAAATGAAGCAAGTAAGAGTCCATAAAATTGGTATTTAGTATATACCGGGTGGCAACGAGATTAGTCCCGTTCCAATTTCTGGGTTGATTTTAAAAATGCAATTTTGAAATTTTGGCATTTCATTTGACACAAAAAGCCACATTGTGCACTTATTAAGTGAAAAATATCACTTCCGGTGCAACCGGAAGTAGCAACAACTTTTGATTTTTAAATAGCAACATATATATTTTTACATATTTAGATTCCACATGAAATTTTCGTTACAACGATGTATCACAACTAAGTAATTTTTTTTCCAATGGCGTCATAAATTCGAAAAAGTAAAAAAGCTAAGTTGGCAAATGCAAGACTGTGTTCTCAAAAAATTACCCAGTAGGCCTTGAATTATATACATCAAATAAAAGGTTAATGTTTTGGGCTTTGTTGGTGCAAGTAAAAGAATATGGTTACCATTTAAAAAAATTGAATAAAACCCATTTACTTTTTATGTTTTTTCAAAAAAATGTCTTTCAATTCAAAATAGTGATTTTGGTACAAAATGAACTTTTATTGAAATGCGACAATAAAAATTAAGGTGATACATCAGATTCAATGCCTACTGGGCAAATTTTTTGAGAACACAGTCTTGCAGTTGCCAACTTAGCTTTTTGACTTTCTCGAATTTATGACGCCATTTGGAAAAAAAATTACTTAGTTGTGATACATCTTTGTAACGAAAATTTCATGTGGAATCTAAATATGCAAAAATATATATAGGTTGCTATTTAAAAATCAAAAGTTGTTTGCTACTTCCGGTTGGACCGTACCATCTCACTATTAAAGGGGGGGGGGGGTTGATTTGGTATGTGTGCAAGGCCTCAAATTTTTATCGTTTTATGGGTTTTTGGGGTAGTCGATTTCAAATATTATACTATTAAACACCACATAAAAAATTTTTTTCGTTATGAGAGACTTGGATAGAAAATCTGGATGTGGACGTAGTGGTTCCTTGGGCAGCGTTTTTTTTTTTGACAGACAAACAATATAGAATTACCCATAAAGTGTCTGCATAAATAGTCTAGTCTAGTCAGACATCCTGTATATGAAAAATACATTCTACTTTTAGTTAACTTCGAACCATTTGTCGCAGTTACCTATGATGATTTTAAAATATGTATTATTTTACATTAGACATGCCCCAATAACGTTGTACTGAAATTACACCAGTTTCTTTTGTTTGATTAGCCAAGCGAGTAAAGCAAGAAGCGTCACGCTTATTTTGACTGGAGTTTGCATTTATCAAGCAATAATGTATAAATAGTAATACCGAGAAATATGAAAAATTCTATAATATTTTATGATTTGAAAATCTACCTGCTGGCAGTGACTTAGAGTTTATTTAGACCCAATTTTTACAATTTTAACAAACTTTTAACTCAGTGGTTATAAGATGGTAGTGTTATTTTTTCCAACCAAAAACACTTCAAATGAAAATTAATATTTCCATACTTGAATAAAACGCTTAGTATGCGGTTGAACACATCACATAAAGAGTAGAAATTGTATATAAGCGCGGCCGAATGCAATGCAAGTACCTAACAGATTAATATTTGCTTAAGTTCAGTTTTCTTAAATAAACAGCGGCGGTTCGTGGGATTTTGAAATGAGAAGGCAACCGTTGTAAGTAAACAGGGGAGGGGCGAGAGCGCTTTATAATGTGCCGCAGGCAAAAATTTTTCGGAAACTTCGAAGTCTTCGTAATTTTATAGCAATCTAAATTTCTGTAATGCTACATCCACACCGAGTTTTAATAAAAGGGCGATGTTACTTCACGAATTCAACTTCTATAACTGAGAGTGCGCTTGCGTAGGTAGAATGACTCATTAAACGCTCCAGAATATTATTGACCAATCAGCTGACGATGAGGCTAGACTCCGTCACGTGATATTTTTGCTGGCTAGGTACAGACAAAGTCAAGTGTATTTGAGATATCTATTATCTTTCTATTATGACAAATAAAATTGCAGTGCTGATGGCGCGGCGGACGCTTGAGGCAAATATGAATTAACCTCATGTCTCTAGTCCAATACAGCGCTTCTTTTCTGAATTGGTATACGTTCTGCTGACGCATTGACGTAATTTGGTTGTTGACGAATTTTAAAAAATGATGAAATATGGTAGTGGAGGCGTTAATTTAGTTATATGTTTAATTTGAAAGAAAAATTCTAAGCGCAACATTTTAAAACAAATTATTAAAGTTCGATTATTTGAATGTACCACGAAAACAAAAGTGACAATATAACGGCAGTTAGATGTGAAGTTATATGCAGCACAGAAGAAGAGGAACAAGTTGACATTGCTGGCAATAAAGAAAATAACCTCAAATGTCAAAATTGAATTTGACATTTAATTAGAAGTTTTTAGCGTTTGGTATTTATTTTCTTTCAAAATGACTGAGGCAGGATCTATAATAGCCAATTCTGATATTTTACCTTCTATAGATATATTTATGGTCAGCGAATTTTTAAGAGGTGATCGTTTTAGCATTGCAGAGGTTAGAGGTGCAAAAGCCTCGAGGGACGTTACAGCTATAGTTTTGATCAGAAAAAGAGTTAACCATTCATTTTTACGTTCACTATTCATTACTGGAACACTGAAGTAGTATATTGTGTATCTAGGTGTGAAAGCGATACATTCCCGGACGACGATGCAATTGTTGGCCGAGGCGCTAGCCGAGGCCAACAAGCATAGAAGTCTGGGAATATGCTTTCACACCGAAGTACACATACTATTTTTTCTGAAATCACAATAAATACCATTTTAAACGTATAAAAATCAAAAATATAAACATTAAAAAAAAAATTCTGAAATCACAATCAATACTATTATTAAACGTATAAAAATCAAAAATATTAACATATTAAAATATATATAAAAAACCGTACGGGAATGTTACTTCCCGGCCTAGGCCGGGAAGTAACATTCCCGTACGGCTTTGTTGATCGTTGCTTGGCAACGGATCTTTTCCGGTCTGTTTTCTGATAGTTTCCTAGCAACGGACTAAAATACTGGAATTGTGCATTTTTCGCTCTAAAATCGCGCCGAAAATGTAGACATTGCCGATCGATTTCAGAAAAAAAAGTTTTTCCAGTGAATTGATGGTATTATTTACACAGTACGGCATTAACCACCACTTAAACTTAGATTTATCCATAACTTTATGCCGCTAAAATAAACCGAAATATAACCTAGAAACGTCAATTGAATTTGTCATTGGAACTGGTCCGGTGGGTTGGACTAGTGGAACTGATCTCAACTAATAAATACGGCAAGTACGAATATTATTAGTCCGATTACTCCGACTACTCCAAGTCTGGCTGAACTTTTTAGAGATCCGGTGCGATCGAGTACGACTAGTATGTACAGTACAAGATTACGAGTTCCTTTGCACTTTTTGTAATTCAGTCCAGTCCAGTTTGTCTGCCAGTCCGCTGAGCCGTTCACCGCGCGAGTTGGTTAGCATGGACTAGGAACTGAAACTGATCTTTGAACTAGGTTCTTCCCTGGACTGGATTAGGTCCAAACTGATCCGTAAAAATATTCGGATGGGCAATCCCTATTTCACATTAGGTTTGTTCACACAGCCTGAACTACTCTACCAGTGTAGATAATAGAAGGAGATAGAATGGGACTATACATAAGTTGAAGAGAACTTGTGCATATAGTGTGGGGTTTTTGAACAAATTCAATTGACGTTATTCTCTTTTTTTCTCCGTCGCTATCAACAGTTTATAACTTCGTATCTTTTTTCGTCGTTTAATAACTAACTTCTCTGCAGACTGCCGGTATGTTGTCACCTCCGTTTTAAATGTATGTATTTTTAAAATTGATATTGTAATATTATAAAACTTTATTTTCAACTTTTACATGTTTCCAATGATTTTTAATGAAGAAATGTTATTGCTAAACACAGATTCTATTAAAATTTTAACTTAGTGCAACAATCCAATTCATTGAAATCAAGACCACTGCCTATTTTAGGTATTCGCAGCATCTCACCCAGTTCGTAATTGTCGTATTAAAAATATCTTTAACAGTAACATTTTAAAGCAAAATTAATATATCAGCTAGTTCACGTAAAGTTCGTTCAAACCTGAGAGACTTACTGTATATTGCATTTTCGAAATGTTGTGCATCTTCGTATTTTTGTATGCTTAATCAGAAACCTTAAATAACATTTTGCTCTAAAATTATGCCAAAACATAATTTATGTAGAACATGACAGTTTACACGATTCTGACAATTACCCTGTATAACGCATATGACCCAATTTCAAGGGAGTATTCGACTATATTGTTTTACATGTGTACCGAATTTGAAATAAAAATTTTAAGTCTAACAGAAGTTATCATGTTTACAAGAAACACACGTACATGCACACCGACATTTTTAATTAACTATTGATTTCAGCGTTGCTATGAAACGATCTTGTGCGCATTTTTTTTTCTACATTGACTACTAAACATTTTTATGCGGTTAATAAATAGAGATTGCATGGTCAGAATTTCCCAGAAACATATTTAACTAAACGCCGTAACGAGTGCTGCAAGTTTTATTTTGATACTGACTCTGAAACTCTTATCCAAACACCTAATCACTGTATGCTACACTCGATACGCGATTCGCCAACCCAGTTTGCATCATTAGGATATATAGTCAATATCGTCAATATCGTCAATAGAGTCAATAGAGATTTTTACTTCCGGGAAGCGGTAACTTTTGAGAATACATCTCTGAACATGCCAGGAACAACATACCAAAAGTTACAAACAATAGTCCTTGAGCGTAATTTGTTATTAAACAAATTAGTTGCAAAATACTAGTCTTTGTCAAATATATATTAAAATAGTTTTTTTCTTTCAAAAAGTAATTCCGCCATTTGAAATTACGGGAAATTTCACATCAAAAATGTATATGAAGTTTTTTTGTACCATCAAAAAAATGTAGGCTCCAGATTTTTTGTTTAACGCACGAAAATGGAACGCGGAGACACAAGTACGGCGAGCGAAGCACGCGCGGCCTCGGGCGCGCTACACTAAATTTGTTGTAACTTTTGAAGTAACTAATGAAACTGACCTCACAAAAGCTTAAATTAAAGAAGAAACATATAGCTATTGGATTATTATATTTTCAAATATAAAGATGAACGTATTGTGATGTGTTGCAACCCCTTCAATTAATTCAGATGTATTTATTTGCACCTACTCGAAAAAGAACCTACCAGTAGTAGTTCTAGAGTGATATCTGGAATTATCTAGAGAATGGTGGCGTCATCACAGAAAAATCGAGATCTGTCATTTTTAGGTATAAAAGACCGCATTCTCGGCGGGTAGTTCAAAAAGTATAGTAGTTTTTGAATTGACATATGGACAAGTGAGGTTAAGACTCCACAGTGAAAACAAAGTAATAAACATTGTTATTTGTAGTCAGTAAAGTACATTTAAGTTAATAACAGTATTGTGAAGTATCCACTAAGTTATTAAATAAAGTGTGTTAGTGGACAATCTCTTGTTATAATTTTTGGAACCCACGGAATTTGCGAGGGTGGTTTCCTAGGGGTGGAAACACGTTACAGTATGTAGGAATAGTACATATATGAACTCGGAACATAAAGAGATTTGCGATGAAATAGGTAAGAGCATTTCTAAAAATTTAAAGATAAAAACTTGGGTCTTTCATATTTTACTCTTGAAGTAATGTATGAAAAGATCCGATGAGTGAAAAAATCTCAAAAATTTATTTTTGAAAATGTACACTTCCAAAATTTCAAAATTTTGAGAAAATGATAAAATTTATATATACAACTAACTTTAACCACTTATTTCTCTAGTTGAAATCGCGGTACTAGATCTCTGTAGGTGTGATTATTAAAGTTTGAAATGTGTACTTTAAGATGCTTCAAGGGGATTTACCTTAAAAATTAAATTAACCCCCCTTTTTTACGAAAATAAAAAATATATTTTTATTTGCTCTAAAATTTGCGAAATTATGGGTAAAATAAACGTTAATAACTTTTATAAAAAAAAATTATTTAGCCTACCTATACAGCCCACGTTTATAGTAGGACCTCTAAATAAGTAAATCTGATGATGAAAAAAATTTAGAATATATATATAAACATATACTTTTCACGAAATATTGAAAAAATCAAGTTTTTTCAGTAAATCGACTCAATGTTAATTGTTTCTACAACTTTTATCCTGTTTAAAATATCGAAAACATGTTAAAAGAATTCACGTGGTACAGGGCCATGAGTCAAATTATAATGCTTGAATAATAGAAAGAGATTGAAAGTAAAACGCGGCAAGCAGTACGCATCACCTGCTCCGCACACTGCGCTGTGTGTGTGTCCGCAGAGCATTGTAAAAGTACTTTGGGCACTTTTTCACAGATCATCTTGTATTGCTATGTACAATATCACGGTTTCTCAGCTTCTTTTTAAGTTTTTATGTGAATATTTAAATTGTGTTTTTAACTGAATAGTGTTTTGAATTATTTTTTTGTTTGATGGAAATCGGCCATATTGGATCAGCCTTTTTGAACTACCATTTTTTGACATCATAATCTGTTTCAGCGACCTCGAAAACCCCCTTATATGTCAATTTGAATTAAATTGCTTTAAAAATTTTTAATTTATAATAATTTTGTTAAAAAAAGTTTCTTTTTGCTTAAATAATTAATAAACAATTTCCTCACGATTATATGTTTAGAACTTTTTATTTTAAGCTATGTAAAAGTGATATCAAAAGGTTTTAGGAAAATCGAAGCTTCCCGTAATTATTCCAAAATAATGCATATTTTTAGCCTCTATTGACTCCACTAATAATTCAAGATGAATCGGTAGTTAAATATTTCTTCATTCATTGATTTTCTTGCACACTTTTTACCTGGAGAACAGAAATCAAATTGAGGGCGGGATTTTGAAAAGTAAGCAATAATTCTAAAGACATTTAATATGAGAAAGAACATTAAATCAAAGAATTTCAGTATCGAGTTTAACAGGAGTGGGTTAACTTCAACGCAAATAGTCTTGATTTTGCGACCTGACGATTAATGGATTTAAGATTAAGATTAAGAGAAACTGGATACATATTATATGTAAAAAATTTAACAAGTGTTTATTAAAGTAAGTGAAATTATTAATTATTTATAATGAGCGCCATATGGAAGAGAGCTATATATATTTTATTAAAAGTGTATTTGGTTTAGAGAAAATTATATGCTTACGGCAATATAATTCCGTTTGGTAAACGTATTAAACATGTCATAAAATAGCTTTCTTGTGTGTTGCATACGGTCTGTAGAGCAAGAACTTGGGGGGGTACCCGTGAATAATTCCTGCAGGATTTTTTTTGCTTGTATAATGTATGAGGGGTTGTCACAATTATGATTAAAATAGGTTTTCCTCAGTTATCTCCTTTCCTGATTGAAGAAAATGAAGAAAGCTACAACTTTTATTTAAAGTATTGTTTTGTATTGGTAATTATTTTACGATTTACATCCGTCAGAATGGTGAAAATGTGCTTCGCTGCAGTTTTTACAATTATCTCCGTCCACGTTGTTCCTCGCAGTAATTAGTTATTAGCAATATTGTAGATTATAAAACTTCCCAAAACCTTTACTTGCAGCATTTTAAGGCAATTGATATATCACCTGAGCTGCATAAAGTGCGTTATATACTGCAGGTTCGATATCTTGTACATCTTCGTGTTTTTATGTGCTTAAACGAAACCTCAGTAACATTTTTCTCCAAAATTAGAATAAAACAGTCTATATAAAATATATACAACCCATACACATATTTTTTTTATCCGATATTTGAGTTCAGCGTGTTATGAAAAGGATTTCTATATAATTTTTTTTCTACTATGAGTGCTAACAGTTTTTGTCCGGTTATACCATACCTGTTTTATTAAATGAAATGACTATAATAATATAACAAGTTTTTCAAAAGTCGATATCCAAGAAGTTTGAGTTTTTTAGTCTCCTTGGCAATTTTAAAGAGTACCGAAAACGGAAATGGGCCGATAATTGCAATTATATTTTGGGCGAATTGCCAACGGTATTAAATTAACTCGCAGTCATGTCTTTGACTTTTCAGTAGAATCTCAGGAAGTAGAACGTTTATTCGTAGTTAACATAAATCTAACAACTGCCATGCATTCATCTGAACGGTAATAAACACAACTTCGTTTTTATCACCGAATTCATTTGACTTTCTTTAACGACAATAAAAATATTTTAATTATGTATGTTTGAAAACCACAGACTTTCGTTTCAATTTTACGGAGAATATATCGGACAATTTACATTTCTAATGAATGTCACGGTTCAGTTTCTCATATATTTAAATTACACCAGTTGGACAGTGATGCTCATTGTGCATAATAAAGATGACACGAACTGAAAGTATAAGAGATTCTTTTCTTGGATATGTCTTTTGGTTTTTCCATCATCAGTATGACATACAGGTTGGCCCACCGAAAACGATACAGGCGTTTTTTTTGCTTGTATGATCATTCCGAAAAACGCCTGGACCCGTCGATTTTATTATCAAGGGGGCACTTTTATTGGATATTGTCGATCGTGGTATCATACTTTTTAAATTTGGACTAATAGTTTTCGATTATTTAATTAATAATGTATGATAGAAAAATAGTGTAAGTTATTTTTAAAGTAAACCATGAAAAACAAAAATTGTTTGACAGTTATAAGAAACTTTATTAACAAACAATCCAGTTCTGTTAGTGCGTAGTACAATCATTGCTTGTCTGTTCGTGGTTTTTAACGTTACTATGCATTTAAGAGACAAGGTGAATTCAAAACAAAACTTGGTTCTAAAAAAAATTAATTCGACGTAACAACTCACCAAAATAGTTCAAACCTATTCAGTATTTTCCCAGGATTCTGAAAATGCAATAATATACAGAGTGTTCCATTTAAAAATCAAGAATGGGTGTCACTTGCGGCTAAATGGGAAGGAAAAAATCTTCAAATACGTTAAAATTACGTCCGCATGAACTATGTCGAGTTTCATTTTGATATCTAGAAAAACAAGAGGCAAATGAGGGATGCTAGTGATATCATTGTCACTCGGTACATAGAATACTACTTTTCTGCACAAAATTTACTTACTTGACAAATTATTCTTGAAGTATAACCCATTAATGGCTTCTGTGAGTCGGAAAAAACCTCGAAAAGTGTCACTAATTTATAGCTTAAGGAGACTATGTCTCCCCCCCGTTTTCGAGGATGCTGAACACGATGGCGGTGGTTTAAACTCTTTCCGAGTTAACCAAAACCACACCCGAAAGGGGTAAAACGCGGATACGCCGTCTCATACCGACTAAACCTGTGTCACCCCCCGTTTTCGAGGATGCTGAACACGATGGTGATGCTGAATCTTCTCCCAGAAGCAAACTAACCCTGAAACGGCAAAAAACTACCCCCTTTGTTACCCGGTTTTAAGAAGTGCACCGGATAAGAGAAAATGAATAATATCTTCACAGATCATTGAATACACACCGGATGATGATTCCAAGTTTCTTGATTCCTCCGCACCTTCTAGGTTCGGGGATTTTTGGTATGTTTACCTCCTAAATAGTCCAAACACACAGCCCCCATTTCCCCCTTATTGAACGTTCATTGACAGGTCTACATAATAGAAAATGGACTAAGCATAATAAAGCTGTCCACGGAATATAATTTTAAGAAATGGCGAAGGTGCCAGGGCTAGGTTACATAATTTTAATTCGTCTCGCAAAGCCATTTGAAAATGTGTCAACTCTACAATTAACTCTTGTATTTTTATCGCAGAATCAATGTGTCATAATCTTTAACACCCAAACCACACCTTAATTGTCACGTTAATAAAATTTTGCATATGTCTAAACGGACTCTCATTTAAACAGCACTTTCATTTAAGCGGCAAAACGTGATATTATCTTATTATTAATGACCTTGTATCATCTGAAAGATGATCATAATTCAGATGGTGTCTAATAACACTAAGCAAGAAAAGGTCAGTTATAAATTTAGAATTGTTCTTGATTTATTTCCGTGAGTAAGTAAGTAATAAAACCAAAACATAATTCTGTTTCTGGAAATCATCTTGTTTTTAACCGTCTTCAACAACTTCAAAAACAAAAAATTTACAATAGGAGGTTCTCAATTCGACCTATAATAGGAAGCAAATTATAGATAATTATGTCCTTCAAAATACGTATTTTTCAAGATATCTACAAAAAATGAGGTACAAAAAAATCTGTCAGTAACTGATTAGCTGCAATATACTTATAAAAACTACATTAACTTTTTTTTGTGTACGACTTAAGAATTTTTTTTTAAATAATTATAAAATTTCGTTTTTTTAAATAATTTACTTTAATAACTTTACCAGATTCAAGTGGCTATGGAAGACGTCGTAGTTAAGATAAATGAACGCTGTTGAGTCGATTAAAGAATAATTGAATAAATTTTATTTCAAATTAGACAGATAATATCTTGTTTGCTTAAAGGCAACTAAAAAATAAATACCTATTATTTCTGTTTACATTGTTAAAAATTATTATTTTGGGTATTCAGCAGATAACTTTCAAAGAAAAATAATCGTTTCTTTCATATACCATTGGTGCAAGGAGGTTTTTTGTACTATATTGGCATGATCAGACTTAGATCTTCAATATATAGAAAGAGTGGTTGTTTTATTGTTTTTCATGCTGAATGTTAGATATGGTAAGAAAGAAGTCGACAAGTCGTTTCGTAGGGGCAGCTCTTGTTGATCTTCTATTTTGGTCAGACTTGCACCAATGGTATATAGAAACGAATGTATTTCTTTGAAAGTTATCTGCTGAATACCCAAAATAATAATTTTTAATAAAGGCAACTGTTTAGCAAATTCTGGATCCTTATACTACGGGAGCCCACCCTAACTGTCCGTGGGGGGGGGGGGGGGTGCCCCCCCCCGATCCTTGGGGACAATGTTTTTTAAGATTAAAGCCTAAGGAACAATTGAATCAAAATGGCGTCCTTTCAAAAAAAATTTGAAATATTGTTTTTGTCATTTAACACAAAAAATATGGAGAAAAACTTTCTGTACAAAAAACAAAGTGCATATAATTTTCCACAATTTTGTTTCTATACAACATTTGGATAGAAGTTCCCATTTTCCAGATAAATTATTCAGCTCTTGAAATAAAATATAAAATTATATAAAACGTAATACTACTACTAATACTTTGTTCTCGCTAAAATACTCTAAGCCCACCCTAACTGTCCGTTCACCCTCTCGATCCTTGAAAACAATGTTTTTCATAAAGATTAAAAAAGCCTAAGGAACAATTTAAGACATGTCCTAAAAAAGAAACTGGCTGTACTTTCAAAATGGCGTCCGTTTAAAAAAAATTGCAAATATTGTTTTTGGCATTTATCACAAAAACTAAAAAAGCGATTGAGGCGGTATTTTATCTGCTGAACGCCAAACAGGTTCTCCATTTTCTTGCCATCCATAATCATTCCAAGGCTTTGGAATATTGTGAATAACTTCGTCGGCTAATCGCGAAATACGCGTTTGATAAACACACTCCTTTTAATATGCTCGATAAGGCAAGCTCTTGATGGTGAAATCGAAGAAAAATCAACTTTAGTGTCAATTGATAATGACAAATGTTTGTCACCACATTTCTGTCTAATGGCAATTAGCAAATGAATGAAGGCTCAGTAATGCCGAACATTTTTGATAACTATTATGTCAGTTTTGACAGCGTTTGAAAATTACGTAGGTGCATTTGTTTTTTTTTACTATTTACAGTAGTGATCGTAGGTAAAGTTATATTATACGCCTTACAATAATTGTCACAGTTATTTCCTCTATTGAATTGTTATTGAATTCATTTATCTGGAAAATGGTAACTCCTATCAAAATATTGTATAGGAACAAATTTGTAGAAAATTTTATGCACGTTGTTTTTTGTGAAAAAAGTTGTCCATCTTTTTTAGTTTTTGAGTTAAATGACAAAAACAATATTGGCAACAGTTTTTTTAACATATGGCCGCCATTTTGAAAATACAGCTAGTTTTTTTTTAGGACATATCTTAAATTGTTCCTTAGGCTTTAATCTTTATGAAAAATATTGTCCCCAGGGATCGGGGGGGGGAGGGGGTTCACGTATAGCTAGAGAGGGCTCCCCGACTATTAGGTTTTGAGTTAATAACGAAAAATACGCGTTGACTTTCGAAAAGGGACTAAAAACACTAAACCTTAAAGAACTCATATGTTGATCAATTTCTGGCCAAACTGGACAGAAGTAGTCTCAAATTCATAAACTTCAAGTTGTGTATTTAACACTTTTTGACAAAAGTCGTAGTTTTAAAGATAATTAATCATTACAATCTATAATACACTCTATTTTTGTTTTTAATGTCTAATTTTTATTACTGCAGTTTCGGCACTCAACGTGTCATTTTAGTTCACTTGTAAACATTTCAAAGTGACACGCTGAATATCGACACTGCACCAACGTTATAGTTACAAAAATCAGTGATAAATAAAAAAGAAAGTAAAAAATGTTTTATAGATTTATTAATTATTATTTAATAGATCTATTGATTTTTATAAACACATTCAAATGATATATTATTACCGTTTGAAATGTATTAATTAATTAATTATTATCAGGAAGATATTTATGTAACAGAGATATGTTAAGTGGTTCTTAATCCAAACCGAATAGAAAGAAATTCATTACGTCCATATCATGTTTCAAAATTGTATAACATAGTGTGCGCATTGGTCTTTTTTGTCTTGTTGTTGACGCTTGGACCGTTCGCCTATACATTATATTATAATGTATTTAAATATACACATACATTTTCACCACACTTTCTAGTTGAGCCTAAACTTCCGATAGCAGGCCATCAAATCTTTAATTGGCTCATTAGCAATAAAATTGTAGGTTTTCTCGCAAATTTTTTGTTGGAATTTGTAAATATTCAATGTCATATAGAAACTTTTCTTAAAATGAATCAGAAATGAATTTTTGTATATTCAATCGATCGCTATAACATCATTATTTGAAATCATAATGAAAATCGTTGAAAAACTGCCTGTAACTCGGAAAATTAGCAAGTTACAAAAAAATTCCAAGAGATAAATAATGTTTAAAAGGCCTCAGTGTATACGTCTGAATTTTTTCAAATTTTTAAATTACATATTTTTAAAGCGTTACAATTTCAAAGAAAGGGGTAGTTTTTCATGTTTTTCCGGAATAACTCGATGAAAACGCACTTTGCAGAAAAGTTCAAAATAAAAAAGTCTTGTATTTCGATAATACATTCACCTGAATTTTTTCAGATTTTTTATTCAATTTTACATTTCCCCTCCCCCACTTTTAGGAATTTTGAAGTGGCCATATCTCCAAAAATATGCATTTCTCGGAAAAATTTACAAGAGGAAAAGCATCTTATTTTGGGCCAAAAGAGGTTAATTTATTGTTTCTTCTTAATTTTTGACCTAATTCTACAAGTTACGGAACCCGCGATAACAGGGATGTTTTCTGCCCTTTCCGATCATTTCCTACTCTAATGATTTTTTCAACTTTTTTATTAACGTCATTACAAACACATTGCACAAGGTTTTATCAAAATCCATTCATTAGCACTCAAATTAGAAATTTTGGTCATTTTGGCGCTCCGTTGACTGGACTACTATTTTTTCGATATTTTCAGCCGTTCCCGAATTATATAACCGTTTTGTTTTCTCATGGTATAACGTCACTAGCTAACTTTTCGGTTTTTACCATGCAGACTTTTTTTGTTAGTTATCAATAATTACCGATGACTAAAGAGCGCATGTTTCTCTGTAATTATTTCTCTCACACCGATGACTAGAGGCTAAGATGTAGGCTCCTACTGGGCATGCTTTTCTATACCCCACTATGATTTTCTGAAGACAGCCGTCTTTGTTTTTCTAAAAGCGGTCGTGTTTTTCTTTCTCACATGCCGCTCCTGCAAAAAGTCTTCAGTACCAACGACGATGACCAGAGGCTTACTTCATGGACTCCTGATGGGCACTTGATATTTTTTCTATGTTCGTTCCCATTTTATCCCCGATTTTTTTTGGTCCCGCTAAAATACTCTGGGTGCCAGAACATTCCAGAATAGACGGCAATAAAAATACTGATGAGTTCGTGCTGGACATCACCAAAAATTCCGTCAGAGGAGTTATCAAAGAGTGGATCATATACGAACATAAAAACCATTGGAGAAGTATTCCAGGAAATCGGCGTGGAAAACACAAACAAACTGAAGAACTGCTCAATGAGAATAGGATGCAGTTGAGAATTATAACAGGACATCCAATAGGATACTTTCATGCCACAAAACACTCGCATACAGTCAAAAAATTCGACGGCGACCTGGATTGGAGATTATGCAGACGAAAAAAAAATGGTGAACCTATTCAAATGTGAGGCATTGTCCCGCAGGGAATATAACATCTATGGACAAACACAGACAGACCCAGAAACCATTAACACACCCAGTCTCAGACCTATATCGCCTGATCAATAGCACAGGGGTACTAAAATGGATAGATTAGGACAAGAGAGCAGAATAAGCCCAGGAAGCTGTGGCCGTGGATTTCTTTAGCAAACGAACTCTGAGTAGAAAAAAATAGAACAAAACCAGTACATAATTCTGTTCCCGGTCACTGCTTCGTTTTAAATATAACTAATCCTACTTCATCGGAGAAAATCAATATTTCACACATTGACAATATGAACATTACAATAAATTTATTCGAGGTAACATTAAATATATATCAAATCCGTAAATTTCTAACTTTTAAGGCGAGACGGCATTTTATAAACGTGGCACCTCCAGAAACAATCACCAATACAACAACACTGCAGCACTCGAGAACAGACCGCGTTGGTTTACACCAATTCATATTAAACAGGATTGAAATTATTAAAATATCGTTGCACAAAGGCAAAATTGCATTCAATTCGGATGTCACAGTTATTATAATTACAACGGCAATTTCATAAATTTTCTCAAAGGAATATTGGGTAATCGATGATTATCAGCGCTGAAACCCGTACTTTCCGCCGTTCTCACAATTAAAACAACATAATTCATCGCTAATGAACCGTTGGGCAAGCGACGAACAATAATTTGTAACGATATAAGAATGTATTGACTTCCTTACCTGTGTGCTCTTAAAATCTCTGGTAAATCACAATACAACTGCACTATCGGAGTCAACTTCGGTTACTGAATTAAATCATTCGCGACCAAGAAATTTCGCGTGAAAGTAAAATTAGCGGGAGAGTTTATCTCAACTTTCGCGTCTCGGCCGCTCGGGGCCTGGGCTGCGGGACGGGACACCCATCGAATCGAGTAGCAACTCTTACTTTCGGATATGCTAAACGAGAACGCCTCGACATGCGACATGTGCAATTTGTGCATTGTAATATCGTTACCGAATGTATAACCGGTTAATTTAACACTGGTTTAAGGCGAATTAAACTCATTCCAAAGGGTGACTTAAATACATAATTTAAGCCGTTCTGCGAGTATATATGCCACGCCAGTCTAGACGTCCTGACTACCGTGCTGATTTTTGGAAATTGTAATCCTTAATGTTTATTTATCACTTCAGTAATTTTCACATAATTCAACACGCTTAACACGGTGTACACTCGATGCGCGTTTCGCCAATCAAACTAGCATCATCTGGAAACTATTAGTGCAGCGTTTAGTATTCTGATCTTTGCACAAACTTCCACAGTGTCCAATATAGGTTTTTTTATTCTCTACCTGATTGCTATACAACTCTTTTTAAGGGCCTTCAGATTCAGATTAGAATGCAGGGGCTGACTGACTGACCTTAACCACCGCGACCCCGCGGATCTATTGTGGAGCTTCAGTTCTAGCTTTCCTTAAAGCTCCTTAACCAGATTTGTCCTTTGCATCAGACTCCTTGATAAAGGTTCCTTAGTATAACTGTCAGCTCTTGATTTCTCCTCAACAAGTTATATAGTCTTAGTCTAGCTATACCTTCACAGTGACATAGCTTTTCAAGTAACAATTTTAGTTAAAATAAATTCTATAAGATAAATCTAAAAGCTTGTTTCTAAGACTAATTATAAACATAAAACTGACTTAAAAGCCTTATAAGAGTAGATGGGCCACCTAGAAAAAGACCTACATGCTTCTTTTTAAAACTACTATTAAAGCTTTCAAGTATTAACGAATCATTTAAATCTTTAATCTTAGAATATCTGAGGAGTATTCCAAAATGTTTGGTTATTGGTTTAAGATGACATTAGGTTAAAAAACCGCTGCCCAAGGAATCACTACTTCCACATCTACATCCAGATTTTCTGTCCAAGTCTCTCAAAAGGAAACAAATTTTATATGTGGAAATAATTGTTTATGGAACTATAATAATATAATACTTGAAATCGTCTACCCCAAAAACCTATAAAACGATGTCCCACATCGGTAGTGGGGGTGGATGGAGTAAAAAACATTTTGAGGCCTTCGGTTCTTGTACACACACACTAAATGACATATTTTTGACCCCCTTTAATAATGGAGTGGGAATGGTAATGGGGTTGACTAATGCCAAAAAATTTGTTGAAACCTTGGCTTCTCTTGTATATACTAAATACCAATTTTATGGACTCTTACTTGTTTGATTTACCTATTTACCACTCTACCCTTCAACGGAATAAGATCAAAATATAATCTAGTTCCAGATCTCGTTAAAATACATACGTGTACCAAATTTCAAGTAAATAATCTTAAACGGTTCCAGAGTAATCGTGCGCACAAAAAAAGTGACAGACACCGACCGATCGACAGACAGAATTTTTATTTGTTCCAACTTCCAATCTCGACGTTTCATGTCATTCTTTGAGTGAACCTATTTTCTTTCACGACGTTCTAAAACTACTATAAAACCTCTTTTAAACAAATATGCATAGTCTTCTGGAACTCCTGAGGTCCAAATTTTAAAACTATTTTAAAACCTACTAGCTGAGGTACAAAAGCTTTTCAAGTCTTTGAGTCACATAGAAAACGTTATAAAAATTAGAAGTTTCATTGCAAAAGGCTAATTGCTCTTAAATTTGAATGAAAAATACCTTACAGTTTTTTCAAAGTTTAAACAATAGCATTTTTGGTTTGTATTTTAATTTATAACATAATAAATACTTCATTGTCATTCTCAATATATGACCGGCTCCGAAGAAAAGGACCTTGTGCTTTTTTATATTCTGAGATTTTGGTGGTTCCAATATAAGTGAACCCTCTACTATCATATGCAATTTATCGGAGTTCAAAATATTCATTTTTTATGAAGACGTTAGGTTTAAAGAGACCGATTTCTTTAATAAAGTTTAAAAAATGAGAAGTATATTGAAGTTTAACATTAAATTACTGTATTATTATGACAGAATTATAACAAGTAAAGGTAATCACAGACCATGATACTGTGAATGAGGTAGTATTATGATCACGGACATGAAATAATGAATTTTGAATATTAGATCTAAACTTCGAGCCGCCATTTTGCATTTTGCGATTTATTGAATTTTCTGGCGGTCGGGATACTCTACCTCCGGCTCCGTGCCAAACCTAACTCATTGATAAGCACCCAAACAATTCATCAATCAGATAAATATAGGCAAAAACATAGTTAAAAGGCAATATCACGGCTATATCTGTTTGTCCTTATGATTTGTTTGGGTGCTTCCAGATATGCATAGAACTTGAAATTTTACTAGGGGAGGGACTAACCTCTAGCCCTCAAGAAAATTAATAAAATTGAAAAATTCAAAATGGCTCCCTCAATATGGTGGCCTAAAGTTGAGTTGAGTGAATTTTATTGGAACTCCCAAATTTGGATAATTTATGGATGGTCGGTCATTACTTGGATAGTTTGTTTTGTTTAACATAAATTGGATTGTGGTGTTATTCATTATGCTGGTAACGGTTGACGAATATAGACCAGAAGGTGCTAGGAAAAGACTTTTTAAATAGTCGACGTTTCGTCAAAATTTATTGACATCCTCAGGACTATTTAGGTGAGTTTTCCTTTGTCACATTAGATTTGAAAAATAAAACAGGACACGTTGATATTAACAAATACAACAACCTGGTAGCAGGTTACTCATACGTTGAGGAGTTGTTGTATTTGTTAATATCAGTGTGTTCTGTTTTATTTTTCAAATCTAATTTGACAAAGGAAAACTCACCTAAATAGTCCTGGGGATGTCAATAAATTTTAACGAAACGGCGACTATTTAAAAAGTTATTCAATATATTTAGTTGCCCAAGGTACAATTTAAAAGTCATTTGGACTTGAGTAGGTTTTAAGAAAGGGTCGTCAGAGTTAGGAAATGGTCTTGTGCTTTATTGATGTTGTAGTTAAGGCCTTTTAGGCTTCAAGTATATTTGCTCTTATGTGGTAAGTTTTAAAGGATTCTGTAAGACCTAATTATAAAGCTAATTTGCTTCTAGGATAATATATATTTGTAATGGGTTTATCATACCTACATAAAACTCTCCATAAAGCTAATTAGTTTTATTAACGTCTTAAATTCCATTTTGATTTAAAGAGGCTTTAAATTATTCTTTATGGTTTTAACATATTTGCAATAAATGCATTTTAAATCCTTTTTAAAATTAGACATTTTCGATGCCTATTACTACTTATTAGCCATTACAAAACTAGACTCTTAAAACATCCTTGACAAATGTTGTGATGAAACCGTTATAAAGAAAAAAAGGCCTCTATAAATCTAAAGGGCAAATTTTAATTCCATAAAACACTTTCTAAAACCTCAATAAAACATTTATTATAAAAATAATAAACAATATATCTGCCTGAAGTGTCGTTAATGCATGTGTGTACACGTATATTTAGAACACATACGCGCGCGTCACACTGTCAAATTATTTTGAGGTTAAGTTTTTTGCATCAAATGCCAACGCGGTTCGACTTGGAGGCGGTTCTTTTAAATCCCAAACGTTTTATTACAGCTTTTATCAAGTCCATGTGATCTTCGCCAAGTTCATTTGCATTTATGTAAGGAAGGGATTATTTGTGATAGTATACAAAAAGACTAAAAGGACTTCATTTAGAGCAAATGTTCTAGGTCATTACCATTATTAGAATATATAGTTTAATGAGAGGATTGTAAAATGAGGTGAGGTACGGTATCTATTTCAGTGACGGGACCTCCGATTAAAGAACTTATATCTAGATACATAACAGGCTATCTTTTCACTATATACCTTGTTTGCTCCTAACATAGTCACATTATATGTCCATTAAAAAGAATAGATGAACATCACATCCCATACGCAACAGTGGCGTTGTGTGTGTAGGAAATGTGTAGAATGGTAAATATTTTTATTAAAATGAATTATTGCAATTCCTGCATTACCGGCTCTTTCTACAACGTGATGTAGACATACGATATTACAGTAAGATAATACAGTAAGATAAATATGTATTGAAAGGATATTAAAATTTAATTGCTATTCACTTTATAACTGTAAACTGAACTTCATCATGTTACGACTATGGAACGATAGATTTTCTTCTTTTCTAAACTGCTTTCTGCAAACGGCACAGCACTTATCCATTTTGCACTAAATATATTGTCACTAAACTGTGTAAATATGAATAGAGAATATTATTTAGGTATTAAGCAAATCACAACTTAAAATAAAAAGACTTCTTCACCACATTTTGATCGAAAAACTTATGGGAAGAAGTGCCTGTGCCTTAGATTGTAACTATCTCAGCAACATACAAATCAGTACAATTATGTATCTAGATATAAGTTCTTTAACAGAGGACGGGACCTAGTTCGGCGAAGTCAAGCATGCCGAAGCGAGTCCGTCACTTGGTTGGGTGACCGTAACTCATCTCGCCGTCCTGGTTAAGTGGTAGAGTAGTATTAGCTACGTTAATATAAATAAAAAAAAAATAAAATAAGAAAAAAAAATGACAATTAGGTTTTTAGTTGGCCAGTCATGTTTTTCTTGTTATATAAAAATATTCAAGGTCAATCTCACAATTATAATTATTAATAATTATCACTTTTTCTTTAGCATATTAAGGTAGACTAACAAGAAACCACTGAAAATTACCCTAGGAACCGAGAAGCAGCCTACTTTTTTAAATTTGCTGATTACGCGTCTATGCAAATTTTGTATGGATATAAAAATCATTATTATTTCTGAGGTGCCCTTGTTTTTGGGGCCTTTCTTTTGTAGTTTTAACGATAAACTGCCATTAGTTTTAATTTCTTTGTGATACCTGATGTCTTTTTATGACCTTTTAAATCGGCCTTAGAAAGGTTATAGTGCCACTCTACGCTTTATAAATTTCAAATTCCATTTTATCTTCAACAAGTCTGTTTAAAAAATCAGTTTTGAAAAAAATCAATGCAATAATAAAATTATTTGGATTCCTTCGTGGACATTCTTATAGCTTCTCAGTTCTAATATGGACTTATAAGAGTTTTAAAAACCAGTTTTAAGGTAGCCTTCTAGGTGTTTTCTAGAAATGCAGGAAGCTAATAGAAAAACTTCCGACAGCTTTAAAATGGGTTTTAAGAAAGGTTTTAAAACGGGCCGAACAAGGAGTTTTATGATGGAATTTAAAAAGGCCTTAACAACCTTGGGCCCTTTTAGTCTACAAGTCTCTTTATGATGGTATTAAGGATCTTGTTACAGCAAAATAGATTTTTCAAGGCATTTTATAAATAGTTTTATAGCACCCTTGTATATATTTAAGAAACCAAAATTGTTCCTTGGGTGCCTTAATGAACCCGTAGTGGAACACGCGCATTTGCTAGTGAATTATGTGACAATACATATTGCGTTAAAATAAATTACACATTTTTAAATTAATACGTAGGCACTAATTCCATTCCACAATAAACGCTGCACTTAAGAGGGAGGAACTGTACGCAAGAAAATCATCACAATTATCTAAATGTCAATTGAGTTTACGTTTTAACTTTACTTTTAAACAAATCTAATAGTTCATTGCCAAAGTAAAAAGTCAATGTCGAATCGCTAAAAAATGTTAAAGTTGATAAATAATCTTACGATGTGACTCATTGAAAATCTGGTTTATTTGTTTTATTTATGTAACAATCTTTGCACTCAACGACTCTTCTCATTAGATGTTAGTGAAATATCCTGATCGATTATGATGACGGTCTGAATTAGTTACAATTTTTAACCGACTTAAAAAAATTTTAAAAAAGGAGGAGGTTCTCAATTCGACCCGTATGTATTTTTATGTCTGTTCATTGATTACTTTGATAGAGCTTAAGCAATTTATCTCAAACCTGTTGCAAACTGTAGGCTATGGTCCGGCGGTGGTTCCCTGTTAAATTTATAAAGCTATATATCTGTGTACAAACGGGTATTATTTTTGTAGTAACATTCACATGGTGCCTAACATAAAGAGAATTTCAATAGTTTCATTCACTATGTAAAAGTTAAATAAATAATAGAAGCTACTAGAAAGGTCGCGCCGCTCAGTGGGGCAGGAGACCCGAAAATCTGGCCAAAAATCAAAATATGTGATAGAGTTAACACGATCGCTCTTTTGAGTTATGTGTAGCCAACACCTTTACACATAATAAAATGAATCGCAATTGGCCATTACATGATTCATTTTAGCGCCCACATCAGTCAAAACCGAGTAGTGCAGTTGTGAATTTTAAAGTTTTATTAGATCTTTGAGCTCGTTTATTTGTTTATTACTGTATTAAAATTCGAGTTTTTTGCTACGAAGGCTTCAAGTTCAGATGTGTATTACATTTTCTAGTACTTATAATTTTGTGATATGCAGTAATATTTTTGTAAATGCCAATTTAAAGTCGTCAATGTAAAATGTTAATTGTTCTTAGTAATAATGAAACATTTAGTTTGGTTCCAAGTGCGATCAAGAAATTTTTTAAATGGGTGTATTCCTTATATATTAAATAAATATATTACGTTTGAAATTTGTGCACATATGTTGCACTTTACTTTTTAAAATTGAAATTATTCTAGCCTGAAACGCTTTTTAACAAGTATATAATTATTATATTCGAATGTTTTTTTCGATAGTTATAAAACTTTCATACGTAAAAATACAAAATTTCGTAATTTTCTGTTGATATAATTTTTCTATCCCCTATAACCCTTTTTGAGAAATGATTTTATTAAATAATTTTTCTATAAACCTGAACCTACTTTTGGATCATTAGCCAAATTTCAGATTTTTTGCCAGATTTTCGGGTCTCCTGCCCCACTGTGCGCCGTCAAAATATCTTCAAAAAAAATCTCTAAAAAATAAGAAATAAAATTTCAGTCGGTTTTACAGATATTTTATATAGTGTCCGCCAAAAAGTCTGCACCATATGATGAACTCTATTGTTATTGACTTTCTGAAAAATTCTATTCTTGATAGAAGTTAGTTCATGTTCTCAAATGAAAAAGAGTTCTCAAAGGAAAAACAGATTTGTTTAGTCCTGGCGCTTGGGTCGAAAAATTTTTTTTTTTGAAATTGGTTCTATTTTTGAAGATATCGAAAGATATCTGTTTTAAAAATAATAATTTTCCACTTTTTTGTGCATATTTCCTGAACTAATTATCTCTATTTAATAGTTTCGGCCTAAGTTATGGATTAAAATCCACTTTCAAGAACTTTTAGCAGTAATTTTTTATCAAATAAATATTTTGGGAAAAAATACTAAATTTCTTGGTGCATAGTTGTTCTCCTTTTTCACAGTGTTAACTTTTTCGAAATTTTGTAATACCGATTGCTTCAAAAGAGTTTCTTTTAGCTCAAACAATGTTAAAAACAAGCAGTAACGTTTTCCAAAAATAAGTATTTTAAAAGCTATGTCCACAAAAGTATAATAGGCACCAGTCCTACTTCTTTCTTCTTTGTTCTGTAGCTAGTGACGTTTTTTCCTTCTATTATTTAGTTATAGAGCTAAACGAAACTCTTTTTAAGCGATTTGTATTAAAAAATTTCGAAAAAGTTAACAATAGAAAAAAAGAGAACAACTATATGCACCAAGAAATTCAGCATTTTTCCCAAAATATTTATTTGATCAAAGAAGTACTGCTAAAAGTTCTTCAAAGTGGATTTTAATACATTACTTAGGCTGAAACAATTAAGAGATGACTATTAAGAACAGAAAAATATTAAAAATTTTGCGTAAGAAAGTGGAAAATTTTTATTTTTAAAATTTCAAATCTGGATATAACATCGTATTATAAAGCAACTTCTGAAAATAACATTTTTCGATACTTTCAAAAAGCCCCTTTTTCGTTTGAGAACATGTACTAACTTTTATCAACAATAGAATTTTTCAGAAAGTCAATAGCAACAGAGTTTCCCATATGATGCAGACATTTTGGCGGATACTGTATAATATTTTTGAAAATTGTAAAAAATGCACTTTTTTTTGAAAATAAAAAAAATGTAACTTTACTCCCTTAAAGGACCTAAAAAAATCTACAATCGAAAAAAAAGTGACGCACATTGTCTCCTTGATATTTGACGAAGAATTAAAATATTTTATTTCGTCCGCCATCTTTGATCGTTCTCTTTGACTTACAGCGTCCGGGTTTGGTGCTTTATATTTGACCATAGATCAGTTTTATTTTTGCCAGCTTTGATGAAATTTCCGCCAGTTTTTTAAAAATGCCCATTCGATTACTAGTACTTACACAAGATATATTAAGCAGCTAAGTAGAAAATCCGTGAAAGCACGTCAAAAAGTTCATATAACTTTTGACGCACCAGAAATTTTTGGGCGCAAATATTTTTTTCGTAATCAGTAGGTCATAATGCATAAGAATCAACAATAAGTGTAACGTTGTCGCTGAAAAAAAATTAATTAAATCAGTTCGTGTGCTATGGTGGCACCTAATTTTGGGAAGGAACAGAAAAGGAGATAATTAAGAAAAGCCTCTTCTAACCGTCATATTTTCAAAATGGCGGCCGTAGTAGCAGCCATATTTTTATGAAAAACATTAATTACTGATTGAAGCAACTAGGGATGCAACGAATAGTGTTTTGGCCGGATACGGAATACCAAATATCCGGCATACTTTTTGTACCAGATACCGGATATCCGGCCAAATATCCGGCTTACATTGAAAGTTGGATTGAAAACATGTTTTGGCAACCTCAACGACAAAAGATACTTATTGGCAACTATCCTACACCCCAAATTTAAAACAAGTTTTTTCGATAAAAATCAGGCTAAAAAATTCCGTCAAATTATTCTGCTGGAGGCTTAAAAAAATAGTTGTGATTATTCATATTCAAACATGATAGTGAAATTGGTTCTTCTCCTTCCAATAAACAAAGTAAGAGAAACCCACTAGATAATGTTACTGCTGATATTCTCAACACTTTTTGGGACTGTTTTGAGGAAGTGGCGAAAAAAATAGTAGCGTTAATGAAAAAGTTTCGGAGAAAAGTTCAATGGCCGAGGAGATTGATTATTATTTGAAAGGAGCACGGATTCAAGGAAATAGTGACCTTTACACATGGCGGTATACTAACTCCAATCAGTACCTATACACTTTTGTCAAAGTTTGTAAACATATATCTTTCAGCCCCTTGCAGTAGTGTATACAGTGAGCGGCCCCCGTTTCAGAAGGTAGCAACGTATACGAAAAGAAACGTAATCGTCTACTACCTTTAAACGCTGAAAAACTCATCTTTATTCATCATAATTTACCATTGGTAAACTTTAAGTATTAATTTAGTAACTAATCTATAGATATTTCCAGTTTGTAGTAATAATTGTAATGCAGGATAAGTGAAAAATAATAAAATTGTTTCATTTTTTATATCACTTTTTATTTTTTAACTATCCGGTTTTGGCCGGATATTAGATCACTATCCGGTGCCCAGCCGAATGGTAATAAAGTGGCCGGATAGGCCGGATACCGGATAGTAACCGGATATCCGTTGCATCTCTAGAAGCAACCCCCTTACGACGAGATAACGATAAAAATTGTAGGAATTATTATGGGTCAAATGGCACATTGACCATATTATTAGTACGGTATGAAGATTTGGACATGGTTGTTTAAACATTATTATTTATTAGAAATTATGTATTTGTCTATTTTGCATAAGAGAAAACATATTTGTCGGTCAATTTAAAAAAAATGCAGATACTACGAAATTTCTCTTAAAAAAAGTCAAAAGCTTTTTTTTCATTGAATGCATTTTAAGCTAGTTATTTAACGCTTACTATTCGAGTTTTTTGCACGAAAATGCATCCGATCTCTTCGCCCCTTTAAAAAAATTACCCTCATCGTAACTAAAAAGAAGATCTATGCAAAGTTTCTGTTCATTATGATATTCTAAAAAAAGTTGTTTATAATTCTCACAGAAAAAGTACATTTTCTAGCATTAATTTATCTTAATTTTCTGAAACAACTTATTTTCATACTCAATTCAATTTTGCATGTTTTGTGGTCAGAAACGGAAAAATACAGACATCTGCAAGTGAGCAGGTAGTTGGGAACGAAAGGGGCATTGGTCCTCGATGCATTTTGCCAGTATTCTTTATTTTCAAAACATGTTGTATACATTTCTGCGAATTTTTAGTGTAAGTACTCTTTCTTAAAACAAATTAGCATGCTGCAAGCAGTTTAACATTTACAACTTATATTTGGCCCTTTTAAAGTGGGTATAAAAAAATAACTGTTAATAGTCGGGGAGCCCTCCCTATCCTTGGGGGACAAAATTTTTCATAAAAATTAAAGCCTAAGGAACAATTTATGACATGTCCTAAAAAAAAACTGGCTGTATTTTCAAAATGGCGCCCATATGTTAAAAAAAACTGTTGCTAATGTTGTTTTTGTCATTTAACACAAAAACTAAAAAAGATGGACAAAAACTTTTTTCACAAAAAACAACGTGCATTAAATTTTCTACAATTTTGTTCTTATACAATATTTTGATAGGAGTTGTCATTTTTCAGATAAAAGTCCAAAATTAAGAAAACATGGAAATTCATATATCGGTAAATCATTTAGAGGAAATATCTGTGATAATTATTGTAAGGCGTATAATATAACTTTATATTATTAACATAACAAAAAATAAAATAAACTGAAAAAAAACTAATAATAATAATAATATTATAATTTGCAGACTTTTATCTCGAAAACGGTAACAATGGTAACTCCTATCCAAATATTGTATAGGAACAAAATTCTAGAAAATTTTATGCACTTTGTGTTTTGTGCAGAAAGTTTTTCTTCATCTTTTTTAGTTTTCGTGTTAAATGACCAAAACAATATTTGCAATTTTTTTTTAAACGGACGCCATTTTGTCAGTACAGCCAGTTTTTCTTTGTGGGGACATGTCTTAAATTGTTCCTTAGGCTTTAATCTTTACGAAAAACATTGCGTGCGTTCTAATTACGTCACTGAATGTATTTAAAAATATTTAATCATTCATTTGAAGTTGTATTTCATTTACTTAAACCATTGCAAGTGCGAGTAATGCTATGTATTAAATGTTTATGTCATGATTAAATTGATCTGACAGCGGATTTACATATTGTAATATCGATACAATAACAATCGATAAGTTCGAAAGACCAATCCTTCCTCTGCTAACGAAAAACAATTACTTAATCAAACGAGCAAAGTCATTTGGTGGGTAGGGTAAAGAACTAAAGGAGGGCAAAATTTAAAAATATTTAGTAAATTGCGATGAAAAAGTTTCCTGGATTGAATATATTGTGTATATTATTTCCTTACATCATTAGAATCACAACTGAAAAATCAAGTTTTGTGCGGATTCATTTTAAAATTTGAAATGTTCATCCTGGGAATTTGGTTATTTCACTTCTAAAAAAAATAAACGAAATATTCTACGAATATTTCACAGTCTGCAGCAAAAACTGCTTTTATTTCAGTTCCAAAAAATTCTCTGAATATGTATTATATTGCATATATATCTCGATTAAAGTTATTTATCGACATTATATAATTTTGAGCCCGGGATCATGGTCAGCTTAGTAATATGTCAACTATATTGGTAATAGTAATGTTATTTTGAACATAAAGTAAAATGTCATCATGAAACTTCGCAGAAATAAGAGAAAGGATGAGAAAAATAATACTGTAAAACTTCAGCATAGACATACCTACACATTACATAATAAAAATCGTTCGGCCCCACAGGTATGTATGTATCAAGGATACAAAATTAGATATTCAAAACTCGAACAGATCCGGAT
Organism: Rutpela maculata; assembly: GCA_936432065.2. NCBI lineage: Eukaryota > Metazoa > Arthropoda > Insecta > Coleoptera > Cerambycidae > Rutpela > Rutpela maculata. The sequence continues at coordinate 230,508,089 of OW386287.2, read as the reverse complement.
TGTAAACGTCTTATTCTATAGGCATGCCAAATAAATTTGGTATTTGCTCATTTAAATAATTAGAGGTATTTTTAATACCTACCACTATTATATAGAAACGCCTTTTCTATCAGATAGTGTGCTAAGAAGTCTCATTTCACCTGGCACCGAACTGTGAGCTATTTGTAAAAGAAAAAGTGCGTGTAACAAATTATTACTGGCAAGGGAAAGGTAGGACTTCAGGGATCGGAGGCCCGGCAAATACGGGTCCGAGGAGGAAATTTTCGTATGTAATATCACTAGTGCTTAAAATTTTATCGAAAATTTTTTCGAAAGCGTGTTGCCTGGTAATATAAAGAGTGCAAATTGACAGTTTATTATCTGATTAAATCCCAACCGCTTTAGCGGGAGGGATTTAATCTTTGATAATAAACTGCCAATTTGCACGAGTTATATTAACTAGGGGCAACTTAGCTTGAGAAAAAATTTATAGATAAAATTTAAAGCACGAGTGGTATTTGTGGAGAATATTTCACGAATAAATAATTCATTAAGTATATCTTCAATATTATGTTCAGTAATTAATTGCCTTCAGACGTTTCCTTGTTGCTTTTTAGAGATTACTCACCTTTATCTTCAATTTCATCATTTACGTCACATAAAAATGCATTTCCAAAGCGACTCATCTCATAAAAAACAAAGTAGGTTTAAATTATGACAATCAAGAAAAACAATATACGTTAAACCATAGGTACTGTAACTTATAAGACTAGTCATTACAACAAAGCACGCTTCGACCAATCACATTACGGGTGAAATCACACAAATTGCATATTACCAATCCTTTTACGTTCTAAGGCTGCCGGCTCAGATGGTATGGTACCGCCATCTAGTAACGCTAGCTTAACTTAGTTACTAGCCTAAACAGTGAATTGAATTATATATTAAAGTGTTTATTAATATATATTTATGTATTTAATCCTTGTTTCTAATTTGAGAAGTGTGATAGTTAAGTTAAGGTTTATTTGTTTAAGTAGAGAAACTTTAAGTACAACGAATTATAATGTATATAGTGATACTGCAGAGTTTTGATTTTCCAAATAAGTGTTAGCTGCTTTCTAATGATTGATGAATTACCATACGTAAGTACCTACATTTGTGTATTTATCATGAAATAACTGATTTGTCTGCTTCGTAGATATTCATATTTAATTTTAGTTGGGAAAATTATTTTGTAATTATGTTAGGTATTAAGCCATTGAAAGCTGTGTGCCTATAACTTGTCCCGAACCTATATAAGTTCCACACAGCATTGGCTTTTTAGGTTATTAATACAATACTACAATTTCCGTTAACAATTAGTAATAAGCTAGAGAAGATATTTATAGATAACATTTAAAAGCACGATTTGTCCTATTTGCCGAAAACATGTCACGACACAAAACGTCAAAAAATTTTCGAAGTATTTGCCGCTGCAGCGACCTAAAAAGTTAGAGCGATAAATTTTGCATGTTGGTCCTGTCAAAAGCAGATCTAGCTTGAATTACCACTAATAATGACGTTTGATTGGTGCAATGTTGTGAAAAAACGGGCTCTCATTGGCTATAGCGTTAATGAGTGAAATAATCTTTGGAAATTGATGAGTGGGGGAGAGAAATCCGAAAAAATGTTTTTGATGAGCGGGGGGGAAGAAAATTTTTTTTGATGAGCGGGTAAAGAAATCCGAAAAAAAATTTTTGATGAACGGGAAGGAGAAATCCGAAAAAAAATTCGGGCCCCCAAACACAGCCCAGGCCCGGAAGGCTTTAAATTGCCCGAGATCGGCTGAGGCCCGGTGGGACTTTACCTCCCTACCCCCCAGCCAGTCCGTTTCTGAGCAAATATATTTGTTTCAATCATTACTCTGGATTGGTAAAAAGTCAAGACGACGGATATTTTACAGTATAGAAGCCAAGTAAAGAGCTACTAAAAAGAGTAAAAAATATTTTTGAAAAAAAAAAAAATGGAAAAGATCACTAAAAAATAGGCAATAAATTTCATTGTCGCCCAGTTAATTGAACTCTATTACCTGATCTGCCGTGCTAAAATCAAATGCCGTATCTACTGGCGACAAAGAATCGAGAAATTTAGCATCAAAGTTTTTTTTATAGTTCTTGGTAAATTACAACACATGTTATATAATCAAGATGATTTCCTATGTAAAGTGACGTAAAAAATCGACTAGACATGTTAAATTTAAAAAAAAGTTAAAAGTTTATACCAAAAAATCAGATACTGCTTTTATTGTTAAAAATATATTTGTACATGCTAAAGCACAATGCGGTATCTACATTATATTGATTTAAAACGCAGATGGGGCATTATTCTAACTTAGCATTCCCAGGAAAATAACACATGATAACAAAAACATTCCATAATGTTAATTTACCTTTAATTTTTATCACCAATAACTGACATGACATGTAAACACTTTGAAGAACATAGAGCAACTAACTAGAAATGAAGCGTGCAATTAGCAACGTTTCCTAAACGAAAAGGCGGGAACTACCGCATACTAGAAACAAATGCGGCATATGCACTTTCTCACACGTAGTTACTGCGTTTTCAACTAGTAGCATGCAGATACCACATTTGTACTTAGGAAAGCCAGAAGTCTTGTGATGATACGACAAAATGTGTAATGTTTTTTAATATAACTAATGTAGCTACAGCTTTTTACTTTAGTAAATAGATAGAATAAAATGTTAATATACCAAAACCATTAAAAACCCGATTTCGGATATTTTGTAGATACGGCGTTTGATTTTAGCACGGCAGCGATGTAGTACAAAGTCGATCGGGTTTTTAATTTTTATTGTATTTTAAATATCGCCTGTTCACTGAACTTTTTATATAATTGTTACACATTCTATAGGATACTCTTCGCAGTTTTTTTGTATATAATGTTAGTTTTAGGCATTTTTAATTTCATAGTACGAACTTGGTTGGTGAAAGACTCAGTGTAAAATAAAGTAAAAATAAAAAAAACTATACCCTACTCCATTTGGGTTTCGAACCCGGGACACTACACTGCACCATCACCTTAGACGTAAAATAATGTAAATATAAGACACAAGCTAAAAATGAATGAATTAAAATGAAATATCATTTCACCAGATTTCTATTCAATTACAAAAACATAAAAATCAAAAATTTTTTTTCAAATTTAAATTATTAATAACATTTTTATTCACCGATCGATTTTGTTCAAAATAGGGTTCTTCCTCTAACTAACACTAACTTACTGTCCAAATTTCAGCACAATCGGATTTTTCTTTATTGAGTTATCGTACTTACAAGAAACGTGACGGACGGACAGACGGACATTTTGAAAGTTGTTCAGAATTCGTTCACTAACACAATGATATGAAAATTTTTTGTGTGCGAGCGATATTTACGGTTTTAGAAATGTGCCGATCAAATGCAATGTACTTTTTGTTTTCGTATTTCCGAAGAGTATAATAAATAAACGGAAGTAGAAATATAATACAAATATTAAAGAACAAATTTAGTAAAAATAACCTTTTTGAAAAATTTTAAACTAAGGAAGGAAAATCGCGCCATATACCCTAAAGAAAAAACACCAAGCAGCTCCGGACATTTGGCCGATCAGGATATGAATGCATATACAAGAGAACTGTGTACTGTATTTTCAACCTTCAATTATTGTTCCTATCTGTTTTTTCCAGATCCTTTTTGATGCTACGGTACACTGATGAGGAACAATCGTTCGTAGCTGCCTGGTGTTTCTCCTTTACGGTATATGGCGCGATTTTCTTTCTTCATTTGTTTTGACAATACTAATTTCTTTTTATTTCATTTAAAACTATGTTATTTTCTAAAACATTTAAAATATTCCAAAAGGAGCAGTGACAGAATAAGTCAGACCATAGAAACTTTATTCTTGTTCTCATCTATATTTGACATATTTTCTTTCACTTCACGTCTACATTGAAATTTTCATATAAATATAATGTCATAAGTGATATAATTTTGTCGGCAAAATTTAGTGATTATTAAGAGAGTTTGTTGCTTTGCAATTTAGCGATTGACATTGACAGATAAAAATAACGGGGCGTCAGGCGAGTTATTTTTGTCAATGTCAAGAGCGAAATTACCAAAGCAACAAACTCTAGTAGAATAATCATTAAATTTTGCCAGTCGAAATTATATCACGAATGGTATTCGTCATGACTATTTCATGAATAAAAATTTAGCCAAAGGAAAACAAATTTATTAGATATAGGAAGTAAATTTCAAAAAATAAATAAATAAATCACCAAATCTTGAACATTTGGTGCCATTATTCTCGCACATTTTTTTTACAACTGTCGTGAACTGACGTTTGCAAAAATTATTGTAATGACGTCGATTTGTTGAATCGGTTACTGTTTTCAAAAAACAAAGGAAAATTTGCCGCTGAAAAACAGGTTGGTTGCTTCATTTTGGCTTTTTATTGGTTGAGTAACCCTGGCAAAATTTTAAATTTTGTCGACGCGAAACTATTTTTTGATTAAAATGATCGATTTTGATTAGACGAAATTTATAAGAATGAAATAGTCATTAAAAAAATATATATTAATATTTCTACATAAAAAAAATTATAGAGACACGGACAGGCACACCAACGTTTAAACAAAAAATTTTTTTTTTACCGTTACTGTACGTCTACAATATGGAAGTAATTATTAAAATTATTTGTATACTGACGGTGTCTGAAAGCTATTGTTATATAATAGTGCGTTGTACCGTTGAAATTATGGCTAAAATTATTCGTCAAAATATTGTTTGACATTGCCTAGAGGCTCCCCGAAAATAATGAGGTGTTAATCTGGATCCGAAATAATTACCTAGTTAAATATTTTGATTAACAATCGCGCATTTGTTAAAATTATATGGCATTTATATTTTAAAATAACTTGACCGTAATATTTGTTTAATGTTATGCTAAATTAATTATTATTTAGTTACTTTTTTTAATTTTCGCTTGCGTAATTTTAACGTAATAACTTTAACAGTGAGTAAATGGTTAAATAACAAGTCTCTTACATTTCTATGTTTATTTTAACATAATATTAGTTAAGGAAATTTGTAAAGTTAAAAAATATATTTGAATTACACGTCCTTGGCCAATTTGATGCGCGATTCTTTGAACACACAGAAAAAACAAAAGTAAATAAGTTATTGTTATTGTTATGCGATTATAGATAAATTTGGAAATTCGGAAATTCCATCACGCACCACAACCAAAGCCAGGGTTGTTGAGAAGGAGGGTTACTCATTTGATTGGCAGCACCTTTCTAAAAATTTTTGAAGAGGAGGATGCTTTCAGTATTTACAAAAACAATTCTCAAATATATCTGATGCAAAATTGATGAGAATAACGCTACAACAATGCATAACAATGAAAGAGCTGCGTGAACCAGTTTTAAAAAAGTTGTGCAGAATTTTCTGGGGAATCATAAAGATGAAAATTATAGAGAAGTAATAGCTGATATGGTGGAAAATTTTGATAATTTATGTTTTTTGTTTCTTATACAATAAATTTTCAGAATATCATAAAACGTCGAGATTTGAACAAAAAAAATATATTTCCGACTCTCTGTCGTTCATCAAGCAAGCAAGAATCCTTAAAATGGGATTTAGTGAAAGTACGAGGTGAAACATTTTTTTGGCATCAGCAACCTCCGTTACCACCCCTCGCCGTTATTAAAGGGAGAAAAAAAAATATGATAGAATGAGTACGAGAATCAACGGCATTGTTTTGGCATCAGCCACATCTACTACCACCCCCACTACCTATGTGGCATATCATTTCATTGGTTTCCACATAGTGGAGTGCAAATATAGTATCGAAATTTTTTCCGTTGTAAAAGATTTGGATAGGAAATCTGAATGTGCAAGTAGTGATTCCTTAGGCAGCGGTTTTTTCTTAATTGTAGTCTTGCTGCCTGAAGATGTGAGACAAATATTTTTCTATTATTATGAATTTTGTTTAAGTTTATGTATTTTAGCTGTGGGTCATTTTGTGCTAGAGCTATTGCCTATTTGATCCATTTGATGCAGAATTCTCTTTCATTAATGTTTTTAATATTGTTGCAGAAGTGTCAAAATACTAAAGAGGAAAATAAGAAAATGTGAATTTGCTACAGATAAATAATTATAGACAATATCTGCAGTCACTAAACATTTTTCTTATATATTATTAACGGGGTAATCTTGCTTGCTTCCTCTTAGTTCAAATGTCCTTTTTCATAGTTGTGTTTTTTGTTTTTTCAAAAACATTTTTTTCTTAACATTTTAACTTAAATATTTTTATCACCCAGCTACACCGGTGAAGGGAATATGGAAAAAATGAGATGTACATATATATATCTCACACTGGTTATTATGTAAAATATGATTCCTGTGGATGAAGTACTGCAATACATATTTATTTAATTAGTCAGGGATGACACATCCTTTGTATATAATGACTGGCATAAATAATATCTCTTTGAAAGTATTCCGTACTTATGACTGAAAATCTTTGGTTTATAATCACCCTAAAATGGACACTATAAGCTCCCATGTCTTGGATTTTGCCTTCGGCATTTGACCGACAATGGTTTTACAACGCAGTTGTTGCTTTAAAATTTGGGAAATTTCACAATTATCCTTGGATTCCAAGAACGATGCTTATTTATATACCCATCAGGTACAAAATGGTATGATCAGTGCAAGTGCCCTAACAAAAGCGGACGATAACATTGGGAGAGTTACGTTTGCATATTTAGGAGTGTCATAATTGAAACTTGAGACACCTGCATTTTGACAAGAGGATTACCATTTTTTTGAAGTATTATCTGCCGTACGAGATAGGTACTTGTTGCATGATTTTGTGAAATTCGGCAAGTCATAACAGACAAGGTGTTTTTTAAACAACAAACTCTCAGTTTGTATTCAAGCTGTTCCCTAAAACTTAGGAATATTGAGAATAAAAATCCACATTTAACACATTTTTCTATTGTTATTCATAGATCTGTGCAATGTTTATATCAAACATTTGTTTTAATTTTATTAATTTTCTTTGAATAAACACCTAAATTATCTTGGAAAAGTAAACTTGTTTTTTCTCAAAATACTGCCACATTATCAAAATATCTTCAGGAATAATGAGTCACAAACCTTATACTCTTGGTCTATGGCCTTTTTTATAACCCGCCATATGTGGGAGGGTGTAAATAAATATTATATGCCGGTATTTTTAAATTTAAATTTTTTATCACTAGCTTTTTTCACAAATATGCAGTTGAAAAACCTTATTTTCAATTTTTTTCACCTTTTACTAGACACAGTTTGATGAAATAATTAACAGGACAACGAGTCATACACCTTGCAGTTTGAGAAAGATTTCATAGAACTGACTGAAGCCCATCCAGAGTAATGAGTGAATATTAGCTATAAAAAGAAATACATGCTAGTCGTATTGAGAACCTCCTCCTTTAAAATTTGTTTTGAAGTCTGTTAAAGAGAATGTATGTCTTGAATGTCCATTTAATTTCTAGGTACCCCACCCCAGGCCTTCCTTGCCCAAGTCCGAATTGAAATGATCTCTTATCCACTTGAACTTTGTTCACCTGTATTTTAGATTCTAGAGCTAGTGTCAAACGTCTTTAAATCAATTTGTTCCCAGCGCCCAAAAAGGTTGTCCCTTCCAGTAAAATTCATGATGTCATGTTAAAAATTTATGAAAGTGGCAAATCAGGAAATTAGGGTGATACTTACCCTGCTACCACTTCAGTTTGACAGACCGCTGATTACAATTTTCAGAAGATTATGACCCGTTCTCTAAAGCATGGGTAAAGACGTTGGAGGTTGTAAAAATGTCAATCTTTTTTTCCTCAACGGTTTTGGAGATGTTCAATTAAACCATTGTCGGGGTGCCGAAACATTAAAAAGCTGAAGCTCCTTAGAGAAAAACTTTACTGTGCTCTATGGGCTCGTTTTGAATACCTATTTCGAAAAACTTTGTATAAAATAATTTACTATATTTCGTTGCAGTCTCACATCCATTATTCATTCAAGAGTTCATCCGACAAATTAATAATTAAGGTCTAAGATTTCTACACTGCTACACTCAAAGCAGACCGAGTTGTTCTACATTTTCCCATTCACACGCGCGTGATTTTATGCCAATTAATGATCACGTAATAATAATTACTGTGGGCCAATGTTATTTTTTTGTTGTTAAGTTATCATCCAACGAAAAGTTCAGTATTCTGGATCTTTATATAATCAAATGATTACTGAAATAAAAGTACAATTAAGTACTGTTTTAATCCTAAGAAATCTGTTAAATTGTCAAATGTCTGAGTGTCAATACATCAAAAACGCGTTTAGAAAATTTAATTAGTTTGATTAATTTATTGAAGTTCTTCAAAATCTACAACTCATATATTTATCCACCAGTGTAATAGTGGTAGCTACATGGTCTCCTACCCTGGACCAAGACATCAGTAAATCGAAACAAAAAGCCGAATATGAAAAATACACGTTTTCAACCCTTAAAAGGGCCATAGCTCCAAAGCAAAGGGTTTCCGAGGGTTGTCGCCACTTGAACATTTAATCAGCATCAATTCAACTACCAAAATCCCGAGTTTCAAAAAAAATTAACCAAAATTTATTATTGAAAGGCAAAACATTTAGGTTGTAATTGGATTTTGCACGAAGCAAAATGGCTTCCAGTTCAATAAAACTTTCTTCAAGTTTCATGAAGGACTTCAATGGTACTCCTTATGACCTATCATTCCAAGTTTATTAAATAGCAGCTTTGAGGTAGAGGTAAAGGAAGAATACGATTATTTCTCTGGGATCTAAATAAATAATAAACACAAAAATACGTATCATCAAAAATCTATAACATATCAATTACCTCAATAGAAATTAGGATAGCATTCCAATCAAAATAACATTAATGTCCTTTTTGAATTTACAGTTTTTACAATGAAAAATATTAATTTCTTTTTCCCAAATATTAATATGAAAATTTATCATTTTAAGTAAAGAAGAATTTAGTTGCACATTTGATCTAGGTAGTAGGGTAGTAGAAAGATCACCCATTCTGCTGTTAACAGATTTCGGATCACTCAAAGCTATTTTGCTTAACATGACATCGTTATGAAGCCATTTATCAAACCATGTAGATGTTGTAATAATGTCCCTACGAATCTTCAAAGTTTTAATTATAATACTATGTTAAAAAATCACGAGCATTTATTAAATAAGAACTCTAAAAAGTTTACATAACTATCTACTTTAAATAGTGTCCAGCCAAAAAATATATTTCTCATATAACGGAGACCAGACAAAGGAGACATATTCAATTTTAGGACGCATAATCGCTTGGTACAGCACATCAAGAGATTTGCATGAATTAAAAGATCTAGTATTTCGCATTATGAAGCCCAAGAGTTTTACAGCAGAATTAAAGATATCATGACCATTAATCATAAACTTTTAATCAAATATGTCTTTTACAGTACTCTTAGGACTTACAACAGTAGGATTTATGAAGTAATCATAAAATACTTACATTTTTGGTAAAAGATATAGTAAACAATAATTGTTATTAAATTCAAGTTCATGTATTTGACACCAATACTCAACCCCATGGAGATCATGTTGCAATTTTAAGTTACCCATTTGAGATCTTATGAAGAGAACAGGGTTGGAAGAAAAACAGTTTTTTTTCATTTTAAACAAAAAACTTTTTTTGTTTTAACAGTTTTTTTGTTTAAAACAGTGTTTTTCAATGTATTAAATGGTATGTTTAAAACAGGTTTAAAACGTTTAAAACTCTATTAAACTAGAATTATGCCAAGTTACTCTGTCTGCTACTACTACTTGATGCCAGATGGCGCTCTTAAACGGGTTTTACAGCACTCTACAAATAAAATGTTCAGTTTGGTGCATGTGACCACTGACCATTTGACACATATGAGTAAGACTTCAGAGACTATTTTTTGTGAGTGCGTTTACTGTTTGTATCGGAATTATTTATTAGAATGGACCATCATCAGCACTTTTCCTGCTTTTCCGCAATCTCAAAATAATACATTTGTTTAAAACAACGTACTGTGTTTTAAACTGTGTTTTAAAAAGTTGTTTAAAACATCTCATTGAGTATTAAATATGTTTTAAACATTTATTTAAAACATGGTGCGATGTTTTAAACATCTCGTTTAAAACATTTTGTTTTAAACATGCCAACCCTGGGAGAGAAACAGTTTCAAATCATCAGCATGTAGCAAGCATTCAGATTCTTTTATAACTGTTGTAATATCATTGATAAAAATCAAAAACACGAATAGACCTAGATTGCTACCTTGTGGTGTCCCTGAACTGCTGTTATGGCAGTGAGACCTGAAGTTATTAACAACGCCATATTGACTTCGTTCACTAAAATAGTCTTTTATTAAGGTAATAAATTTTGATGAAAAACCATTATACTTGAGCTCAGCTATTAAATGTGTATGACAAATACATTCGCTATGTTGGTGTAAATGACATTCATTTGGTTTGTATTGTCAACATTCTCGGTTAAATATTGCGTTATGACAGAGATATTGGTTACAGTCGACCTATACAGCATTAACCCATGTTGTTGAATTTGATAAACACTTTGTAACATTTATAGAAATAAAATTATAGACTATTTGGTCTAGCGATTTTAGAGGTGTGCATAAAATGGAGATAGTTTCTAATATCTGATTTATTTCCATGGTTGAGATATGTGGATATATTTGCAGTGTTTGACATACAGGTTGAAGATGTAGATAACTTCAAAGGACTTACCTCAAATAGGTCCCTTTATTGGTTATTAGGTCACGGTTCGTCGAACCAAGACAGAGTTTAGGTAAGAATAAAAATAACAGGATTGATTGAATTCGTTGAACCATGACATTAGTTTAGTACAAATATAAGAATAATCTTAGTTGTAATTTAGTTTTAATCATCCCCAGATGATGCCCACATTATTGGCGAAATGCGTGTCAAGTGATAGTATTTGAGTGTAGTGTTCGAATGTTTTTGGTGTTTATGGAAACCATCCTATTCCCTTTAGGACCTAGATTTAACCAGTAAATAATCGTATGCGAAATGTGTTATAAAGCGATTTTCACCTCATTTATTATTTATTTCTAGTGTATATTACAAGTTAGATTTACCGTGAAGAATACTTATTACGCTTGTTCTACCAAGAAATTATTCTAAATATTCAATTATCACCGTGAATAATTAGAAATGTTCATGATATAAATTTAAAGGACCTAGATATACCATTTATACCGATTGCAACTTTCATCTGGCTATAAAATAATTATTTTTCACGCTTGATAGATCTGCTGATAATAATAACATTGCCATTCCTACAATTAAAATATATAGGTTAGATATCTCATACTCACTACTTGCATACCGAGTGCTGTAATTAAGGGGCAGATCCGCCCCGTCGTAGTAAAACGACGAATTCAGTTCGGAAAATTAATTTTGTGGGATGTCCACAAACAAAGAGAAATTACAGAATACCTAAGGAAGTGAAATTCTGCAATATAATTTCTATAGTAAAAAAAAACCCTTGAGTCAAGTCTGAACGGACGAAAACGTTTAAGCGGAAAGGAAAGGAAAGAAAATAATATCAAATGTCTAAAAAGTAATAAAACAACCGATTTCGGTATTTTTCTTGTAAAACTTATAAGAATAAGATTAATTTACGTTTTTTATTAATATACACTATAGAGAGTTATTGGAAATTATAAATACTGCCACGCAGTATTAAGGGGCTACCTTATTTTATTAGTGCATTACCTTTATTTCATCAGCGAAATGTTAGTTATTGGAACACACCTTCGTTTTTCGTGTCGTTATTTCTGTGCAATTCTGACGATTGCGCACTACTTTCTCTAACTTAAAAATAATAAATAATTTTTTTATATAGTTTTTTCTATCCTTTGTGTTCTCTGATGGTGCTTGTGTATTGCTTTGTTTAAATTCAATATGGAACAAATTCTGGAAGCTCTTATCCTAGGAGGGGCAAATGAGGATATCGAGTATGCAATTTTGGACAATGTTTTAACCAACATGTCTATTAATAATATTATATGTTGTTTAATTATTCTAATTAATTTTTTGTCAGTGATAATAAATAATGTTGCTGAATAGCTTCTTTATTCCTGAGGATCTATGGTTGCATGGGTTTATGTTTATAAATTGTTTTGTAAAGTGCAAGATCGTCTCCATAAGTAAATTTTAACTTTGTATTTTTTTTTATTAATTTTAGGGGAAAATCGAATTAGATATAGGTACTTAGGTATGATATATTATTTATTACTAAAACAAAAACACTTTGTAAAAAACACCGGCAGTCGGCACAACATAACACTGACGAAAAAATAAGGTTATAGTAATTCAAACCAGTAAACAAACAAAAATGTGTGAGCGATCGAACGTCAAAGTTGCTAAATGTCAAAATATGGCGAACTTAACGCACTGCAGTATCCCCTCACTAATAAGGACAAGCACTATCCTTAATAAGAGATCTCTTATTTGCGGATCAAATTGCGCAGGCGTAGATGCCAAAATAACGCTGACTTTAATACTGCTTGCCCTTATTGCGCGTCCAATAACTCCCTTATATCAGGCAATCCTAACTCAGAGAAAATAAGGTGTGGAGGTTTTAACGACATCAATGAGTGGTCGATATCACCGATTTTGTTTCGACATATAAATGTAGTGGATTGCTTAAGATATGTGTAGTTGTGTAGTGTGTATCCTCACGATGAAATGCTGAAAGCTATAGCTGAACATGATGGTACATCCGGTACTCTCCATTTTTTATTCTACAGACTATTATACAGGGTGGACCAAATTAGATGGAATTTGAGGTTTTCTCTAAAACTATGGCAGATAGACAAAAAACAATATAGATGTCCTGAGCTCGATTTTCGAGAAACAAACAATCGATCGTCCTTTTTCGACTACCGACTACAGAGCGTTTTTGGAAAATTGGCATTTTTGGATGTCCTCTAGATCTCAATTACCAAGTGTCATATCGAAAATCGAGTAACACATTCTTAAGGCACTTTTTTGAGTAGAATCCGCTGCTGATAAGAAGAAAATTATGCATGTCTCAGTTTAGATATCCAACGATATATCATGTCATATTTATCTATAGAAAAAGTGGTTAATTTTCGAAAAATTTAATATATTTGTGAGGAGGCAAACTTTTAACAACACTTCATATAATATAAAATAATGTTGCCAAAAATAGGAAAAACTAAACTACAATAAATGTTCTAATTGTAAAAAAAAGAAAAATCGTAAATGTCAAAAACTAATTTGTGAGTTAATTGATTGTGAGTGAGCATTGTTAAAAACGGTTCAATTTAATAATGGTGAAAAATATGATATGATTAAGTGTTTTATTGAATGCGGAGAGAGATTTAGCTTCCGAGATATATTTTAATTGGTAAGTTATAGACAGCAAAACTTTGTGCCAAAAATGTCGCCTAAACAATATTTTTAGATACCCAGAAAAGAGACCGCCAGACATAAAAGTATTCAAAAGACTACAACAACTTTTAAAAGAGTTTGTTAAATCGTTTGTAAAACCTCGAGCAAAAACATATAATATAACAGGTAGAGAAGCTGTAGAAAACATTGTTTTAGAAACTGTAAGAGAAAATCCTAATATATCGTCTCGTGAAATACAGGAAAATTTAAGAATTCCAAAAACAACTGCGTTGCGTTGCAAAAAAGAAAAAATAAATTCAAACCCTACAAAATTAGGATTAGTCACCATCTATCAATACCCGTCGACTTTCAAAAGCGTCTCGATTTTGCCACTGGTTTTTGCGTCAGTGCAATGAAGTGCCAGGATTTGATGTATGGTGTGGTCCTCATTTTTTTACGGTACTTTGAGTACCGAAAATTTTATTAACATTCTACGACAAGAAATAGAGCCCATTATAGACAATATGCCTGTAAGACAAGTTCAGAGATTAATTTACCAACACGATGGTTAGCGAGTTTAAAAAAGACATGCACATTAAATGGGAACATCAGTGGTTAAATTACGTAAATAAATCCACAAATCCCTACACGCTTTTGCACCCCCAACTTCCTTAAAAAATAAGACATATTTTTGATCACACTATTCCAAAGCTTTACTCCACAATTATTACCAGGCTGAGATTGAATCATGGACGCTTTGGAGCGCATTTACACAAGATAGGATTACTTGATTCACCGCTGTGCTCTTGTGACAACACATCAGTGGCAGACTTAAACCACCTGTTCTTTTCATGTAAAAATTACGCGCAAGAAAGAGATACTTTCTTAAACAACCTGAGGGCACTTCAAGTGCAATTACCGGTGAATTTGACCACCCTGTTAAATGATGAAAGAAAACAAATCCTAGACGAGCTAGTAACCTTCGTTAAACAGGCAAAGTTAAATATTTAAATAATTTATCAAAATTCTGTGGCTGAGGAATCATTCCTGATGCCAGTGAAAACCCACTACTACTACTACTACCAACACGATGGCACCCCAGGTCATACGTCAAATGAAATACGAAATTATTTAAATGCTCAATTTGGGTAGGATTGGATAGGTATCTATATATCACTCAGGACTTGTTTATCAAAATGTCTAGTTAGCTAAGTTAACTAAATTGGTAACTGACAATTAATTTAGCTAACTGGACATTAATAAACAACAAAGTAGTTTAGATATTGTTTAATTTTTAGGAAATAATGGTCCTATTTTATGGCCAGCTAGATCTCCCGATATAACCCCTGCCGACTTTTGTCTTTGGAGTTATTTAAAAAATATTATATATAGAGAACGTTCTAATAACATAAACGAACTGGAAAACAAAACGCTGCGTTTCGGACAATAACTCCTGTCATGATTGGAAATGCAACAAATGCTGTAAGGAGAAGGTGCCAAAAATGCATAGATGTCAATAGAAGACAATTCGAGCATTTATTGTAGTTTAGTTTTTCCTATTGGCAAAATTATTTTATATTATAAGAAGTGTTGTTGTTGTTAACAGTTTTACACGGCCTCCTCACAAATAATATATTAAATTTTTCGAAAATTAACCACTTTTCTAGAGATAAATATGACATATGATATATCGTTGGGCAGCTAATTTAAGTTGTGATAGAATAATGAAATAATTTACAGAGTGTTCCTCAGAATTAAATTTGGTTGAAGTACAAGACAATCGTCGATACTTGCAACTCTACAATTTAAATTTATCGATACACAATAGACAGGGTACTGTCAAGCTATCAACAATATCATTAATAAATAAAACAAAGAAAAGTGGCCCTAAGATGGATCCCTGGGGGACTCCAGAGGATTCACTCATGATTGTGTTTAAAAAATAAGATTTTAAAAACTTCAAAAAATCTTGACAGAATCCAAAATTAATCAATTTATTTAATAGTATATCAATACTGTTTTTAACATGTTTTTAATTTAGACAAAGAGCTGCGCATTTAATAGCAGTAAAAGCCAACATTCCGCACAAGTTACCCGATTAGATTATTCAAATTTAAGTCGTTCTAATTTAGTAAAAATTTTTTGCATTAAAAAGAAATTATGTTCGATTGATAAAATGCCTCCCACGTAATACATTTTTACATTTTAGTGGTAACTTCGATTCTCTATTCAAAATTCAATGTTAAGGTGTTCGAATATTAATCAAATACAACATCTAATTTTTCTCTTTTCGGGACATTTGGCTGAATCACCCTGTATAATGTGTTAAAGTTTATTTTCATGTATATTTCATACTCTGCAAAATGAAACTGGTTTATTGATCAAGCAAAACGTTAAACAGTTACGTTTTTTAATTTCAAAAATATCGTCACACCAAGTAACAACATGAAAGTTTCATATAAAAACGAAAATGTATATTGCTGCGATATTTTTTTGTAGAGTAAGCCATTTCGATAACATTAACTATTTCCTTGTGGTATATTACACATTAATACAAATGTAAACGAAGTGAAAAAATGTCCAACAGTTATTTAAATTTTGTCAATTTTAAAGGACGAAAAAAGAGCATAAAAAAATGATTGGCCACAAGCTTTTCCTTGTTCTATTTGCATAATATTTGCATTCAACAAGCCACAAACAATTTAATTGAGGATAAAATTAAGTTATTGTTTAGTGTTAAGTCAAAGACATCATGCGGTAGCTGTTATGTTAACCCAGAATCGTTGGCAAGTTGTGCCGGGTGTGAATTTTTGGTTTTACTGACGATTCCTATCTAAATTATTTACAAAAAATTTAAGGCATCGATATAATAAGCCCATCATCCAGTAGTCGAAAACCTAGCACAAGCTCATCCACATTAAAGAGTCGTAAATATAAAACATCTCACACCCCATATAATGCGTTACAACATAAAAACCCTCAATAAGACAAATTAAATATTTCCTATACATCAATAAGTATACCGAAGTTCGACAATTGGCAAACTACCTTCCAAGGGCAAAGGCGGGGGGGTTACTTCTGCGCAGGCATATCCAACCCTTAGTTGACTTAGGCTAGGGTAGAAAAGTGCCTACACGAGGGGAAGATTTGCAGAATGTTCAGTGCCATCGGATAGAAATGTTGTGGAAGTTCTAGTTTTGTAAACAAACACAGTGTGCTTCGGGTCTCATAGGCAAGTTAATTACTAATTAGAGCTAAGCGAAGTGTACTAGATCTGCCTTAACCCGGCTACTTCAAAAAATCACACGACTTAAATTGCGATTCAATGAATGGTTAGTCTTTTAGGGCAGGTCTAGTAGAAACTGAATTGATATTTAATGTTTATTTATCAAGTTATTTGATAACAGTGTGTAAATGACATTTTAATTGATATCCCAAATTTAAGATGTTTGTTTTTATTTCGTATAGGGAGGTACCTAGGTATTTTTTAAACATTCTTTATTACTATTTACTACCGATATCATTCGCCTGTCAAAACTGTGTCATTGCAATCAATGTCACACGCAGTTCCTCAGGTTCGTACACGGACCTTATTTACTTTCCGTATAAATTACTGCCCCTGTACCGTGGATCAATTCCCATGGCCATGCCCGCACTTGCCTTGGCCGTGAATTCGTGCTCTTATTTTTATCGATTTCTCCACTCTGCTGTGTACAAATACTATAGTCGTGGGGTGGTATGAGGTTGAGATGAACGAATTAAAGTAACTGTTCTACGATTTGTGGACTACGCGTGATACCTAGGGGCCGGTACGTCCCGTTCCCGTTAGATTACGTTTTCATTCCGTATGGCGGTCCTGACCTACGAGAACAACTCAGGCACGACTTAAGTACGGGCGGCAGTGGCGTTACACTTGTTAGCATGGACGGGTAACTTATAATGTTGTTATTTATGTCAATGATATATTTACATACCTTATTCCTGACCCTTGCGTATTATTCGCGAATAACGCAACCCGTAGTAATAGAGATTTAAACAACCTAAACACTAACAATAAACAGCGAAAGTAAAACCGAGAACAGGGTTCATATCGACCTGGAAAAATTGGGAAATTTGCTAAGAATGCAAGGGAGTATATGAATTTTTTTTAGCACATAATATAAAACTATGAATTATATAAGTTGCAGCATCTCACTAAACAGTGTCTTTTGATTATACCTGAAAAAAGTTCCAAGAGTCCTGCAAAAGTCAAGGAATTTATGTTTGAAAAGAACAATGTTAAAAATGGCTCTTTTTTGGCCCATCCATGGTAAAGTGTGAAAACCATCTTTTTTTTTAGTAATTTTGGTATGCTGAATACGAATCAGTCATCCGAATTGGCTAAAAACATCGGGAAGACAGTAAAATTTGGGGGTGGCATTGAAACTGATATTAGAACTTGCAACAAAAAGTTATTCTTTAGTACAGGAAATTCTTTCAAACTACTCAGTTAGGTAAGTAGAAAAAGAAGCAAAAATTCTAAATTCACCCCCCTCCCTCTCGTTTCCCTCACCCTTCACCACCCATAATAACGGTGTAGGTTACAATATCTAATACACGGTTATTTATTTATTAAAAAAAAAAATCGAAACTCCTCGTTAAATGGCTATTATCAAGTTATAATGTAATTACTTCTAAATACTCTTACACCCAGCCCCACCAATTAAGGTGGTGGATTTTATCTTTTTAGAGTTTTTATTGGTTTTAGTTGCAATAGAAATCATTAATCACCCGATTTGATGTTTTTTTATCATAATAAGGTGATTTAGTCAATTCAGATGGATGTTTCTCACCCCTGAATATTTCTCACACTTTTGGGGTTGGCGTGTACGGTGTGCATATCACTATTCAGAAAATGTTACTTGTTTTTTATGTTAAAAAATTCTTTAATTATTTAAATGACTTTTGGCGAGGAGGGTTGAAGGGGTGAATATGTTTTTTTTACTTCTTTTTCTACTTAGTCATCGAAACTTAGTATTTTAAGAGAATTTCCTGCAAAAGTTTTAATATCAATTCCAATGTCATTCCCAAATAAGAGTTGTTTTTTAATGTGTTTCCGAGATTTTTCGCCAAAGCGGGTGACGAATTCGTTCTCAGCACCTCAAAATTAGTAAAAAAAAAGACGGCTTCCACACTTTACCACTGATGGGCCAAAAAAGCAATTTTTTTAACATTGTTCTTTAGTATGAACCCTGAAGAAATGGTCCTCTGCAAATTTCTGAAATTTAAATACCGCCAAGGCACAGTCGCCCAACAAAATGATGGGAATGCAGGTGTGGGGCAGTCAGAGGTTGTTTTTGATGGCGATTTAAATTGGTCTGCTCACGTAAATCAATTATGTAAAAGTTAGCTAGCGCAAACTAAAACTAAAGCAGCTAAAGAAGGTTAATAATTTCATATTTCTAACTTTTCAGTCAAATATCACTTATGGTCTAATTTTATGGGATAACTCGACTCATGCTGCAAAAATATTTAGATTGCAACAACAAACTACAAGCATAATATCAGGGACAGGATCCATAGATCATTGTAAATCCTTATTCAAAAAACTGGGCATTATGCCACTCCACTTTACATTTTCCAACGTATCTTAGAAATTCATAAAAACGGATCTTCTTTCACAACAAATTTTGATTCACATAATTATAGTACTGGAGGCGCTACCTCATCAAACCTGTAAGGTACAGATTGACTAAGTCTTAATTTTAATAATCATCTACCAAACAAAATTAAACAACTAAATTTCAACCACTTCAAAAAACCGCAGCCCAAGGAATCACTACTTCCACATCCAGGTTTTTTCCAAGTCTCTCACAGCGAAAAAAAAATTGTATGTGGAAGTAATTGTTTATGGAACTTTAATAACATAATATTTGAAATCACCTACCCCAATAACCCATAAAACGATATGCCACATCGGTAGTGGGGGTGGATGGAGTAAAGAAAAATTGAGGCCTTTGGTTCTTGTTCACACTAAATCACAATTTTATTTTTTTTCACTCCTTTAATAGTGGGGTGGGGGCGGTAGTGGGGGTGGCTAATGCCAAAAACTTTTTTGAGACCTTAGCTTCTCTTATACTAAATACCAGTTTTATAGACTTTTCAAAATTTCTGTCTGTTGACCGGTACTTTCTTCAGACGAGACGCCACTGTACCTAGATCTTGTGCACATGGGTCCGTGAATGCAGTGCGGCCTTGAAACCGAATCGCTTTTCTTGGAATTTGGATTCTTGAAATATGGTTTGTGAATCTTATTCTCGGGTTTTCGGTAGTACAAACCAGAAACCTGGAATGGTCCATTTATTTTTTTAAGGGCGCCTCTTCTGCTTACATCGATAAACATGGCATTTTAAGTACCGATTTACCTACTTATTATTAACAGGCAGCGGTTTCAATGTAAGTAGGTATAATAATCTTCTATAATATACATTAAAATTTGTATAATTGTATAAAATATTTCATATAGGTAGATATCCTGTTTGTGTTGCAAAACGCAGCAGTAATTAGCGATTCTTCAGTTTTCTATTTTCAAATGTCAAATTTTATGTGTAAACTTAACACCGAACACTCAGAAAAATGTTCTTTAACTTCCTGTAATTTATTATTATTACACAAAATTATAACTTGTTATCGTCTGTATAAACGGTTGTTTTATAACTCCTAAAACAATGTTTTTAAATGCCGCAGGTAAAAATTGCTAAATACGTACATACCTAATAATTAATACATAACAAAAATTAGTTAGGTACTTTTATTTTTATTTTAACAACACGTTTAATGTATTATCATGAAATTTGATACGGATATCTGACGAAACGATACTCTTACTGATTAAAAAATTTGCGTTTAGGGGATACTACAGTCTTGTTTCCATTTTCTAAAATATTTTCGAAAATTTCAATAAAAGACCTAGGTGTACACTCAATAGATACAAAAAGCTCTCAAGATACTTAGTAGGTAGTAGGACGAACCTGTTTTCAAGGAAACTGATTTTAAACAACTAAAAGTTTCTTGAAATCAGTTTTTAAAACTAAATTATCCGAAGATGGGTCAAATATACGTTCGAAACATTTTATTGAGATCTCGTGTTAATCCAATTCCTAACATAAGAACACTAGGGACGCAGTTAATTTTAGACCGACCAATACTTTACCGTCTGTAGAAAAATTGTTAGAAAAAGCAGTTTATAACAAATTTATTGACTACTTTCATTCAGATAACGTATTAAGTCAGCAATCAGTTTTTCGAGCTAAACACTCATGTGAATTTGCACTTTAACCGACACTTACTAAGTCTTGATGTTGATGTTGGAGTTCCACAAGGAACCATTTTAGGGCCCCTTTAATTTATTCTTTATATCAATAACAAAAATTACCAGCTTAATAATGATTTTATGAAATGCAGATGAAAATGACGAAAAATTTCAAAATTTGAATTTTGTCTCAAAACTCGGTATTCAAGGTTAAAATAAAATTCTGAACAGCTATTTCTAGACGATATATCCAACGTGACGCAAAATATTGAGAATATGTCCTATTCACGAGGTCGCAGTAGGCTGGGGGTTGAGTAGGTATTCTAAGAAATGCAGCTCGTAAAGTTCTACTTCGTGCTAAAATTGAAATCTCTACTTCTAAAAATTTCATCTTAAGTGTGTCACACTGTAGATAATACACAAATTGGAGTAGTTGAAAACATTGAATATTTGAGTTTAATAATGGATAATATTTTATTATCCAAAAATCACTTGAAATATGTAATGAAAAATTTTTTAAAAAGAATGTTACTATTCGAGAACATCTGATTAACTTGAAACTAAAAACGAGAATCACTGTATACAAATCAATAATTTTGACTAATTTTGATTTCTGTGCTACTATTTTATATTTGTTATATCAATACAGTAAAAACGAATTGCAAAAACTTCAGAATAGAACCATGAAGATTATTTTCAGTGCAATAAGTATAAACCAATTCAAGGTATCTTAAACATTCTAGAGTTGATACATGTATCTGTCAGAATTATCTATCTTACAATTATTTTTACATCTAAAATTACAAAGGGTTTAATGCCAACATATTTGACATTTAATCATGAAATTCACTCATAGATTTCATAACAATAATCTTCATATTGGCAAAACTAATAATTTTAGAGCACCATTTTTTAAGGGGATTCGTGATTTAATAACCTGCCAAAAAAATTAATCAGTAGGTTTTTAAATATTTTTAAACGTGAATCTACTTAAGAAATACTGAATGATTTTATATTCTATTATTATTGGATAATGAAAAATACTGTTGGTTCTCATTATTTAGTGATACCAATCTAGTTTTCGCCATTATACTTTTTACCAAACTTTCTTTTGTGAAATATCGTCAATTCAAGCATTTTATCCTGCGTTTTATTTTAGGAGTAGGCAGATGTGGATGTATTTATATCAGGAGTTTCATATTTCTATAGATAAAGGTTACTATTATTATTATTAGTCTCTCGTCGTTTTATGCATTTTTTAAAAATTTGCAGTTTTCCTGAGAATGAAAAAAAACAATTAAACCAACTATACTATTTTTGTCAATAAACCCTAATGATTTGTATCATACTAAAATATTTCTTTTACATAAAAATGAGATTTTGCTGGATTTCTTATGTATTCTGTAAATTGTAACAGTACAGTCTATTCCAAATTCGAGACTGGCATTTATTATTATAACAGATACACAGGTTCGCAGATTTTGAAAAAGTTAAAAGTACTTGCAACAAATTTTTAAATTGGATATACAAGTCGAAAAAATATGGATGTTTTCACATTTGCCATATTCAAAACTAAAATTTCCAAACATCACATTAGCTCCGTGGCTCATTTTTTTTTAATGAAATATTATAATGTTGAAAAATATTAAAATAAGAAGTACAGTATTTGGTATAGGTACATACTTCCTCTGTTTTAACAGAAACAGTATTTTCGCCTCACAGTTATTATCTAACTATGACCAGAAAGCCTATCAATAGATCATCTGGATCTTACTTTTACACAAAATCGTATAAAAAAAAATGCAATTTGGTACTTTGTAAAAGTCAAGCTTGCAGAGCGTCACCTGACACGAATTTTCTTACGTTTCTTTTTTCCAAGAAATGAGAAAGTGTTAATGAAATCATAAGTTAAATCTGGGATATCTACAACTACCTGCTTAGAATGTACCGAGCAAAAATACAAGTTGATATTCAGGAAGCATATCATGTTAACATAAATAAATGAAATAAATTTCACGTACCTATCTATGCCAATAATTATGACTGATAGATTATACATACAGAATAACTAGCAGAACTAACTTTGTAGCTCTTTTTTTCTCATAATACTTGCTTACTTAATTATATTTAACTTTTTAGTGCGCTACTCATAAAACCGTATTTTTTAAACTGTTTGTATTAAATTATTTTCGTCATACCTCCCTCGTAAGTATATTCTAACTCCATTGTTTTGTCGATCGTAAGTGACGCTTTATGTACCAAATACTTGTTGCCATTGGCAACGGGTCGTTATTTTTCATAACGTCCCTAGGGAAATAAAGTAAATTTGGAAAAAATTCTGTTTTATATAACAAGTATTAAATTAAATGTTTTAACTTTAAATCCAGACAAGCCTTATATGCTATATCTTCTATATCCAACATTATTTTCAAAAATGATTAATGATAATATGATTTAATTTATCTTGACAGTTAGTACTTGTCATTTGAATAGAAGCCGCGTCCTAAATTTATTTTATTGGCGGTTGCCATGGATATTCCATTTACTATTTGCCTAGCAAATATGAAATCTTACTCAAATAATTAGTTTTTCTCAAGTTTCTATCTAGTTTAATGATTTATGGGTATGACGAAAAATATAATATGCATCGCGGGTCGTACAATGCGATTTTTTGATCTCGAATACTTGCAAACTTCGGCCCTACGGGCCTTGGATTGCAAACTACATTCTCGACCAAAAAAAGAGCACTTACGACCCTGGCTAAATAAATAACTATATTATTATTATTATTATTTTTACGGTTTTTGCTGCCATATTATAGTATTGTTTCCAGAATTGCATAAATTTGTAAAGTTTAAAATCGATACAATTAGAAGTGGGTGAAAGGTGAGTTGTAAGATTTATTTACAATGTTACAAATCAAGCTAATAGAAGCGTGTTAAAAAATGCAGGTTCTCGCTGAGGTTTGCAGTGTTCTAGACCTGTAAATAGACGATACAAACCGAGGTACATAGACGTTTTCGTACTACTTACAACTTTTAGGAAAATTCATTCAAAATTATTATATTTCAAGATTTGTCGAATTCATTTATTAGTTGCATTCTAATTGGAGTGTGTTTGCTTTCTGCTATGGTTACTGTTAATAAGTTGTCAAATTGATAACTTCATAATAATTTCCGTCATTCAAGTTATTTACGTGAGTTTTTGCTATAAAAATAAGGAGTATGCGGAAAGTATCGTCATTCAGGAGGCAGCAAAAAATGCGTGTGCTTCGTTGGTACCAGAATTTTATTATTATTTAACTTCCTCATTACTTTATACTTTTTTGCCCTAGGGCATAAAAGTCAGTTTTGTGCTTTTTTGCCTAAGGGCTGTAAATGACACTTTCATACAGACGTCAGAAAATAATACTTACAGAGGTAGTAGTACGAAAAGTACTTTTAACGCTAATAAAAAAAAGTACAGTTTTTTTACAATTCTAGAAAATAAAAGCTCTTAAAAACAACTTCAAATGCACATACAGGTTGTACAAAGCTTTTGAAGGGATATTAAATCTCCAAAATAGTAACGTGTTATTAGAGTAAGGGCATTTTAGCTCAAAGTGCAAACAGCGGAAAGGGCAGGTAACAAAATTTGCAGTTCGTAGTAAATACTGAACAGGTCATGGAAAATTTCCGATCCGCAAAGATGCTGCATCTCTCTCTTGCACTGGTCTCTCGGGAATATCGTAAAACGACCTGCACCTATTGTGTTAGGGCATTAGTGGGCCCTTAATGCCAAATCGGCAATTTTCTGTTTCTATATTTTCGGAATGGTTAGTAAATTAAGAGTAACAAACATTCGAGATTAGGGCCAATGCCATTGGCGTCGGTAAGATTGTTGTTAGTATCAATATCAGTTCTTGAAAAGACGCTGTGAACTAGTAATTTATTGCGAGTTAATTCCAATGACTTGAGTTTGACTTGTATAGCAAAAGTCATATTCATATAATTTGTTTTGTTCAATAATAATAAAAACATTCGTTTAGATTACACAGGCACACAAAATAAAACAAGTGGTCTTTTCTGGTACTCCATTGGGTAACTCATATGTATTTCGACGTGTTGAACACGAATCAAGTGTCCGTTTAGCTTGACTGGTCACCGGAGGATCCGGTGGTATTCATACACACACAAAAAAGTCTGTTTCTGGGACTCCGTTGGGCAATCCCCATGTATTTCGAAATGCTGAATACGAATCCGGTATCCGTTTAGCTCCGTTCCCCTCCAATTTTTAGTAAATCGCGAAAGTAACCTAAATTATGAGTCTTCTTTTAGGTTATTTTCGCGATTTACAAAAAAATGGTGGCCAATGGAGCTAACCGGATACCCGATTCGTGTTCAGCACGTCGAAATACAGAATAAAGAGTACTTTCATATTTTTCAATAATAACAGAGAGTACTGTTTGAAAAAACAACGTTTGAGGTGGTTCCAAGGGGGTGAGTAACTAGGGATTGTTGTCTGCTTTGGATTTCATTTAACATAGGTAACGTTTTACCCAAATCTGTATCTTTTGATATATATCGGAGAAATCGTTATCGACAACGAAATATATGCATAATTATTATGAAAGAAATATGTGAAAAATGGTGTGTGAAATTTATAAAGGCAATTATAAGTGTATTAATAGTAAAAAAATGCTGTAATGTGTATAACAGTAAAGAAATTAAAATTAGTACTTTTACCGCTCTTATTATTTCTCGTGTTTGGAGATTATGTAATGGACTAAAATATAATAAAATTTAATTCTGTAATTATAACCGCGACTATCTAATTAAAATAGCTAAATATGCCTTATTTAAAAAATTATAAAATATAGAAAAAGAGCTCCTCTAATTGTTCGCTTTTAATGCATCACTATCTTGTAGTCTAATTCTTTTTAGGCCCAAGGTGTTATGTGCGAGGATAATATCTTTGTTTTTCATATTCTATAATACCTAATTCTCAAATGATTTAAAAAATAGTCATCGAGTAATTTCAAATATCGTCTGTTATTAAATAGTACAGTCGAATTGATTTAGTTTAATTTTTTTCGGTGACAACATTCCACCTGAAATTTTATTATTGATTCTTATGTATTATGACCTCCTGATCACGAAAAGGATATTTGTGCCCAAAAATTCCTTGTGTGTCAAAAGTTATATTCACTTTTTGACGCGCTTTCACGCTTTTTCAACTTACTTGCTTAATATACCTTGTACTAATAATCGGATGGCAATTTTCTTCTTTGGAATAAAATTCTTAAAAAATATGGATCCGTCCGATGTGTATTTGTCAATCCGCCAGTTTAGAAAGAAATAGCAAACACCAAAAATGGCCGAAGGAATCAAAATTGAATATGTTTTCTATAAGAGGGAGCAATTTCACTAAAGTTGGCAAAAATAAAACTCATTTATGATCAAATATAATGCACCAATCCCGGACACCGTATGTCAAATAGAACTGTCAAAGATGGCGGACGAAATAAAATTTTTAATTCTTCGTCAATTATCAAGGAGGCATTGTACCCTCTTTTTTCTCTTTTCGATTGTACGTTATTTTATATACTTTTAGGGGATAGAGTTTGTTTTTTTTATTTTCAAAAAAAGTGTTTTTTTATTTAAAAATAATGCATCTTTACGATTTTCAAAAATGTATTTTCTGTCTGCTTTTTTTTCACTCAATTTTCATCGAAACAAAATGAAATATATTATATTAGTTTCATTACCGTCATATGCCATAATTTCACCGCATTCCTCATCGATAGCCGATTCATCCAAGCTAGAAGAAGCATTAGCACAATTATTATACTCTTCGCAAAAACGAAGAGTATATTGTATTTGATCGGCACATTTCTAAATCAGTAAATATCGCTCGTAGAGAAAAAATTTTCATATGATTATGTTAGTGAACAAATTCTGAACAACTTTCAAAATGTCCGTCCGTCCGTCACATTTCTTGTAAGCACGATAACTTAAGAAAGAAAAGTCCGATTTTACTGAAATTTGGACAGTAAGTTAGTGTTAGCCAGGGGAAGAACTCTTTTTGAACAAAATCGCTCAGTAAATAAAAATGTTATTAATGATTTAAATGTGAGAATTTTTTTTTGATTTTTACGTTTTTGTAAAAATTTACATTTTTTATAGTTTTTTACGTGTTAGGTAGTTCTTACGCTTTTGACTCGGAATCCAAGGGTCCCAGGTTCGAAACCCACATGGGGTATGGTATAGTTTTTTTTTATTTTTACTTTATTTTGCACTGAGTCTTTCCCCAACTAAGTTCGTACTATAAAATTAAAAATGTCTAAAACTAACATTATTTACAAAAAACTGCGAAGAGTATCCTATAGAATGTGTAACAATTATATAAAAAGTTTAGTAAACCGGCAAAGACTACGGAGTACGTTTTGGCTTGTTTCCTTTTGCAATAGACAATAATAGAACATTATATATTCAGTTTTCTACAGTTACACTGATTAATTTCACAGCGTTTTTTATATTTACAAGAAATATCACTTAGTACATTTTTAGGAAAAGCATTACTTTCACTCATAACATCAGGCATTAAGCCATTCACAGTTTTAAGCCACCCGAATTGTAACGAATCTTTCTCAGAAGCTAATAATTTTTGAACTTGAAAATATACTCTTAAATTACGTTTTTCTATTACCTCTTCGTAGGCGGATTTTATTTTCATCATAATGTTTGCCAATTATTTTATTAATCTTTGGCTCATTAAGGTTTGTAAAAATAGATTCTTTTATGATGATTCCATGCTAGTTGAGTCATTATAACCAAAAAGTCAATGTCTTCACCAACTATTATAACTTGATTGTCTTTGGTTTTCAAATCAGTAGCAGTTTTAGCGATTGTAGTATCGGCGTCTTCTCTGCATATTTTAACGTTAAAGTCATTATCTATTAACTCTTTGCGCAATAATTTTATAAAGCTATCCTTATTTTTACTATTAGCTAGAATTTTTTTTGACTAACCGAGGATTTCATAATGTGATTGAAATATCTACGCAAACATTTTTTTCTAACCGACGAATGCGCTCGTTATTCTTAGTGCTATTCTGTTCATCGGCATACCCATCAAAAATAATACTACTATAGTCTTGACTTCTTGGTTCTAATTATTGATCATATATTCATAATATGTATATTATTATTATTACTATGCGAATGCTTAATAAATTTCCTTTTCAAATTAATGGAGTTTCATTTTGTATTAAACTTTTGAAATTATACGAAACTTTCTATAGTATATTTCATTTCATTTCGATGAGTGAAAAAAAGAAGAGTCAAAGTAAATACATTTTTGAAAATTTTTGCAATGCACTTTTTTTGAAAATTAAAAAAAAAATGAACTCCATCCTCTAAAAGTATATAAAATGACGTACAATCGAAAAGAAAAAAAAGTGACGTACAATGCCTCCTTGATAATTGACGAAGAATTAAAAATTTTATTTCGTCTGCCATCTTTGACCGTTCTATTTGACATACGGTGTCCAGAATTAGTGCGTTAATTATATTTGACCATACATGAGTTTTACTTTTGCCAACTTTGGTGAAATTACTCCTTCTTATAGAAGAGATATTCAATTTTCATTCTGTCGGCCATTTTTGGTGTTTTCTATTTTTTCCAAGATGGCGGATTGACACATCGGACAGATCTATATTTTTTAAGAATTTTATTCCAAAGAAGCCAGTATTTTTAAAATTGCCATCCGATTACTAGTACAAGATATATTAAGCAGGTAAGTTGAAAAAGCGTGAAAGCGCGTCAAAAAGTGCATATAACTTTTGACGCACAAGGAATTTTTGGGGACAAATATTCTTTTCGTAATCAGGAGGTCATAATATATAAGAATCAACAATAAAATTGCAGGTGGAAAGTTGTCGCCGAAAAAAATCAATTCAACTGTACTAAAAGTGAAAGACATTTAATCAGGGTAATTTAAATAATAATACATTTTTCTTGTTTTTTATTACACGAAATATAACAACCAGTACTCATCTGAAACTTATAGGCCAGTCGGAATAGATGGAAAAGGGATCATTTTACGAAATTTTATTTTTTTAAAGTATATTTTGGGATGTCCACAAACATATGCCAACTATCCGCACGCGTGACAGGCGGGGCAACACACTTTGGAATTGTTCGAAAGTGTATCAAGAGATAGAAAAGTAGAGAAAATTGATTTTGAACATTTTATTATTCTTGGCATTTTCCCAGAAAATTCTTCGTTTAAGAGCTACAGACGAAAGAACAATGTTACTTTTTATCTTTTGATTTTTTTTTTAAGTGAATATAATAAATATTAATACGAAATATATCATCGGTATAATGTAAATTATGTTTAAATGTTCAATTTACACATTTACAGTTTAAATAAAATATATTTACAGACCCATGTATAAATTAAATGTTAAACAGAAAAAATAATAATACAACTTTTCAGGTATTGAGATATTAAAATGATGGGAAAATAAATAAACAAATATGTATTTTCACAAACAGACTATTTATATTATGCATAGTACAGTGTACATGCGTTTTATGTATAACTTAATAGAATAGAATAGAATAAGTTTATTTAACAAATTGTTCTACTACAATGTAATTGTTAAAAACTGAAACATTATGATAAATGAACTAAGCCCCCCACATTACGTGCATATTTATTTTTTTTGTGTGCCCAATGCACGCTCAAGTGCTCTAAATTGCCATTAATCTGAGATCTGCTAGTTATTCAATAGTTAGCTGCCACAAAGTATCCTCAATAAATACCGAAAATCCCTACATTTCGCGGCCTATTGTCTCAATCGGCGCCGCTGTCGAGGCGGTTGTGTTGTGGTCCATTCACAACCCTGAAAATGCGGGTATATAACTATGCCAACTATTGGATATAATGATAGATTTCTGAGACTATTAACTTCGTAGGTCTTTCGGTGTGCAGTGGCTACATTTTTTCAGGGCTCCTCACATTTTGAACAAATTATATATTTTATATAAGATTGGGCCCAGGGGCCCTTGGGCAGACGAGGTCCCGAATGACGATCATTATGTGTTCATTTTGTTATTGAGAAGGGCTTGAATATCATACGCCTAGAAAAATGCCACCT
The DNA here is from genome assembly GCA_936432065.2 of Rutpela maculata. Taxonomy (NCBI): domain Eukaryota; kingdom Metazoa; phylum Arthropoda; class Insecta; order Coleoptera; family Cerambycidae; genus Rutpela; species Rutpela maculata. The sequence goes on along the minus strand of OW386287.2, from coordinate 230,478,144 downwards.
ACGCATATTGGTCCTAATTGCAGCTTTAGAAATCGTCAAGCGAAACTTGCAAAACAAGGCCAAAATTTTATAATTTTCACAAAAAAATGTTATGAATTCTTTTTTCAGGCTCCTCATGTTTTGAACAAATTATATATTTGTCTCTATAAGATTGGGCCCAAGGGCCTTTGGGCAGACGAGGTCCCGAATGACGATCATTATGTGTTCATTTTGTTATTGAGAAGGGCTTGAATATCATACGCCTAGAAAAATGCCACCTACGCATATTGGTCCTAATTGCAGCTTTAGAAATCGTCAAGCGAAACTTGTGAAACAAGGCCAAAATTTTACAATTTTCACAAAAAAATGTTATGCATTCTTTTTTCAGGCTCCTCATGTTTTGAACAAATTATATATTTGTCTCTATAAGATTGGGCCCAGGGGCCTTTGGGCAGACGAGGTCCCGAATGACGATCATTATGTGTTCATTTTGTTATTGAGAAGGGCTTGAATATCATATGCCTAGAAAAATGCCACCTACGCATATTGGTCCTAATTACAGCTTTAGAAATCGTCAAGCGAAACTTGCGAAACAAGGCCAAAATTTTATAATTTTCACAAAAAAATGTTATGAATTCTTTTTTCAGGCTCCTCATGTTTTGAACAAATTATATATTTGTCTCTATAAGATTGGGCCCAAGGGCCTTTGGGCAGACGAGGTCCCGAATGACGATCATTATGTGTTCATTTTGTTATTGAGAAGGGCTTGAATATCATACGTCTAGAAAAATGCCACCTACGCATATTGGTCCTAATTGCAGCTTTAGAAATCGTCAAGCGAAACTTGTGAAACAAGGCCAAAATTTTACAATTTTCACAAAAAAATGTTATGCATTCTTTTTTCAGGCTCCTCATGTTTTGAACAAATTATATATTTGTCTCTATAAGATTGGGCCCAGGGGCCTTTGGGCAGACGAGGTCCCGAATGACGATCATTATGTGTTCATTTTGTTATTGAGAAGGGCTTGAATATCATATGCCTAGAAAAATGCCACCTACGCATATTGGTCCTAATTACAGCTTTAGAAATCGTCAAGCGAAACTTGCGAAACAAGGCCAAAATTTTATAATTTTCACAAAAAAATGTTATGAATTCTTTTTTCAGGCTCCTCATGTTTTGAACAAATTATATATTTGTCTCTATAAGATTGGGCCCAAGGGCCTTTGGGCAGACGAGGTCCCGAATGACGATCATTATGTGTTCATTTTGTTATTGAGAAGGAATATCATACGCCTAGAAAAATGCCACCTACGCATTTTGGTCCTAATTGCAGCTTTAGAAATCGTCAAGCGAAACTTGCGAAACAAGGCCAAAATTTTATAATTTTCACAAAAAAATGTTATGCATTCTTTTTTCAGGCTCCTCATGTTTTGAACAAATTATATATTTGTCTCTATAAGATTGGGCCCAGGGGCCTTTGGGCAGACGAGGTCCCGAATGACGATCATTATGTGTTCATTTTGTTATTGAGAAGGGCTTGAATATCATACGCCTAGAAAAATGCCATCTACGCATATTGGTCCTAATTGCAGCTTTAGAAATCGTCAAGCGAAACTTGCGAAACAAGGACAAAATTTTATAATTTTCACAAAAAAACGTTATGAATTCTTTGAAAAAATGTAATTAATTAACTTGAATTACAATGATCAAATTAATGGAAATTTTTAAAACTTTAGAAAAGATCTTTTGACATTTTTCGCTAAAAGAAAGAAAATTGCACACGATCTTCCTGAAAAATTAAGTAAAAATCTCTAAAAAACATTATATAAAGTTTCTTTGATTCCCTATTGTTTTTGTATCTGGAAAACGTTGAATTAAGAAAGGAAAATAACGGTATACCCGTTATGTTATTACAAGATGTTTGGTCGTTTGAGATCGTTTCCGGTCCTTAGGTCCATATAGAATTTCAAAAAGAATAGCGCCTTTTTCCGCCAAGCTCACTACTTCCTACGTATAAACACATATAACGGTCAGTGTTTGCAAATAGCAAAACAATTTACGACAGGAAAAAAAATGAAAACTACTTGCCTGCTTGATTTTATATTTTTTTATAATTATTTTGGAGTTTAAATAGTTTTTTCTTTCTAATCTCATAGGCGAATTAAAACCTTGAAACAAAACTTCAGTTTACTGACATCTAAAAGTCCTTAAATATACACGATTATAATCTTTTTGTTACGTATGCATAATGCCACGTATGCTATTACTCATGAGATTGGCTATCAGTTACTCCTAAAATACCTGATTACCAATTCTGATAAAATATAACACTAGCACCTTCGCCAAATTCTCGACTAAACAACAAATCTTGTTTCCAATTTTTGCTCTCCTTAACCTAAACGTAGCTTGATGAAATTAATATGGGACCTTCGCCGAACCTTACCTTACAGTTTGAGAAAGATTTAAGATACATCACAGCCACATTTGTGTTTTATAAACGGGGCTCGGGAATTTTATCTCGGCGCCAGAGACAGCTCTCATAGAGACATAATATTATATACAGTGTGTCTCACTTTTCATCACTACACCCGAATATCTCGGCCATTTGTTGATCGATTCAGATCAAATTTGGTATACTTCTTTTGTTTCAGATTTTGATTAAAAAGTTATTTAAAAATTTTCTTTTCGAAATTAAATACGCCTACTATCATCAAAAGAAATGGGAAAAAAATTAGGAATTTATATTAGCGATTGAGATAGGGTTTTTGCTTTTACAGAATCTTGTTCGGCATGACCTAAAACCCCTGTATACCAAATTTCGTTAAAAAATATTCACTCCTCTACAAAAAAATCATTTCTAAGACTTCAATAATAATCACCCTACTATTCGAGTTATTTATTGTCGGATATTTACATAACTTGGTAGTCGTGTAATAATGACGCTAATTAAGCAGTAGAACACATGTTTTATCCAAAACACTATTATGAAATGAATATTTGAAAAATGGTGGCTATTTTTTAAAATACTTAGAACTCGGCATACCAATATCTTTGTTAACATGGAGTGCTTTGGAATGGATTTGACAAAATTTCAAATTTTTGCCAAATTCTTTTGACCATAGTAGGCGTATTTAGTTTCGAAAAAAAATTTTTTTAATAACTTTTTAATCACAATCTGAAGCAAAAGAAGTATATCAAATTTGATCTAAATCGATCAAGAAATGGCGGAGATATTGGGGTGTAGGGGTGAAAAGTGAGACACTGTATATTGCAAACACCTACTGAAACATTCAGAAAAACGACGAAATGGTAAAATATTCATCATTGCCAGCTACAATGTATTTTTGGTAATATATTTAACCTAAAAACGGTAGTGGTTCTTACAAAAACATGTAATACATATCTAGCAAATAAAAAAACAATTTTGAATCAAACACATACTTTACTGTTCTGTTAAATATGTGTGGAGTGTTTATTATGTTTATTTTCATAATAATTAGATATAAAAACTCAATAAGCTGCTAGCAACATAAAACATTTTTTTCCCATTAAAATAAACCATTTTTGTATAATATTAAATTATACATACATACATTCCCTAATACGATAAATTAGAAATTTGGGTGGTTGGCCACTGCCCTCAATTTGAATTTATAGACATAGTAAAATTTGAGATTCACCATAGCTTTACGTTTACGGAGGCAAACGTATGGGTGAATTTTCCGAAAATGTATAGTGGCGATTTTTTTTAGAAAATATCTGACCAAATATTAAAGAATTAGTATCTACAAAACGGTGGCTCAGATGAAAAAAAAAACGTGTTCTTCATTTTTTGTTCAGAATAATGTATACAATAATTTTATTTAGTTTTGAAGTATAATTCTTATTTTTTAGAAAAATTATTAGTTCCCTATTATTATGAAGTTATTTTATTGCTATTTACGTTCAATATTACTTTTTTCCTTATTAAAACAAAAAGAACAATGTTAAAAAAATGGTTTTTTGGCCCATCCAAGTGTGGAAACTATCTTTTTTTTTACTAATTTTGAGGTGCTGAATACGAGTCTGTCATCCGAATTGGCTAAAGACATCGGGAAGACGGTAAAAAACAACCCTTATTTGGGGGTGGCATTGAAATTTATATTAGAACTTGCAACAAAAAGTTATTCTTTAATGCAGGAAATTCTTTCAAAATACTCAGTTTCGTTAGGTAAGTAGAAAAAGAAACAAACATTTTTAATTCACCCCCCCTGTAGCATTATGCCTTGCTTATATTCTTGTTTGTTATTTAGTTATGTTTTGTATTAGAGTATTAAGTTTAGTAACAAAGGAGGCGGCGTGCAATGATTCTGACTTTGATAGAACTCCGACCAGGTGATGGGGGATGTTAAATAGTCTGACAAAATCCATTACCAATTAGAAATATATAGAAGATTTGTGGAGTGCTGAGTTACTCATGGAGTTTTAACCCTTAGAAGAGTTTCAGGTCTGCGATTCTGTTAAAGTATAAGAAAGTGTCTTACGGGTATATATACCAGAGGAGAACGAGTGATTGGATAACGATCAAATAGAACTGTAAGTTGCATCGTTATACAAGTATCTGTTATGTCCTTGGCTGTATCAATTAAATATTATTAAATCAACAATTCAAAATACTTAATTGTGTTTGTGTAAATCTCTGCCTGAACTCCCCCTGAAATTACCTTCCAAGAGATAAAGGTAAAAAAACATTACACCTCCCCCCCCCTCGTTTCCCTCACCCTTCACCACCCACAAGAACGGTGTAAGCTACAATATCTAATTAACATACGGTTATTTATTTGTTTTTAAAAAATCTCTGGTAATCTCTATGCCTCATCCCCACCTCCCGCAAAATGGGTAAATGATACGTTAGTATATATATTTTCAATAAGTATTTAGGGATAACTTTTTGTTGTAATAAAAATTAATCGAAAGTCCCAAAGTAGTTACTCCCACCCCTTTCGTGGGTAGATTTGGAATTTAAGGGGCCCATAAAATGAAAAAAGATTACCATTCTAACAAACAAAAATTATTTAAATAATTAAATAATTTTTTACTATAAATATCAAACAACATTTTTTAAATGGGATATTAACACCCTACATCCCCTCCTTAGAGGGGTAAGAAATATTCAGGAGCGATCTGAATTGGCCAAGTCACCTTAATATGATACAAAAACATCCCACTGAGTATTAGGATTTTTTTGTAATTAAAACCGATCAATATCACTGAGGAAGTGAGACCGACATCTTTTAGGGAGGCGTATAAGTGTACTCAGAAGTAATCAGATTATTATATTCTCATAGCAACCACTCAATGAGGTTTTCTGGTTTTTTAAAAGTAGCTTACAACTTTCTTAGAGGCGGTGAGGGAATTGCGAGGAGTAAGAAGTAAAGTTATCGAAACTTAATATGTTAAGAGAATTTTCTGCAAAAGAATAAGCTCTTGTAGTTCTAATTCTAGTGGCAAGTTCTAATATCAATTCCAATGTGACCTCCAAATAAGGGTTGTTTTTAATGTGTTCCCGAGATTTTGGCCAAAACGGGCGACGGATTCGTTTTCAGCATCTCAAAATTAGTAAAAAAAAGATGGTTTCCACACTTTACCACGGATGGGTCAAAAAAGCCCGTTTTTAACATTGTTCTTTGTTCCAATAACGAATTAAACTGGTGTAATCCATTATTCTGAACAAAATGTGAAAAATACATGTTTTTCATTTGAACAATCGTTATGCAGGTAATTTTTTTTTTTTGTTTAAAGAACATTTTTTAATGGTCTATACCTCAAACACCTTTGAATCCACACCAACGTAATTTTATACAAAGAGGTTTTTAAAGGTGCTGCTTAAGAATTTTTTATTAGATTTTTTTGTAATAAAAATCACTAATTACATTTTCTCGGAAAATCTACTCACACGTTTGTCTCTATAAACACACAGCTATGGCAGATCTCAAATTTTATTATGTCAGTAAATTCGAATTGGGGGACGATAACCATTCAACCAAATTTGAAAAAGATCGCAGCATTGATATTTTTTGAGATACAAAAGTTACCTCATGAAACCTCCTCCTATTTATTACAAGCATTTCACTTGCTTTGTATGTCAGTGAGTATGTCGTGAGTGTATTTTTACGAGAATTCTTGCAAGTCAATTTTGAACCACTTAACGACGTCTAATTGAGTTGAAATTTAATATATACGTCTAGTTCTGGTAACAATGGGATAATATGGTACCAAAAAGTGTGTTTTAGTTTTTAAACTATAATTTGATCGTTATAATGCATTCACTCACACACTGCATTCTAAGAAATGGCGAAGGACCCGGTTTAAACTACAATTTTTATGACAATGAATATAAAACTAATAATTGGGACGTAACTAAAAATTTAAAAACAAAATTAAAGTTAAAATATTTTTTTAAACAAGCTTTCATTATTATTTAGGTGTATTAAAACGAAAAAAAAGTTATATTAATTGTCCTAAAAGCTTGTTGCGTGAATAGAAAAAAAATACTTACTTACAATCTCTGTCAAACAAAATTAATGTCTGTATGAACTTCTCCCGCGCGACAAGATTTTATTACAATTAATTCAACATAACTCATTTTTTTTTCGTTTTAGTCCACCTAAATAATAATAAAAGCTTGTTTTTAAAAAATTTCTTTGCAGATATTGAAATTTTTAGCAGTCTCTTTTGCAGTCTCGACGCATACTGTAAACATATATCTATTATTTCTCTCTTGTTATGTAATACTATGCTGAATTATTTGCAGATCAGTACACCTGATCGATCACCTGCATTGTTGTTAAGTATTAAAATTTGGTAACGAAAGATGTATATTCTCAAAGAAATGTCAATTACAATTCTCCGTTGGCATTTTTTTTCAAAGCTATTGATGCTGGTAGAAAGTAGTAAATAAATTTCCCACAAAGTAGGTAAATCTCTCAATTTTTGTACCTTTCTTCGGAATAAAGAACTAGCCTTTCAGTAGATTTTACGCACAGGCAGCATATTATATTGTTGTACATGGATCTAGCCTCTACCTGCTCTTAATCTTCTGCAACAACTGTCGCTTGGTACTTTTGTTATTTACCAAGCTAAGGTTCTTATCCATCTTAGTACCAATGTACTTATTTTTTTATATATCTTTTTACAAGAGAACATTTATTATTCAAATGTTCAACAACCTGTTCAGTCTTAGGAATAAGCAATTATAGATTTGTAACCGATTTCAAAAAAAGGTACGTTCTCAATTTGAATTGTACGTCTATCTCTTTATATCGAACAGATTTATATGTATCTGTACGGTCAATCGGGTGATTACGTAATCTTAATTAAACATTTAAATAATTCATTTCAAAAATAATGCCCAAGGACGTTGATAATACAAAATAATTTTATCAGTTTCCGAAAGCACGTTGCTTGGTAATATCCGACGTCGTAGGCGAAATGGTATTAATTAAAAGCAACGTGCTTGAGGAAGTTGTGATAAAATTATGAGCTATTTATCAACGTTCGAGGGTTATTCGCATAGAAAATTCTTACGATTTCCATCTTTGATTCATAATTTCTGGTGCCACAAAATTGCATAAATGTATTCCAGATGTACTTTTTACTTTTAAATGTATTTTAATTGTATGTTTTCCTCTATTATTATATTTATCAAGTCGTTATATTTGCAGTGCCAAATCGTAATTGTGACATTGTCAAAAATAAATTTTAAATTATTGAACTGTCAAACTGGATGACACGTAAGTGATAATTGTCCTAAGGAGATTTTCACTTGTGATCTCCCTAGTGCTTGAATTATTTCCGGAATTTTTTTTGAGGTCCGAATTTTTTGAAAATCTTCTTTTCTTTAAAAATTTGTGAGCGAGAAAAAATTTCCGGATTTTTAATTCAAGAGCGAGGGAGATTCAGTAAGAAAATTTTAGACCAAAATTACTTGACAAAAAAAAACTTTAGAAATGTTTGCAAAATCTTGTAGGCTGGTGCCGGTGTTAGATTAATTTTTTTTGTTTTTATTTTTTTATGTGGTTTCCTCATATCTGTTGTGAAAAAATTATTTCAAACAATGAGTAGTAGAAGTATAGTATTCTACTCATGTGTAATAGCTATTACTCGCGAGGATAAGTTACAACGTCGAGTAATAGCCATCATTACATTTTCGTTGAAAAAAATACTATTATTTTTAGGGCAAAATAATTATGATTAAGATGCATTTGTTTTTAAAGGAAATCAAATATCACTGAAAAATATATAAAATAAACTACAATTTTAAAAAAGTTAAACGACTTGATGCACTTAAACAATCGACGATTCAACTTTGCCACTGTTTTTTAGACGTGTTATCAACTTGCCAACTTGAAATTTGGCATGATGATATAACCCATTAGGAGCAAGCATAATATTCTTCTAAAGTTTCGTTAAAATATATGCATTATTGTTTAAGATATCATCAATTGTTGAGAAAGGCCAATTTATTTTATTCTTTGCAACTTAACAAATTGCTCGGGCATATCTAGTTTTCTTCGCAATTTCATTATGAACGATATGTTTTTTCTTCATTGCGATTCGAGCTGTACACCCAGAGAAATTTACGACAAACTGCGAAAAAAACCCAATTTTGAACATTATTTTGTTAAATAAATGCCTTTCGTGATTCAGATTTATACAAAACTTTTTACTACTATCTTGTAATGTTTACGACAAATTCCAGTAAAAAATTGCTATACTTAAACAATTCCTTTTTAGATTTGGACTTTTAGTTTTGTTCCACTATCGCACCGGTGTAAAAGTGAACAGAAAACGAAACCAAAAGTATTATTAACCGGCTTCAATGCGGTCTAATTAACAGATAATAGAGTGTAATTTTATTTCATAATTTTTAGTCACTTTTTTTGAAGGCGCTTCAATTTTTTACAAAAAAATTATAGTAGCCTGCTTTCCTACTTAATTTTACTACATTTTTTTATTCAACTCGCTACTCACATTACAAATACTCATATCAGGTTTTCCTAAGATTCAACAAACTCATGTTGTACAGCGTCTGCGTGACACTTTGAAGGATCAAGTTTATTTACACCTTTATATATTTACTATTATTATCTATTCGTAAAAAAACTTTATTCTATTCTATTCTATGCAATTTTTGTAACAGATAACTGTAGTTGGCAAAGTACACTTGCAACTTTTACTATATAGTTATGTATTGTACAGTGTTTCAAATTTCACGTTTAGAAACTTTGTATAATAACGACTGTTTTTCAAATTACTGTCTATTATTTACTATTGTTTATTATTTTTTCGGGTTTCTTCCTAATTATATTTTTACTGAAGACGGTTTGAAAGCATCTACGCACGTAAAAAGTTCTTTGACATGCGCAATGAATGGTTGAAATCATCCGTAAAAAGTGGTATAGAGTGTAAAAAGTATAGTTTTTTGCAATGATTTTACCTTGGCGTTCAATAATTGAACGATTGGGTATTCTTCTGCTTCTACATAGTGCAGGGCGATATATAGATAAATTGTTTCCATAAAGTACAGTACCTAGGTATTCGAAAATAATTTCGAAAAAATAGTGTGTTTTCGTTTGGTTATTTTTATGACATGGCTATCAGGCGCTTTTACGCAGTGTTTAGTGATTATGTAGATGTTATTATATTAAAAACGAGACTATAATTCGAGAAAACAAGATAAGGTATTATAATATTATAAATTACTATTCGATTTTAAAACCGAAATGAATGTAATAATTTATCAGGTTCCTCTGGAAGTTTTGACTCAAGGACTGGCAGCGAGAGATTGGCAGTTTTCGTTTAACTGAGAAAGTTAAATTAAGGTTTTACCCTCACTATTGGCAGACATGAAATGATTTTTTTTAATAATAATTATAAAGGTTCTACGAATCACTTTATATTTTTCTTACGTATGAAAACATCTAGCACCCAAAATTATTGTAGTCTTTGTATCTTTATTAAATCAAATACAATAGTACAGTACCTAGAGGCAAAAAATATGTAAAATTTAGGAATAATGGCATTATGTAATGATAACACAAAAAAAAATAAAAGTTCAAAGCAGCGAACCAGACCCATGTATCCGCATGTATTTTCGGTCGCTGAATCCGAATCCGGGGTCAAAAAAAATCGTACACCCCCAAAATCATTAGCTAAAGCCAAAAAACACCCCTGAAATGGGATAAAAAGAAAATTAAGCTATCAGAATAGTTGTGACTTCTTAATCAATCGAATTATACAAATTAATCTAGCAGCGTACATACAATAGATATGAAACACACTCCCAGGGAGGGGCGAAAACTAGCCCCCATATATAAAAAAATCGATCCAAAACAGCAATGACTGCTGAAAAAGCTCGAAATGTCTAAGTTTTGTTAAAGTGTTAAGAAACTGCATCAGGTCCGACGTAATATTCATAAACTGCCCTTATAGGGTTGAGAACAACCACCTTTAAGTTCACGAGAAAAACAAGAAAAAACGTAAAATCCAACAGGATTTCTATTTTCATGGATGCTATGATTGGCTGAAGTTGCGTAGTACCTAAAATAGAACAAGAAACTTACGTACCATCAACATCCCTCAGAGGGTGTGAAAACTACCCCCTATGTAAGATTTAACTATAAAAAGTTACAGTGACTTCTATAAAAATTCGAAACACCTGCGTTATGTGGAAGAGAGAAGAAACTAGACTATGTTCGACGATGTGCGTGAAAACCACCCCCACGGGGTTGCGAGGTACTACTCTATATCTGCAGGATGCTGGAAAAACAGAGAGAAACTAACCGGATTTACATTTTTATGGATGCTATGATTGGCAAAAATCGCGTTGCACACTTAGAGTTTGAAACTCATGTCCTATAAATGTTATTAAGTAACACCGCCAGAAAGGATGTAAACTACCGTAATTCAAGATGTAACGAAAAAGCTATACTGTTGCTTATTCGTTTCATTTCCATAGTTTTTTTATAGGGGTGGCGTCTCTCAACCCAGTGGGGGTGGTTTTCAAGCACAGCGTCGAACATAGTCTAGTTTCTTCTCTCTTTCACACAACGCAGGTGTTTCGAATTTTTATAGAAGTCACTAACTTTTTATAGTCAAATCTTACATAGGGGGTAGTTTTCACACTCTCTGAGGGTTGACACTGTAGAATGTTGATGGTACGTAAGTTTCTAATTCTATTTTAGAGTACTACGCAATTTCAGCCAATCATGAAAATAGAAATCCTGTTGCATTTTACGTTTTTTCTTGTTTTTCTCGTGTCCTTTAAACTTGGGGGTGGTTGTCCTCAACTCTATAGGGGCAGTTTATGAAGATTACGTCGGACCTGATGCAGTTTCTTATCACTTTAACAAAACTTAGACATTTTGAGCTTTTTCAGCAGTCATTGCTGTTTTGGATCGATTTTTTTATATATGGGGGCTTGTTTTCGCCCCTCCCTGGGGTTGTGTTTCATACTTATTGTATGTACGCTTCTGTTTAACTTTGATTTGTATAATTCGATTGATTAAGAAGTAACAACTATTTTCGTAGCTTAATATTCTTTTTACCCCATTTCAGAAGTGTTTTTTGGCTCTAGCTAATGATTTTGGGCGTGTACGATTTTTTTTGACCCCGGATTCGGATTCAGTGACCGAAAATACATAGGAATACATGGGTCTGGTTCGCTGCTTTGAACTTTTATTTTTTTTGTGGGGCTGTGTAATATTTCTTTACTGGTTATTTTTGTAGTAAAAGGTATCACCTTCAGTTTCTAAATGACCCGGATACTTACTCTTGCACTCAAGAGGTGAAACCACCCCCTAAATTGAAATACATTGATTTATTTAAACGTAGCATATTTATATTTTTTGGATAGCTGATTACGAATCTGAAGTCAAAATTGAAAAATTCAAAATGGCGGATGGATTTTTTTATACAGCAAGTCTTTTAAATGTAGAAAAAAAATTCGATGACATAGACTAAATCTAATGGCAAATTCGGATTCAGCGCACAAAAATATATACATTTTGACAAGTTTTGTTTCAGGTTCACTTTATGTGTGTGTGTGTGTGTGTGTGCCGGTGTTATCGTTAATTCTATTTTTAAGAATTTTTGAGTTTCTAAGATATTCAACATTTAAACTAAATACTTCATCCTGTACACGATTGGATGCCGTCTAGAACCTAAATATCTCTGAAGCTGTTAATCCTATATAAATATAAAAAAACAAACTCATTCTCAGTGTATATAAGATTTATTTTTGATACCCCCAATTTATTCGCTAAAGTTAATATTTATTAAGATATTTGCAAAGAAACAAAAATTGTCGTTTTTTCGAAAATCCCTTTATAGCTTAAAATGCAATTTTTTTCCAAAGCAAGCGCTATAAATGGACGAAAATATGTGAGCGTCTAGGTCATTTTGTTATGTTAACGAAAAACAATATGTGAGAATATATTTTTGGCGAAGTTCTTATTAAAAAAATGTGAACAAGCACATTGCTTCTGTCATAATTTCTTTGTTTTTTATGCTATAGAAATACAAATCATTTGAAAGCCTAATTAATAGTCTATATTGGTTCTCAGCATTTTTGAGTAAATGCCATAGTTTCTGAGATATTTAACATTTATCCGACGTCGGATAAAAGTTCAAACTTTCGGACTGTAAGTTAAAAATAATTCCACCAATAGAAAAACTTTCGAAACATCGGGTATCGGATGCGTGAGACCCTCACCTTAAGGCGAATCGGCCTTAATACCCATTTTATGAGTGATGATTACATTATTTAAGTTCGAAGGTGGGGTGACAGCAACGTAACTATAGTTTCAATCATTTGATGACAATGTTGACAGTTTAACGCAAAAATTTAAGTTAAAGCATCCTTATTACAATACGATTCAAAATTCACGTATTCGGTTAGAAATTTCTTTAAAATTTGTGCTAAACTAACCATAATAAACTAACGCAAAATATTTCTCTTTCAGTTTTCCATTGATTACATTACCTGCCATAGTATCACAATACACGACCTTAGTAAAGAAAAATGTCTTGCATCGCCTCAACCTCGACCTTTCCTGCCCCCACCGCGAGTTTTTCCGCCCCCACAGTTACCACTTCACCTCATGGAGCCAGCGCTCGTTCGGAAATTCCAATGGACAATTTCCTATCGGACATCATTTCGGTAAGTACCAGAATATTATAAATAAGTTAATGTTTTTTCTTTCAGCATGATAAGTCGGGAAAACCGAGCAATGTATAGCGGACATAGTCTGATGTGGAAATTGTAAATGTTTCGTATGGATATTAACGAGAACTCCCTACTTCGAGCTTCTGTCAGCTGGTGAGGTGAAGGAAAAGTTACGAAAATTGGTTAATGGGTAATAATTCGTTTTGCTTTCATTGCACCGCAAAGAAAGCTTCTTCATCGATATTCGGCTAGTGGCTAGGCGATTGTGCTACTTCATAATATATCAAATTCCATTTGTCCAATTATACTGTTTTAATAAGTTATAACTATTTACTGTGTAAAAAATGTTTTACTATAATAGTGGAGGCAAACTAAGCATAAAAACTGCTGCCTATTATGGAATATCACTACTTTCACATCCAGATTTCCTATCCAAGCCGTCCACTACCACTCCACCCCACCCCATTATTAAAGGGGTGGTAGTGGGCCAAAAAATTTTGAGGCCTTTGGTTCTTGTACACACTAAATCACAATTTTATATTTTTACCCCCTTCAATAATGAGGTGAGGACAAGGGCGGTCCTACGCCTTGTTTTTTTTTGCTATTTTCCTTATTATCTCCAGTTCTAGTAACCTCGTCGCAAAAATGAAAATACCAAAGTTCTAACAATCAAATTTCGAATAAAACTAGACCTACAAATTTCTGATAGTTTATTGAATTGTAACAAATAAAAACTGTTAAAAATCCTCCTTTTTATATAATTTGAGAGATATGATGTAATAATGCATACATTTTAAAGAGATTGCCCAGGTGAAAGTCCCTGAAACCATGATTTTTATTGTAAACCTTCCTGCCAAAATTTAGTACAAAATATTTATTGAAATGGCTAAAAATAAAAAAAGATTTCAAAATTTCAATCACTTGGTAAATCATAGGAAATTTTTTTTTCAAAATGTAGGTTTTTACATGTATTTTACAATTGTATTAAGAAATAACATCTTTGTTCATTTGAACCATTTTTTTGGATTTTGCTTAAAATTTTAGAATTTGAAGTTATAAACAAATTTAAAATACTAACTTTTATTTATCAAGCCAAAAATAGTAAATTACTTACGAAAGTAAATGAAAAACATTTGAAAGAAAATAATAAAGCTCTACTTGCATTTGGGGCCGAGATGCGGTAGTTTTTGCGATTCGCTCATTTAGAAATAAACAAATTGACACTTCTTCTTGGAATTTAGACTGGTTGTTCTTTAATGCTTATATTTTGGTCTCTGATACTTGAAAACAATCCAAAACTACAATTTTTAAAATTATATTGAATAACGGTTTAGTTCAATAAATGGCTTGACTACTTTCTTGATTTATTTCATAATTATTTCTTATATTATACAAAAGGGCAAAAAGTAGAGAAAATTATTGATGACTAATCAAAAATGAAAATCTGTCTATTAAAATATCAATTTTTAATCTTCGAATTGTTCTGATAACCAACATTCTGATTATACAAGAAAATAAATAACATAGATCAGCCCCTTTATCCCCTAATTTGTTTTTGTGCAAAATTGGTTTCAGCACGTCAAAATACTTCAGAAAAGTTAAGTCAGAACCTTTGGTACAAGGCCTTTTTTTGCTACTTTTTAGGGGATAAAAGGGGTGGTAGAGGGAAACTGACATGATAGAAAAAATGTTTGTTCCAAAATTGCCTTCAGCGTCTCAAAACACTCCAGAGAAGTTAGATCAAAACTCTTCGACAAGACCTTTTTCGACTTCTCTTTTTAAGGGATGGAAGTGGTGGTAGAGAAAAAAATTGTTCCCCTTTAATGGGGTATAATTTCCTTATTATTCTTTGAGGGTACCTTTATTTTTGGATGCACTATCAGCCACGTAAATATCGAGAGACAATTTTGTGTTAACTTAATGATCGGAGGGTACGAAGGGATATCCTTGGACTTTAATACGTAGTAAGTCTGTGAAATTTCCGTGATTGTCAGGGAGGGACGCCAAAAAGTGCTCCCGCCCGGGTGCAAAATTTACCTTGAGCCGCCCCTGATTATGATTACATTTTCAGAAATTAAAAAGATTAAATAGAAGTTATGTAGTTTTATACTAAGCTACACAAAAATCATACATACTTATCAATTTTTAAGGGGTTAAAAAATATTGGTACATAAATTTTATGACACAATTGACAGATTTTATCCAAAACTTTTCATTACACTTATAGACCAGTCGAATAGCTTTGTTGTGCAAAATGTTGTTTATCCGCAATTTTTTTTTAAGTATAGTTTGGGATGTCCAGAAACATATGCCAACTATCCGTACGCGTGACAGGTGGGGCAACACATTTTAAAATTCAAAAAACGTCAATTTTTTGCCATTTTCCGCTTTATTTGCAATATAACTTGTAAATGAAGCATTGCTCGAAAATATATCAAGAGATAAAAAAGTTGAGAAAATTGATTTTGAACATTTTATTATTCTTGACATTTTTCCAGAAAATGCTTCGTTTAAGAGCTGCAGACAAAAGAACAATGCTACTTTTTTATCTTTTGATTTTTTTTTTAAGTGAATATAATAAATATTAATACGAAATATATCATCGGTATAATGTAAATTATGTTTAAGTATCCAATTTACAGTTGAAATAAAATATATTTACAGAACTATAATATATAATTTACATGTTACACAGAAAAAAAATAATAAAAACTTTTCAGGTATTGAGGTATTAAAATGATGGGAAAATAAATAAACAAATATATATTTTCACAAACAGACTATCTATTTCATGCATATTACAGTGTACATGCATTTCATGTATAACTTAATATATAATTACTTCCACATTCAGTGGAAGTATAGTAACGACAAAAATATTTTTAAAAATTTTTATTGTTCAAATAGGCTTAAAATGTCATGAAACGTCGAGATTATAAGTTTGAGCGAAAAAAAAATTTCTGTCTGTCTGTCGGTCTGTCTGTCTGTCTAACTTTTTTTTGTGCGCACGTTTACTCTGGAACCGTTTAAGATATTGACTTGAAATTTGGTACACGTATGTACTTTAACGAGATCTGGAACTAGATTATATTTTCATGTTGTTCCGACCAAGGGGTAGGGGGTAAATTGGGGTAAATTTGGGATAGATGGGTAAATCAAGCAGGTAAGAGTCGATAAAATTGGTATTTAGTATATACAAGAGAAGCTAGGGTCTCAAAAAAATTTTTGGCATTAGCCACTCCCATTACCACCCCCACCCCCTTAATAAAGGGGATAAAAAAAAATGTGATTTAGTGTATGTACAAGAACCAGAAACCTCAAAATATTTTTTTACTTCATCCACCCCCCACTACCACCCCCTATCACCACCCCCACCCCACTAACGATGTGGGGTATCGTTTTATGGGTTTCTGGGGTAGAGGATTTCAAATATTATATTATTAAAGTTCCATAAACAATTATTTCCACACACAAAGTTTTTTTCGTTGTGAGTGGCTTGGATAGAGAATCTGGATGTGGAAGTAGTGATTTCTTGGGCAGCGGTTTTTAATGTAATTTAGCCCTTTTTGTTGAAGGCGAAGCAATAATACATTCAATTTCTCTATTTTCTTAATCTCCATCAATATCATCTAATAATGTTATAGAATTAGCTCATTTTCATTTATAGCATCAACGATGATATCTATATCGAAAATTACATCAATCTCGCTGTTTGTACAGTTTGTACCCTTACACATTTTACAAAATGTGTTACATTTTAGTCCCAACTTACAAGTACAATTAAATTTTTTCATTAAAATATCTGGGATCAAATGACTTTTCGTCAATATTGGTTCCAAAATATTGCCACGTTTTCTCCATCCCCAATCAAGTGGATCTAAATTGTTACCTAACTACTGTTGAAGTTGATAGTATGTACTGAAAGCATGTTCACGAGTGGCTGCCTCAGTGGGAGGTAAGGCACTCGATTCAATACTTTTCATATTTTTGCAAAAATTAAATCGAAAATCATTTAATTTTTCAGTGCGGTTAGTTCCTTTATTAGCATATAACTTCATAACCAAAGAACATGAGATCTCAAAAAGCGTTTCACGATCAGCTGTAGATGAATTAATTATTTCTGAATCTTTTCTTAATTGAGTATGTACTGTTACATAACATTTTAAAAAAATTAGTTTTTCCTTGACTGTAAAAAGCGAAAGTAGGTCACATCCAGAAAACCATGAGCAAGTAATATAAGGTTTATCAATGACTTATTTTGCAAACAATCCGGATTGTATATAATTGGGTGTTTGCCATCTCTAGATGGTTTACAGACATATATATTACATTTTTCTTCTGCTAATTAGTTAAAGCACAAGAATATCAATATCAAAAAAAGTAAAAAGTAGGAAAATGTCAAGAATAATAAAATGTTCAAAATCAATTTTCTCAACTTTTCTATCTCTTGATATACTTTCGAACAATGTTTTATTTACTAGTTATATTGAAAATAAAGCGAAAAATGGCAAAAATGGGCCTTTTTTGAATTTCAAAATGTGTCGCCCCACCTGTCATGCAAGCGGATAGATGGCATATGTTTGTGGACATCCCAAACTAGACTTTAAAAAGATAAAATTGCGGATAAATGATATTTCATAAAATGACCTTTTTTCAATCTATTCCGACTGGCCTACTATTATCACGCCTAAAACAAATAAAAACCAAAAAATTGTTGCAGCAAAACGATTCCATTCGAAATTTATTTTGATTCCGCTATAAATGCCTTGTACAGGTGCTAGATAATATTGTTTTTATTAATATTAATAGTTAATCTTAATCACCTATTCGCAAGCATCTTCAAGTTTTTTAAATCTGCAACTATATATAGCTTGAATCGAAGGGCAAACCACTGCCCAAAATATGTACATCAGCCCTTTTGTAATGATTTCCTTTGAATTTCCTCCTGTTTTCCGTAGTGACAAAATAAAAAAAATATACCTACATGAAAAGTATTCTTTAAGGCGATGTAACCACTCAATGATTGTTAGGACCGTTTTTGTAGATAATTTTATGCTCTACAAAAAAAAAGGTACATAACTTGCTTATTTTTTGGGATATTTAAGAACAGCCGTAAGAAAATGCGTTTCTGGTTCAGAAAATTGTTAATAACTTTTTATTTCTAATAAAAGATTTGATAGCCTAATTTTTCATAGTTATCGTGTATAAAGTGCTGATCTATTCTTTTGTATCTAGTGTGATTGGACTAACTTGATAAATGCTACATTAAATTTGGAATTAGCCCAAGCTCAAGCAGTCACTATTTCAAAAGCGTAAGTCCATAGAAAATATATTAAGAACTCTTTTGAAGAGAATTTCTCCACCGTTAATCTAATATACCTTTGTCATAAAATAAAAAGAAACCGAGTTATTACCGAAAAATCTATTTTTGTACCTTTTTCTCTACCATAGCGGCTAGATATAGAGCTCAGAGTAGGAAGTAAACGTTAATAATTCCAGGGGCGGACCGGCTGGGGGCAGGGAGGCAACATCCCACCGGGCCTCAATTGTCTGTTCTTGCTTGCAAAAAAACTTCCCCTCCTTCCTCCTCACCAATTTTCCTTTTTGAGGAAATTTTGTTTCTTTTCGGATTTTTTCCACCCGCTCATCAATTTTCATTTTTAAGGAAAGGAGATGGGCCTACATGTGGGAAATTGGGCCCTTTAAAACCTCCCAGCATGCACCTGCCGGGCCTCCAACCTCTGAAGTCCCACCGGGCCTTTACCTTGCCAGGTTCGCCCCTGAATAATTCCCATCCAAATGAACAAACAAAGGATTAAATTTACAATCATAAATTTAAGTCAAAATGTGAAGGCAAAGTAGGCAAAGCTGCTTCCACTCTATTATTCTGGTATATCAAGGTCCACTCTGATTACCAGCAGATCTACGTATTGCCTAAATGTTGGTTGTGGCATTTTATTAATTTTTCTGTGTTTCTTGTTGGGATTCTCTGCCACATGTATTTTCTTTTAAAACAATGTCCGTCAAATCTACAAAATAATACAATTATCCAGTAATTTACTGGAAAATAACCTCAACGCCTGTACTTTTACGTCAAAGGAGCAGTTAGAGGACGTTTTTGGCAAATAATGAATAAGAACAAAAATATAAAAATAACGTATTTGGCTGACATTTCGGAAAATCGCCAAAATGTTTATGTGTTGTGTATATTAAACACACAGCTGTTGATATATCTAGTTGATAGTTTTATTTTAAACAATGTTCAGTTTGTTAACTTCTTCTTTTAACATTGGCAACCAGGTTATGCAACCACCTACATTTCATTACTCTATCCGTGGGTACAAATGAGGTCTAACGTTTTATCGCTGACTTTGCCTTCACATTTTGGCCCACATATTATTGTGTCAATTCCCAAAATATTCATCAAGTGAAGTGTACGGTACAATTTGGGTGTTTCTGTTTCAGGCTGTGACAAAAGATACAGTATGCGGAAGCTGTGAGGAGGGTGCTGCTGCATTTTCAAAATGCGTCGACTGCAAAGAACTATTATGTGATACCTGTGTTCGTGCTCATCAGCGCGTTCGCCTTACCAAAGACCACAAAATATCTAGATATGCCAATATCGTTTCTCCCCAACAACATGGTGCCAGTGCCGGAACATCCTCTCAAGTAAGTTTTAGGATTAGGAATCCTATTTATCTGTGTTTAATTCTACTTCGCATTGGTGTTGTTAGTGTTATCGCCAAAATCGATACCTACATTACCTAATTTATTTATTTATTTATACTGCATACAAACAGACAGAGTCCACTTACATGTATACAGTGTTAGGTAAAAATTTGACATACATGTGCTATAGAATATAGAGAAAAAAATTTTAAACAAATATATGTATATATACAATATCACAAAAATATATCAACCTAACGACAAAAGAATATTTTGTCACAGATGGGAGTGTAGCCTATTTTTATTAGTATCAAAAATATCTATAATACAGGTTTTTAAAAAATTATTGACAGTAATTAAACAATTCTCAATAGGGGAATTTACATTAAATATTTTGAATACATTATCTCTAACTCTTAATCTAACATCAGGTACGTTAATATTTATAGCCGATAATATATCAGGTGCAACAATATGGCCATGTAACACATTAAAAATTAACAAAATTTAACATTTTCACGGTGCTTACTTAAGAGAGTTACATTAAATTCAATTCTTTGGTGTTCATATGATATTAAAAGAGGATATGTCCCATGTTTTTTTAGGTACATGGATCTTAAAAATTTTTTTTTGATTTTTTCCAACATATCAGTGTATGTCAGAGTTCTAGGATGCCAAATAACACAACAGTATTCTAATTTAGATCGGACATATGAATTGAAGAGAATAATGGATGTATTATAATTAAGATCCTGACTGGCTCTAAGAATGAAACCCAGTTTTCTGTAACACTCAGCAGTTAACTTTATAATATGTTCATTAAATGAAAAGTTTTTAGTAAATACTATACCCAGATCTTTAATTTCATTTAGTGGTTCGATTTGAACATCATTCACAGTATATGATCCTATCAAAGGATTTTTCTTTCTTGTATAAGATACAACTTTACATTTAGATTCATTTAGAACCAGGTCATTATCCTCACAAAATTCAGAAATGGCTCTGATATCACATTGGAGCTTATCAATATCTTCATTAGACCTTATCGTGTAATAGAGTTTTAAATCATCTGCGTACAGCAGAAATTTGGCATACCTAATATAATCAGATATATTATTAATAAACAGTACAAAAAGCAATGGTCCTAGTATGGAGCCCTGGGGCACGGCTGGGGTGGAAATAAAGATGTCTGAATTGCTATTGTCAAATCTCACAAAATTAGGACGGTTGGTTAGATATGACTAAGAATTTCAATAAGTTTGTACTAAAAGAAAATGACTTTAGTTTCTCTAACAAGACTTTATGATTTACTTGATCAAATGCCTTTGCTAAATCAGTATATATGGTATCAATTTGATGTTTATTTATATCTTTTGCTATATAGTCACTGAATACAGACAAATTTGTGATGGTTGACTTTTTGTTGACATAACCATGTTGTTCTTCCAGAAGCATTGGCGAAACATGAGAATATGCCCTGTTGTATATGACACGTTCAAAAATTTTAGATGGTGATGGCAGTACTGTAATTGGTCGATAGTTTGTTATTAAACTAGTAGTGCCGGATTTATGTATAGGAGTTATGCGACCAATTTTAAAGTTATCGGGAAAAATATTAGCTTCTAATGCTTTATTAAAAATAATTTGCAGAGGTATCGGAAGTATGTCGGTATAAGCCTTAAAAAAGTAGGAGGGTAGCCCATCTACACCTATAGCAGCTTGGGGTTTCAATGATTTTATTGCATCTACGATTTCGATTTGATTGATGTTACATATATTAAGGTTGTCCAGGTTATAATCTTTACATTTAGAAACGTGCTGTGGTGGAATACTGTCAGTATAAATAGATTTAAAATAAAGTGCAAATGCATTAGAAATATCCTTTTCATTTGCAAGGGACTCATCATTATAAGAAAATCTAGCTGCAACACTTGAGTTTCTTTTTTTGTTTTTAATATAATCCCAAAATTTCTTTGGGTTATTATTTATATCATTTTCTATATTTAGAATGTAATTTGCATGAGTTGTTTTAATCAATTGTTTAATTTCATGTCTCAAGTCACGGAATTTTTGTATGTATTCTGGATTTTTCTTGGATTTCTTAAAATAACGATCCTTAGTTTTATCTTTCGAATAAGTTCTATAGTGAACCAATTAGGGTATTTTCTTGATCTTGAAGATTTTTTATAAGGAATACTTTGGTCTAGTATACTATATAACATGTCATAAAATTGCTCTGTACATTCATTTGGATTTTCTGATGTGATAATGTTTTCCCAGTTACACTGACTCAACAGTTGGTATAATCTGATGTAGTCACCATTTTTGAAATTATAGTTGTGGAAATTGTCATCACCTATATCATTATTATTGGTTTTGATTGATAATAAAAATATTATAACAACAGATGGAAGCTATGCACTGTGCAAAGATCTAATTTAGAGGCACGGGGCTTTGCGATCTCAAAAATAAAGCCCTTTTAAAGTTATTTTCTCACGTGCATATTAGTTCAATTAGTCCTAACCACTTGAGGTACCTTAGTCCGCATCCTCGAAGGTTCCATAAAACCTATTTATTTGTGTTATTACTATTATCTGCCCACTTTACCACTTCAACCATTTTAGGCCAGCTTAAGCCCCTGCCAGACAACTTTAACTGTATGTGATAACCATGGTGAACTACAAAGGCTATTCTGTGAATCGTGCCATACTGCAACCTGCACCGAGTGCTTGGAAGAGCATCGTGGACATACGTTTATTTACATGGAAGAAGCCCTCGATAATGCAAGAACGACCAATCAAAAATTGAACACCGAAACTCGATCGGCTATTACGGGTATAAGAGAAGCCATAGATAATGTGCAACATATGTCCGAGAGGGTGGAGGTTAGGTCGATTCAGGCGGCAACAGAAGCTCGGGCTCTCATGAGGAGGTAAAACATATTGTTAATATTTGTAACGATAACATTTTTTGACATGTCCATAAATGGTTACATTTTAATATATTTATAAAATCATTTTAATACCCTTCGTAAAGTAATTCCAATTCCAGAGATGGGTAAAGGAAACTTTTCATATGAAAGTTTCCGGAATGAAATTTTGATAAAAAATGAAAATTTTCAGTAAAATATTTGAATATTCTGAAAGTTCCCAAACGAAATTTTCCTGGAATTTTGGAAACATTCAAATATTCAAATATTTTTGAAAGCTTTCATTTTTATCAAAATTTCGTTCCGGCGACTTTCAAATGGAGTGGATTGAGCACTTGTCCATTCATTGTCATTGAAGAATTTTTAGTTTTTGAACTGAAGGACCAAAAGTTTTTTGGGTCCACTGTAATTCCTCTTTCGCAACCTTTCAAGTAATTATTATAAGTTAATTTGATATCATGTTTAACTGTCACTCTAAGTTCTTCTTATTTTTTTTTTAAGTTTTAATTGGATCACCCGATTTGAACAGTGGTGTATAAACTCTACGATTATTGACGGTCTAGATATACAGTGTGTCTCCGGATTGTGTTTGTGATAGGTGTAAAATACCAAAAACAAATTAGTACGGATTTCATTTTCTGTAGTCTCGGTCTGCTTGACGTAAAATGCATTTTTGCCAAATTTTATTTAAAATGGGATCTAACTCACGGAGTTAATCTAAGAAGAAAATAAAAGAAAATAAATCATTGTAGGTAAATTGGTCTTTCTGTTAATTTTACGGAAAAATTCTATTTGGATAAAATATTTGGCATTAAAAGTTAAAGCCATATGCCAGCTTTCATTGCATTTGAACAAATAATAATAATAATAATAATAATAATATCTCCTGAAGAAATTATAAGTTGTAAAGAATTAAAAGAAGGGTGGAATTATGTAGTAATTTAGGTGGGGTACTATTTGAATATGTTTCTAGTTGAATTCGTTGAAATTGTTAATTGTGTAAAAAAATAAAAAGCTATTTACTTTAAGTACTATTTTTATTTTTTTATTCAAATGCAATGAAAGTTTGCATATGGCTGATATGGCTCCAACTTTCAATGCCCAATATTTTATCCAAATAGAATTTTTCCGTAAAATTAACAGAAAGACCAGTTTACCTACAATGATTTATTTTCTTCTTAGATTAACTCCGCGAGTTAGATCCCATTTTAACTGAAATTTGGTAAAAATCCATTTTACTTCAAGCAGACCGAGACTGCAGAAAATGAAAGCCATACTAATTTTTTTTTGGTATTTTACACCTATCGCAAACGCAATCCGGGGACACACTCTATAATAAAAAACTCTCAGAATATCGAAATCATGTAATTTTATTTGCTTGCAGATATATCGCTGCGCTAGAAGAACGAGAGGTGGACCTTCTAAAACAAATCGACCAATCTCGTCAAATTAAAGGAAAAATGTTGTCCTCCCAAATGGACAATCTGCGCACAGCCTTGTCAAAACTGGCTCGTACTTCAGACCTGCTACACGAGTGCGTGGACTCCACGAACATAAATGAGTTAGTCGCCGCTAATGAAAAAGCCGCCAACGAACTGAAGCAGATCCGTAGTCTAAGGCCCGAACTCGTACCTTGCGAGGATGACGGTATATTGTTCATGCCGCCAGACAATAGCCTTTTACGTGCAATATCCACCATCGGAAACGTGTCCGTAAGCGCCCCTCTGATGTCTTCCAGACTATTAGCGACTCACGTCGTTAAAGAATCTCCGTTTTTGGGACCCCTTACCCGCGAGACAAACGACGAATCAGAATCGTTATTTATGACAGTAAGAAACCGTCCAATTTACGGTGTGAATCAAGTAGTGGTTAGGAACAGGGGGCTGTGCCCTTCTCTGACTTTCGGCACCGAAGGCGAGGAAGATGGTCAGTTGTGTCGCCCCTGGGGAGTGTGCTGTAATTTTTTGGGGCAGATAATCGTCGCCGATCGGAGCAACAACAGAATTCAGATATTTGACGGCGAGGGCAGGTAAATAATCTCACTTTAAATAGGAAACTACAGTGTTCTTGTAAAGTGGATAAATTCAATAAAAAGTGTACATTTTTTTTTTAATCGCTCAGACATGTCAGATGGTTTTAAAAATTTTATATTTTTATATTTATATGTAAAAAAAAATCCTTGGTTAATATAATTATAGATATTGATCTTTTAAAAATTACACACACCTACAAATTTTAACTTTTATTTTGTTATGTTAACCAAAACCACTTAGTTGCATTGTTTTGGTCCCAGCTACGACTAACATAGTCATAAAAAAAAAGTTGGCTCTAAAAATTGTAATAACTGACCTAACTCACATATTATGGTATAATTTTAATAAAAAAAGCAATTAATTACATCATGCGAAAAAATATTTGCCATTTTGATATATATTTCAAATACATGTTATATACTATATATTTAATTAGAATATATAAGCACTTTAATCAAAACATTAATTATTCTTCTTGCGCTTCTTAGCCCGTCTCTTTAAGTTACTTCTGGAGCATCTTTTATACATGTCCAACAGTAGTCTGCCAACATCGCAGAAAAAGATATCAGGGCAAATGGCCTGATATCTTTTTTCCATATTTTGAATATTCTGGTGAAATCTCTCTCCATGCTCATCACTTACTGCACCACAGTTTTCTGGGAGGTAATCTAGGTGTGAATGTAGAAAGTGGACTTTTAATGACATATTGCATCCTAATTTCTAGTAGCAAGAAAGAAGATTCCCAACAAACTCTCTATAGTTTTCTGCTCTGTTGTTGCCGAGAAAGTGTGTTGCTACCATTTTAAAGGAATTCCAAGCAGCTTTTTCATTACCTTCTAGAATGTTGTTAAATTCAGCATCTTTGAAAAGGTTCTTGATTTGAGGACCCACAAAAATTCCCTTTTTAATTTTCGCATTACTAAGTCTGGGAAATTTTTGTTTTAAATAACTGAAAGCACGTCCTCCTTTGTCCATAGCTTTTACCAAGTTTTTCATAAGCCCCAGTTTTATGTGGAGTGGTGGCAGTATTACCTTTTGTGAATCAACTAATGGAATGTTAGCAACATTTTTTTCTCCTGGTTCAAAACCCAGTCTTGGCGGCCAAATTTTTCTTTTGTAATGTTCTAATCGCGCTCGACTGTCCCACTCACAAAGAAAACAGCAATATTTGGTATACCATTGCTGCATACCAAGTAAGTCTGCACAAATCTGCCACTTATACTTGTTATATTCTATAGTTTGTAGCAATACATTCATGTTACTGTAATTTTCCTTCATGTGGACAGCATGGGCGATTGGAATTGATTGCAATTTATTTCCATTGTGGAGTAACACAGCTTTTAGACTAAGTTTCGAGGCATCAATAAAAAGTCTCCAGTCACTAAAATCATGGGGAATGTGTAAAGCACTCATTAAACCGTCAATGTCCTTGCAGGCAATCAAGTCATTTTCCATTTTGAAAAAAGGTATAAGATCTTTTTGATGACTTCGATACATGGAAACTTTAACATTTTCTTGTAGTAAATTCCATTGTTGTAATCGAGATGCCAAAAGCTCCGCTTTTGCTTTGGATAGATCAAGGTCTCTTATAGGATCACTTAATTCGCGTTGATTAATTTTGTGTGGTTCACCACCGGACACTTCGGCAGAGAAATCGGGATCTTGTGATGATGGCTGGACTAAGTCGTCATCTACATTATCATCCGATTCTTCGTCAGAATCAAGGCTGTATTCTTGAGGTGGATTAGGAATAGGTAGTTCATCACTATGGAGAACCGGGCGAATGGCAGATGGTAAATTGGGGTATTGTATTACCATCCTTTTGTCTTGTTAATACCCTGTCTAATAGGATGTATTATGCAAAAATAACAATCGGTAACATGATCTGTAGGTTCTCGCCAGATCATGGGCACAGCAAAAGCCATTGAATGTCTTCTTCCACTTAGCCAACTGCAAAGATTGTTCGCACAATTGCTGCAACATATATGAGGTGCCCATTTTTTGTCTTCATCTCCAATTGTACAACCAAAATACAACTGGTACGCCTTCTTAATTTTGGGAGTAAAATTACGTTTTTGATGCACAAAAGTCACTTCACCACAAATATAACAAAAGATGTCAGATGTATTTACACAATCTCGTGGCATATTTTCAAAATAGCACTATTTACTTTCGAAAATGAACGCTTATCATGCACAAGGTACAAATACGACTACCTAAGAATGAATATTAGTTTTAGTGACAAATAAAGAGGTAGGTAGTTGGTATGTCTATTTTTCGTAGAATTCTAATTCTACCTGTTATTTGTGATAGGACCGCCCATAAACTAGGGTTTATAAGAGGTCCACAGAAGATCCAGCTGCAGGGAGCCAGCCTTGTCGGCATGCTTTGAACTCATTCGTAAAAGTGAACTGGTCCGCTGGAATTCCAATTATCTTCAAAGCGTACCGACAATGTCGGGTCCCAGCAGCTGTAGACCCCTATACCTGCGTTACACTTTATTACCTGTATTGGGAAAACCAGAGCCAACTTGAACTTTTGCTTTTTATATTGTTATTTAGCATGAAGAAGTTACTAAGAATTTGCTATTTTTACTTCCAATACATGTAGGCTGTAGAATAGTGTTATTCAGCGTTTGAAGTAAATCTTGCGTTGGGTGTATTCAAACTCTTCTAATGTTTTTATCTTGTCTAGTTGACAATTCTTGTAATATTTCCATAATGAACTTGTTATAAATTCCTTCGGCAGTTCCTGAAGACTTTCAACAATTGGCCGTATGCCTCTGTTGTGTTGTATCGATATTTTGGTGCGATGTTTACATAATGAATTATTAGGAAGTCGGAGTTTAGTCTTTCTGCTGTTTTTGTATATTTTTTTTGCTGGTGGTCTACAGTTTAGCATCAATCATAGTTAAGCATATCTGCATTTGCATATATTTGTTACTGCATTTAGGTATATTCCCTCTCTCTTATATATATATATCTATCATATTGTACATAAAAAAAATGCACTCTTTCCAATTCCTTAACAAAAAATGAGGGTTATAATTTAAAAAATACACTCACGATCAAAAGTATTGCATATTTTGAAATTTTAAAATAATTTATTACCCTTTTGCTTGTATTAATTTTTATTTAGGAAACATTAATATATACGTAGTATGGGATTTTATATAAAACAGAAACTGCAGGTTGATAAACAAATATTTTTATTAGAAAACAACAAATAAAGACAAATGCAATGATTAAATGCAACAGTTTGTTATTAGGTGGTGTTCTTCAATGACACAAAAATCATCTTTAAAATTGAATTTAATACATCGTATTACCTCCTCTAGCATTTAATACAGCTTGCATACGTCTTCCCATTCCAAAAAACAAATTTGTTAGATAATCTTATGGAATTTGATTTTTTTTTAAATGGGGACTCGGTTATTTACCTTAAATGGGTTTATGATAACAATTTTTATTATTAAAAGGAATGTGTTTTTACGTTGTGACTAAAATTAGTTATAGATAAACAGAACTTTTTACATAGTACTAGATATTAAAAATATGCAATACTTTTGCTCATGAGTGTATATTGATATCATTTGCTAAAAAATTTAAAAAAATATATATCAAGATAACATCTATAACTCTGACATCTATAGCTAAATGGTCTAGTGATAACGGGCTAATAATTAATCCTTTGAAATCAACAGCGATGTGCGTTGGAACTAGTGCCATGTGTAACAAAGCCTCCCACAATTTAAATAGTGACAGTTTTAAACGATAATGTGATAGGCATAAAACATAGTGCTAAAAATCTAGGAGTGATCTTCGATGATAGATTGTGTTTCGAAAAGCATATCATAGCTAAGTGTCAGCAAGCCTAAGCCAAATTCAAAACTCTTTATAAATTTAAACATATTTTGCTCTCAGAAATCAAATGGAAACTCCTGAACGTAATTTTGAGTAACTTTGACTATTGTAGTGGTGTTTACTATTGGCATTTGACAAAGTCATTTCAAAATAAATTACAAGTATTGCAAAATAGTTGTTTACGATATTCATTCAATATCGATAAGCGACGACATATTACGCCATATTTTAATAGTCATGAGTTATTAAAGATTGATTATCGATTTACCATGTTGTTCTCCTGTCTTCTTTTTAATATTGTAAATCAACACACACCTGGATATTTGTATAACCTTCTCAAACGCAGATCACAAGCACATGATGTTAACATTAGAACTTCCGACACATATAGTATCCCTAAGCATCAAACTAAAAAATATGAATCCAGTTTCTCTTATTTAGCACCTAAACTACTGAATGAATTTCACGATATTTTTGTTTCTAGTTCTACACTGTACCAATTCAAGCGTAAGATAAAACTAAGACTCTTAATGAAACAAAGTGCCATGTAATACTAGTGTTTATTATTTATGTTTGTTCATTTTGTTGTTTTGTTCTGTGTCTCTATGTCTCTATACACACTTATTTTACTCATATTTAGACATAACACAGCTATATGTTATAGGGGAGGCTGAAAAATGTCTACGGCAATGCCTTCTCCTTTTGATTATGTATATTTTTCATGTATACTTTTCAATAAATTATTTTATTATTATTATTATTATGTCCGAGCAATTATCCCTTTTTATCGAATTTATCCACTATTTTACAATGTGTGCAATAACTGATTGACTGTTTATTCCTTTAAACGAAGGACATTTCTTATTTTCATTTCATTTGATGCTGCAACTACAATACGTAATCGTTCTTAGGTTCTTGAAGAAGTTTGGCACCCACGGAACCGGCCCGGGGCAATTCGACCGCCCTGCGGGGGTCGCCACCAGTCCCGACAACAACATCGTCGTAGCCGACAAGGACAACCATCGCATTCAGATCTTCACGATGGATGGAACTTTCGTCCGCGCTTTCGGCGAAAAAGGCATGAGGAGCGGACAGTTCAATTATCCCTGGGACGTGGCCTGCAACTCTCTGGGTCACATCATCGTGTCCGATACGAGGAACCATCGCATCCAGCTGTTCGCAAGCGACGGAATCTTCCTGAACAAGTACGGCTTCGAGGGAACCACCACCATGTGGAAGCATTTCGACTCACCCAGAGGCGTGTGCTTCACACCCAAAGGCAATATTATCGTTACCGATTTCAACAACCACCGTCTGGTGGTGGTGGACAAGAGCTTCATGAATGCGCAGTTCCTGGGACAAGAAGGTGCCGGCTTTAAGCAGTTTCTTAGGCCACAAGGGGTTGTGTGTGACGACGAGGGTAATATAATTGTTGCCGATTCCAGGAACAACAGGATCCAGGTGTTCGAGAGCAACGGCAATTTCCTGTGGAAACTAGGGCAATCCAGTAAAATGCCTGGCGACCTCGACAGACCTAGCGGCATCTGTCTGAGCCCTGAGGGTCGCATCATTGTTGTCGACTTTGGTAATAACAGAGTACAAATTTTTTAATCCTTTCAGTGATATTACTTGTGTTTGTGGCTAGGCCAATATTATTAATTTTTTCTCTCGTTTATTTTAGTCTAGTTAAAACCTGAATGGTTTGGATTTATTTACTCTACTTTATTTTAATGATTTTTCTTGAGTCTTACATTTACTGGCGCTATTATTATTTTTTAAGGTTAGACTTATAGCAATGCAATATTGAATAACGACTGATGTAAATTGTAAGACTGATATTTTAAATAGTAAATTAGAATTTATATATACATATATATCATGTTCCTATGGACTCTGTGACAAGTCATATTGACGTTAACAATTGATAATCGATATTATCTTATTGTATTTTAAAAATATAAAATGAGAATTTTGTAATGTTTTATATTATGATAATAAGACTGTAATTATTATTGTTACTTACGGCGAATATAATATGGTATGCCGTACAAATTATTTTTACATTTTATATTTAGTTTAACTATGTATACAATAAATTTACATGTGTCTAAGATATGAATTTGTGATGTGATTCTTTTCGTTAATTTTTTAAATAAATTAATACCTCCGCTACCGCATTTCAACCTGGCTCTCATTTCTCTTATATCACCCCCAAATTTACTCGCTTACACAGAGTGGACAATTTATTGTTCAATGCAATAACGAATAACGGAGAAAAATCACCCTTATACTATTAGGGCCAAATTGAAGTAAAAGTTGAATTTGTAAAAAATGTTTTCATATTCTCGTAACATTATTATCAAAAACTAGTTATCTATGCAACATGTACTTAAAGTGGTATATTTTTTCGCAAATGGGAAGTTTGAATCCTATCAGTGAAAAGAGACACTTTATGCATAAGTATAATGTTTGAAAAATAGTGAGGTAAACCAAAAAAGATATTTTTAACTGAAAATATGTCAGGTTTCCTCCTCGGCAATTGCGTTAACTATACTCCAAATATCATTTCCGCCATAGTTACTTAATTATTTTTACTACATGCAAAATATTATTGCCTTCGGTCATATTTTTTCGTTAATTATTTTTTTAATTTCCGCCTTCAAGCATTCCCTCATGGAGCAAAAACAACTCATACATAGTAAAAAATAAGTTTTAAATCAAGAGTCCGTTTTCTCATATATACACAAGCAAATAAAAATCTTCACATAAAACAAATGGTGTAATAATAATATATAATTTAGGGATTAATCGACTTACCTGTAAGGAAGGTTAATCCTAATTTTCCGAGCTTGTCCTCGATATAATTACAAATATATATACACCCTGTAGTTTCCGTCTGACTCACTCATCAGCACGAACGTTCAAAGAAAGAAAAACTTATCACACTGGGCTGGCCTTATCGCACCCAGACTTCATTCCGTTTTTAGCTAATTACAAAATCGCTTATTGAGAGGGAATAGACTCATTTACTTAACGTGTACTACCTCGTTCAGGTTTCTAATGAAAAATTTATGAAATATATCAAAAATATATTTCAGTTGATGTATATTAGATGTTCTTTGAAATGTTTCATATATATTTCGTGTATACTATAATAACTGTTGACACACAGGATACCAAGCTGATAGTCCAATAAAAGGCGACAACTATGCTTAGATCTTTTTCTTGTATTATTTTTCCAATAAGTTATTGGAAAAAGAGGGGAAGCATAAAAATAGTATTCTTTCCATTTTGAAGTGAATGCATCTACAGACAAGAAATCCGGCTCGGGAAACCATGAAATGTATTTATCATACTTCTTATTAATACGACGTGTTATCAATAAATCTATTCCTGGTCAGTGATGCAAAATTTCAAATTTCATTTTGAATGTTTCAATTTCAATTTGAAATTTCCGAAAGTTTCAACGTGCTCTCATAAATTTCTGAAATATCTGAATTTTATGAAAATTTCAGATTAATCTGAAAATTACAATGTTTTTGAAACTTTCATGAAAGTTTCAGCCCCAAAATCTGTATTTCCGTTACATCAAATAAAATTTGAATTTCGCGAGCATTTTTAGCTTTTTTTCAACCAATACAGATTAAAGTCTGGTTTTGACATTTATTATAGAGGTTAGGTTAGCTAAAAGTCGCGGGAAAGTGAAGAAACGCCGTTAAAAGTGTTAAAAGTTAAAACCCATAATAATCAACAAAATGAAGCCAAAAAGTGCTACTTGGAAATATTTTTCGTGTTCCCAAAATAATAACAATGTGACTTGTCGATTTTGTAATAAAACGTTTTGAAAAATGTATTATTATTTTTACTTTTCACAAATATATTATTTGTAAGCTCTAATCCTATTCTAAAGAAAACAAAATGTTATTTATGTTAAAAAAAAATTTAAAGTAAAAATGTGTGAGACTAGTTGCAAAAGTGGGATTTATTAGTCATTATCTCTTGGAAGTTTAAAACATCACAAATGTTACACAGAACTTAAGTTTCATCATTTCATGAAATGTTTCAATGAAATTTCACTTAACTTTCATAATATTCGGGAATTATTCATTTAAATTTCATAAAATGAAAGTTTCAGTGAAATTTCACGAAAGTTTCATGATACTTAAGTATAATATAATATTTCAAAAATTTCATAAATTTCAGATGAATTTCGAAACTTTTTCATTGAAATTTCACAAATTTTAAGTTTCACGAAATTTTGTATCACTGGTTACGAATGTTACACAGAACTTTAAGTTTCATCATTTCATGAAATATTTCAACGAAATTTCACTTAACTTTCACAATATTAGGAAACTATTCATTTAAATTTCATAAAATGAAAGTTTCATTGAAATTTCACGAAAGTTTCATGATACTTATGTTTAATTTTATATTTCAGAAATTTCATAAATTTCAGATGAATTTCAAAACTTTCACAAAAATGTCATTGAAATTTCACAAATTTTAAGTTTCATGAAATTTTGCATCACTGTTCCTGGTTTCTTCAATTTATTTGATATTAAGTTGATACTCTGGGTCTATTCATATTACTCAAGACTCCTTGTCCGCATCTTACTATAGTTCAATATGTTGTAAGTTGCATAAACTAATAAACATATGAACATAAATACATAAATCCATCACATACAGTAGACACCCCCCCCACAAGTCCAAAGCCAAGGCTGTCCGTCCGGAAGGGGTTACACATTTGAAAAAAAAAAATACAGACACACCTCCATAGTCACCGACATTATCAGTGACGGGGCTTGGGCTGGGAGTCGACCCAGTACAATGTAGGTAGTGCGACCAACATATTCGCTACATGATACACTTTAGCCGGTAATTTTTATAAAGTACGCACCAATACCACAAGTCTCTTAAGGCTTCGCTTAAATAATTAAATTTGACACTTCCTCCCCCAGTTACCGAAGAAATCGCTGTTGTATTATCAAATCTTGAAAGTAAAGTATTCACATGTTTTTTATTTTTTAACAAATGATTTCGATGCATAGAAAGCTGCTTTGATTTCTAAAAAATTAATATGCATAGATTTTTTTTTTTTTTAATCGTAGTCCTTTAAAAAACTACTTCAGCCTATCAAAGACCTATCAGAGAATATTTATAAACCAAAATTTTTCAGCTTAATGTCTTATCCATCTCAAATATTGCGTATTAAGAATTAAGCATTTCAGAGCTATAATTTTTATAGTTTCCTCTTAATGCTTTATTTTCTCGAAAGACTTGATATGATTAAAACCAAATTTTGTGACGGGGTAAGCAGAAACCAAACTATTAACTAATTTTGCAAATTCGCGGATGGTTGTTACGTGGAATTTCTCTTTGTGATTTTTTAACTATTGTGATTTTATCTTCAGGTAAATTTAGTCATCTTAATTGTAATATATATATATATATATATATATATATATGAAAAAAAAAAAAACCAAAAAAAAATATATATTTTGACTGTTGAGGTTCTAAGTAACTTTGCATATGTTTGTATTCGTTTAACATTCCTCAATTGACTTAAGCAATTTAGTAAAGAGAAATAGTGCCATATTTAACCCAAATGGGTTACACTGAAATAATGTATCATTAGATCAAAATTTGAGATATTTTTTATCTTTTTTTCTAATAGGAACAAGAAAATAAGAGTCTTTTAGAATAAAGCTTGGCTTGGCTGACATTTGCTTGCAGCACCTATGTCTAAGAGAGTTCCTGGATGGCGTTTTTGTAATTTTTAAATTGTTATCAGGAATATAAACTTTAGGGTCCCCTGATTGAACAGGTTTACTATGAAATTATATTTTAATTCGTTTTACCCAGCAAATGTCCACTTGGTTCATGGTAACATTTTTCTACTTGGCAATGAGTTTAGCTAGAGAGCCTGCATAATTCGTTACCTGGGATGTTGGAACCTTTAGTTGCGGTGATATTGCACCTTCTTCTGCCCTGTTTACTTGAATCGATCCCTGAATGTATCCTCTATTTCTATTTGAGTCTTGTTTTATATTGAGGTTGCCTATAGTAATGATAAAATAAAACTATCAACTATACTATTATCAAGAGTTATGTGCAGATTGTAGATTGTTTTAGTGATGGGTAAAAGCAGTTATTTTTTAATAACAGTTTAAACTGCTACTGCCATTTTGAAATAACTGTTTAAAATAATAGTACAAAAATAACAGTTTAAAAATAACAGATCGCTGAAAAGTACTGACATGCGCATACCGCAGCGTGCAGTTTGCAAATGTTATTTCAGAGACGTTATTTTACACATCATGCTGCTGTCACAGCTGCTTATTTGTTATTTTCTCACATGTTATTTTCGAACAGCAATAACAGTCTGTTAATGCTATTTACAAATAACAGTTATAAATTAACAGGTTGTTAAATAGCAGCTCATCTCTAGATTGTTTAAGGGGTCGCTTGGTCCTGAGTTAAAGCTGTACACGGCACATTCAAAATTTTGTAAAAATCTTTATGAAAATAAACAAATTCGGTTTCCGAACGTCAGAAAAATACATTATTTTTATTATTACTGTTTTAATTCAACATTTGCTAGAAAACGCCTGTTCCTTTGACCTAAAACTCACAGGCGTAGAGTATTGTTTTCCAGTAAAATACTGGATAATTATAGTATTATTTTGTAGATTTTACGGACAATGTTTCTATAAAAAAAAACACATATGGCAGATAATTCCAGTAAGAAAACAGAATAATCTCCAAATTGTTATCAGATTTATATTTTGGAGAAAGATTTTAATAAATTAGGAGCATCGCATGTTGCTCAGACTATTTTATGTTGGAACGCCTGTTACGTATTTCCAGTGCGTATGCATGAAAATCAGGATAGAGAATGGTTTTTATATGACAATGTACCAAGCTAGGCGGGAGCAACGCATGTTGTCCAGAACTATTTATTTGTAACGCATGTTACATAGTTCAGGTGCCTATGAAAATAAAGAGCAACGAGTGTTGTCTTGGAACTATTTATATTATAACGCGTGTTATATAGTTCAGGTACCTATCAAAATAAAGAGCAATGCATGTTGTCTAAGCACTATTTTAAATTCTGTCATGTAGGTCAATATATATCTGATCCAATATTGAGAATTTTTATTTTGAAATAAAACGTATATTGAATTCATACCTGAACTATTGGAATCGGGCGACTCTGAATCGCTTGATCTCAATTTGTCTAGTTTCTTTTTCAACTGTATGTATTTACGCTTTTTTCCTGAATTAGGCGATACACTTTTCCTGAATTAGGCGATACACTTTTCCATTTTGACATTATTACCTTTCACTCACTAATATTTTACTTAAAACTATTCACTTTAAATAAGTAAAACCGAACAATAAATTAACGTTCACTCGATGAGCACGAAAAACGGAATGAAGTCTGGGTGCGATAAGGCCAGCCCAGTGTGATAAGTTTTTCTTTCTTTGAACGTTCGTGCTGATGAGTGAGTCAGACGGAAACTACAGGGTGTATATATATTTGTAATTATATCGAGGACAAGCGAAGGAAAATTATTTATTTCTAGAAATAATAAGTTTGAAATTACTTTTTATTTATTTATTATGCTTTGTTTTTCTTCCCTACATTAAATAACAAATATAATGTATTACTTACCGGCATGGTAGCTCAGTCGGTTAAGGCGTATTGAGTGGGCGAATATGCAAGAGTCCAGAAAGGTTACTGGGGGGCACTAACATTTACAAAAAATTTCTCCTTGGGATCTAAAAAAATTTTATCGCCTCATGGGGGGGGGGGGGGGGTGCGATTGAAAATTAAAAAAAAATTCGACCTCACACAGAGAATGCTATTAAAAATGTGAAAAAAAATGGTTCGCTCGCCTCGAAATCGCATGGGTGCCGTATTTGTACGCTTCTCCAATCAAGTACGAGTGACGTACACTTTTGGAAACGTGCTGCTAGAAATGTGGGAGTTCTACATTCACAACGATAACTTAGACCGTTTCTACAAGGTTGATATTTAAGTATTTTTTATGGGGAAGCACATTCGATTCCAAGCATATTTGACCAAAAATGCACGCAAATAAGAGGCCCCTGACAGATAGAGAACTGAGACAAATTACAAAGAATTTTTCTCTGGAGGATGATAAAGAGAAGTGTACTGAAGTAGGGAGCTCGAATGACTTAAAAATTATGGCAGTCATATATTTAGAAATATTTGCATTCCCGCATGCGGGGTATAAATCTTGGAACCCTAGTGCATATTCAAAAGGTGAAGGCTGTGATCAAAAAAATGCATTGGCTTCCTCTGAAATGCCATGAATGCCCCCTAGATTTCTTTCTGGCTACAAGCCTCAACAATACAAACTTTAAATTGAAAATTTTCACAATACTGGTTTAATATGGTTTATTTACTCATAACCGTTTAAATATAAATAAAAAATAAGTTCCTAGTATCGTCGCTTTTGTGTACTAATATACAGAACATTATTGCCTCGAATGAATGCATCACCAAACTTGTTCTTCAACTGTCCGTTAACATATTCTTCGGTTTGTTCAAGCGCTATATTCATATAACCATCTAAGCAAGCCAAGACACCTACAAAATATAAGATTAAGATTAGCATATCCACTTATTTCATTTTAGAAGGTCTCTAACCTCTATAATCCACACCACTGTTTAATTTAACTACAACCGGCCTGGCGTGAATTTGTTGTATGAACGAAGATAATGCTTCTTTTCGGCTCATTTTTAAGCCAATTATTTACGAATATGAAACTAATTACTGAAGAAAAATTGATTACAGAACATGCAAAAAATGCTAATACTCTCTAAATCGCTCTAAATAAAAGTTTAAGGTTAAGTTCATTTTTTGTTTGAGTTAGTCACGATTCATACCAACCATTCAAAACTTAAACTTAACCGTTGGTTATCCTGCTAATATAAAATAATTTAAAAAAATACAGTTTAGAGCATAGTTCAATGTGTTTAACGTATTTACTAATAATTAACTTTCAGGTTCAGGTTAGTCTACTGGCTGTTAATCTGATACTTCTGTTGCTTCGTAATTCGAACAATTGGATATTCGGATAAAAGAGCATTATGGAAACTGGAAAGATGGTGTTATAAGAACTGTCACTTGTCAGTTAAGTTTTCGTTGTCATAGATCGTCACTGTGATGTCATTGGTTTTTCCATTTTTCAGTAAAAATTGGGAGTATCTACGTGTTAAAGTATCTTTGTAATTTAAAAAAAAATACTTAATAATTGTTATTTAAAATTTTTGTGTTTAATTTAACTAACATGGACATGGCAACTACGCCAGGAGCTGAGGGTCCTCCTGAAGAATCTGTAAAACATATTGGATGTGCCCATTACAAAAGAAAATCAAAATTTGTTGTAAGTTAAGCAAAATAATCTTCTCTGTTTATTTAATATTAATAAGCAAATATAATTTATTAATGGTAGTTTAAAATGATATATGATGCAACTTAACATTGCATGTCCTATAACTGATTGCGACATTGATTTATATTTTTTTTCAAGACCCCTTGCTGCAACAAAGTATACACGTGCCGATTTTGCCATGATGAAGCGGAGGACCACACAATAAATAGGAAGGAAGTCACGGAAATTATTTGTGCAGTTTGCGATACAAGACAAAGTGTACAGACAAACTGCAAAAATTGTGGAGCTTTATTTGGAAAAGTAAATATACATTGTTTATTAAAATATTGGCTTGCTTTAAAGTTTTTTTTGAAGTTTTAAGGTAAATAGCTCTTGAATCTAAAAAGTTCTTTGTAGTTTTCTGGTCAATGAACTTTCTTTTTAGATCAAAGTAAATATTTAACAGTGATATTGAACCTACATATTTATCTATACTTACTCACAAATACTATTTCCGATAAACTTTAACACATTTTAATATGTAATAGATTAAAATTTAAAATCAAAGGATGAGTATCAATAGCCATACAAAAATTGCCTCTCGCAAATCTTGAAAATTATTATTTTGTTAGTTTCATTAGAGCTTGCAATCAAAGAAAATATGAATCTTTTTTGGCTTGTCTCTTCAAATATCTTATAAGATTTTTTAAAACTTAGTGCATTGATGTTGAGAGCATAGAATAAGTTACGAAAATGTACACAAAATCGATATATATTTATTTACATATAGAAAAAATACAGACTTATAAATGATTAGCAACAGTGGCGGTTTATCCCAAGAGGTAGTGCCTCACAACTCAAAAAGTAACGTATAGTATAGTTGACGAAATACATATAATAGAATGAAAGAGCAAAGAAAGTAAGGTATATAAAGTTAGCAGGTCAACTTTTGCGAATCGGTCTCGCTATAGCATAAACATTTGCCGTTTTTTAGCTGTTAATTAATCGTGAAAGAGAAAATTTTGCCGCTTTTTTTTTTTTAATATCGGGTGTCTTGCTAACTTTATATGAAGTTAGCAGGTCACATATATATAAAATTATTAAAAAAAAATTGAGGTGGCTTAAAATTTGTCATTGTAGAATAGCTTTAAGTAAAATATTGTAGGATTCATTTTATAATCGGAAAAATTATTTTCGAATATAAATTCCCGGAAGTGAAAACGAACGCTCCAGATAGACTTGTAAACGAAAATAAAATAAAAAGACGTGTGGCACTCGGGGACTGCCGCGGTAAAGCTATTGCATAGCATTTTGTATCAACTTATGCAATTATAATTTTATTTATTTATTTTATTCATGCAGTATTGCTTTTTCTTTGATATTAATTCAAGTTACACTTTTTGAGCGTGGTGACCGATAAGAAAACAAATTTTTCTATTATTAAATAAATAAAAAAAGTTAATATTGTTTAAAATATTTTTATTATTTTACAATACATGTGGGTTTTATTATTTTACAGTAGCTGTTGGTTATTCAGGAATATTTATCATTGAAACTATAGGTTTATGATAACTGAAATAAGAAACATAAGTTTGCGACTTAATATCCTCTAAATACCTAGAAAATACCGCATCAATGGTGGTCCCATATTTTGTTGTGGACTCTTGTGGATCATTATTCATTTTCAAATTCAATGTTTTTGATAGAAAAGTTGTCAACTGCTCTGATTTTTTATCAGCGAAGTTAATGTTGAAATCGCCAGCCAAGATAATTGGAAATTTATTACCATTTGTACCAAGTATTTTCGACCCTTCTTCAGTGTACTCCAGTAAAGTGCGATTAGACGTATTGTACGACTCTACGAAACTCGCACGAATCGAGTTTCGTAGAGTCGTACAATATGTCTAATCGCACGCACACAACGCCGTGTCGAAGACTGCCAAACTGAAACGACGTTAGACGATGCACGGTCTTCAAGCCACACCTCCTTGCCCGTCGGAGTGGGGAGCGTGAGGTTTTTTCGTTACGGAATTTCTGGATTCAGTCCCCGCGCTCAAGGCCCGCGATAGAAGCTATGCAATAGCTTAAAAAGCTAACGTATTTCGTCGTTGAAACTTCAGAATTAGAGTCGGTCGAACTAAAATTTAGTTATGCTAGCGAATGAAGTTATGCTGAAATTCCGTGGATCGTTAATATATCTCGTTAAATAATTTCTGAAAATATCACAGATTCCACGAATAAACCAAACGAGTCGAACGGCAAATTCTCAGACAGAAAACGAGTCAAAAAAATAATTCCCAAACCGAAAAACTCAGTTGCCTCGCTGAGATTCCGTGATTTCGAGGTTTATTGTTAATTAAGTTCAATAATATTCTCCACGATTAAATCAACCAAGTCGAACGGCAAATTCTCAGGCAGAAAATGAGTCAAAAAAAAGGTCGTCGACGAGTCAAAAAAAAAAGTTGACCTTTCGTTGGCCCCTCCACAATGCAGTGTGTACTTACCATAAAAAGTGTAATATAGAAAAGCATAAAGAACACCAACCATTTATCTGATGGTAGCCAGATAAATAAACAAATGGTATAGAGATGTGACAAGCTATACTGAGAATTATAAATAAGATTTTATAGGGCTTAACACAGTGAATCTTGTTTTAATGCGTTTTTGGATACTCAACTCATAGCACGTGTGCACTTTCATTTTTGATGAAGGTCTATTTTTTTATTTGAGCGAAGCCTAGTACCAGTGTATTTCTCTGATATGTTAAAGTTTGTCTCATTATAAACTTACTAAGTAGAGAAAAAGAGTGGTACTTACTACGTTTTGCTCTGTTATTGGGTCAGAATATTGAGAAATGGGTAAATTTTTACCTAAACCATGAAACGATCCCAATTTGTGATTTTTTTTTCTAGTGAGGGTAGTGCCAGATATTTTTTATTTTTGTCTGTGTGCTAGGCTCTATTTTTGAAATAAAAAGAAAGCTACGAAAAGTACAACTTTTAGTTTTTCATAGAAAAGAGGCAATTATTATGTGGCTAAAACAAATTTTAACTACCAATAATGCAGTAAAGATTCTGTTCAAGTTTTTCAAGAATGCAGATATTTTATGTCCATTTTTTTGGCATGTTTCTAATTTTTTAGTACTCTTGTTTGGAATGTAATTTATTTGATGATGAAGATAAAAATCAATTCCATTGCCAGGGATGTGGTATCTGCCGGATAGGAGGTGCTGATAGGTTTTTCCACTGCGAAAAATGCAATATGTGTCTTCCGATACAGCTTAAAAGCAATGGGCACAAGGTAGGTAAAGTGCTTTGTTATTTTTTTTTGTCTATAAATGAGAGTTAACAATACTGTTTGGACCAGTGAAAATACGTTTTACTGGTGATCGGAGAGTAATATTTAAGAGAATAATAATAATAATAATAACATATTTTGTACATCTTATCAAGTTATAGTGTAGTGACTTGCGTCTCGAAAATGCCTTGATACTTCCACTTTTAAGTAATAGCAAATCCTTTTAACCATGAATAGAACTAGTCAAAATAAGTAGATTTTCGAACAGACCCACCTCGAGAAATCATGCCTGCTTGAGTTAAAACTAACAGTGTAAATAGTCGTCTATAGAGTACTAATTAAAAATTTTAACAAAGCATTTCTAAATAAATTAAAATTGTCAAATGGTCCAAACAGTTAAGTAAATTTGCTATAGCAACCAATAAGTACCTTGAAAAAAGTGGGAATGTTGGGCCACACTTAGTTGTGAAAAAGGCAACCAAGGCTCGTTGCTGCTGCGAGTATGATAATTGTGAACATTATTATTTCTTCCAATGATATTGTCTTGATTTTTTTTATATTTGTTGTAACTAAGAATATATATTGTCCGCCAAAAAGTCTGCAACAAGAAATTCAGCATTTTTTCCCAAAATACTTATTTGATCAAAAAAGTACTGCTAAAAGTTCTTCAAAGTCAATTTTAATCCATTACTTAGGCTGAAACTAGTAAGCAGAGAGAATTATTAATAACAGAAAAATATAGTTCAGGAATTATGCATAAAAAAAAGTGGAACATTTTTATTTTTAAAATAGAACAGGCAAATTTGATATTTGGATGTAACCTCGCATTATAAGCCACTTATTAAAATAACATTTTTCAATATCTTTAAAAATAAAGGCATTTTACTCTTGATCCAATTTTTAAAAAAATTTATTTTACGACCTAAGCGCCAGGACTAACACAGATTTGTGCAGCTACTTTTTCGTTTGAGAAAGTGCACTAACTTTTATTAAACGTAAAATTTTTCAGAAAGTCAGTAACAACAGAGTCTCCCATATGGTGCAGACTTTTTGGCGAGCAATGTATAAAGAGGTGTTAAAACTGGAAATGTTATAAATAAGTCTTTACAATAAGTTTGTGCAGGTAAACCAATTATACACCGTATATTTTTCTGTTGTGTCATAAACACTTTAGAGGCGTGTTGTATCAGTGGACTGTGTGTGTATCTTGCCTCTCGGGTAATAATTAAACTCATTTTTCAACAAGAAACCTAACTTTAATTTTGACTTTATAGAAAATACTCATGAACACTTGAATGGAACAATGTTTTAAGCAATCTCTCACTAGAAGGGGCTGTGCAGACTCTTATCCCTCTGGCACAGTAGCATCCGGGTAGAGCCAGAACACGTGAGGAGTTTCTTCAAAGCATTAATCCATGAGATAAGTTAGATTGAACCAAATCAAAGTAAGCTAATTTCAAAACATTATATTCTGGTATAATGATTTCTTCATCAGGAAGTAATGAATAATAAATTTTGTCGTCAATGGCAATGTTGATAAAAAAAAAATGAAGAGATGTGCACAGGAATAACGATCATGTGTCGAAAAATCTGTAAATCCAGGATAGCATGCTTTCTGGTGGTTTGAGGGATAAGGAGGGGTTGGAGCTAAAAATTAATATGTTTCCCTTGATCAGCGACCCCGAAAACGGGGGGTACGTGTTTGAATCAAATCATTTGAAAAAAAAAATGATTTTCCACCTCTCGGGAAGGTTTAATCAACCCCTAGGCCTGAACTGTATAACTCTCTTCCATGTTATTTCAAGTATAACCCGTATAAATCACAAGTCGCCTTATAATGGTTCATTACGTAGACTAATTGTTAATTCCAAGGAATGACTGGATGTTAAAAAAATTGTATGATCTGAAGAAACAATTGCAGCATTCGGTGATATACAGGAATTTGACATATCATTAATAAAAATTAAAAATAACAGGGGACCTAGATTCGAGCTTTGTAGTACACCAGAGGTAACATCCCTAACATCTGATTGGTATGAATCTCTCTTGCTTTCTGTTATTTAGATAAGAGGTGATCCATTGATGTCCCACTCCATGTACTCCAAATCTAAAGAGTTTTTCTAAAAGCAAACTGTGATCGATGGTATCGAAAGCTCTGCTGAGGTCAAAAAATAAGGCTATTGGTTGGTGTTTGTTGTTTAGAGTATTAAAGATATATTAACATTAATAAGTGTTCAATAGCGGTTGTTGTCGATTTATTTTTCATAAATCTATTCTTACGTGATTAAAATATCTTGACTTTCTAAAAAACTTATTAATCTATTGTTGAAGCAGAGTTAAAAAATTTTGGACACTAACATTTCTATAATTACATGCATCTATTCTAGATCTAATTTTTATAAATCGGAATGGATTTAGAAGTTATTAGTACATCCGTATACCGGCCACTAGCATTTGTACATAATGCGTTCTTTTTTGTTTCAGTGTGTAGAAAATGTGTCACGATCAAACTGTCCAGTATGCCTAGAGGATATTCACACTTCGCGACTTCCATGTCACATACCACAATGTGGCCATCTCTTACACAGAACTTGCTTTGAGCAATTGTTGAGATTCGACCATTTTGCTTGCCCCGTTTGTCAGACATCGTTGATGAACATGGAACAGTTATGGAAGTACTGGGATGCCGAAGTGGAAAACACTCCCATGCCCCCGGAGTATAGGAATTATTTTGTTCAAATTTTGTGCAAAGATTGTCATAAAGTAAGTTTTTTATTTTTAGAAAAAATCAATTGAAGAAGCCGTTACTCTTTGGTAGTTAGTCATCTTGCTCAGATAAATAACACACTACTATGTTTTCTACCAATATATATTCACAAAAATCTGTGACTACAGTTTTATCTTACAAAGTGATTGTCAAACAGTGAATTTGTCAAAGTTACATTTCCAAAATTTTGTAAATAAATCCTTCTGTCGCTCTGTGCAGAAAATATCAGAGAGAAAATGGTCACAAGCATTTTACAATCATTCTAATATTAGCTTTTATACTCAATGCTATTCGGTACGGATTTTTTGATTGGCTAATGTTAGTTAAGAAGCCACACCTCCTGAACGACTACCGAATGCATGGACGCAAATCCGAAAATTCGAGAATACTGGAAACTTTGATTTTGTAGTTATTATTATTATTT
This sequence comes from Rutpela maculata, assembly GCA_936432065.2. Classification (NCBI taxonomy): domain Eukaryota; kingdom Metazoa; phylum Arthropoda; class Insecta; order Coleoptera; family Cerambycidae; genus Rutpela; species Rutpela maculata. Next base: position 230,433,564 of record OW386287.2, on the reverse strand, counting down.
GTAGAACAGCGATTTCGTAAGTCTATCGTGTCGTTTTTTTTTGCGTAGAACCAGGTCAAACATGTTAGGTTCCTTTGAGTATATCACCGGGCATATGAAATCATATTTTACGTCATTTTTTTGTGGTCTCGAACTTTTTAAATCAATAAAAAGTGAAAAAAATTTATTTTTAAATAAAATTGTTTTTTTTTTCTGTTTCCATCTTTAAAACTATTAAAGATACCGAAATTTGTTTTGTGTCAAATTAAAGCACACACTGTAGCACTTTTACCAATATAAACGGTTTGGGCACAATTCGCACTTTCATTTCTCTAAAAATCAAATAAACTAAAAATATATATTTTATGTATTGAAATCTTCACCAATCGATATACTTTTTTATTTTTGAAAATATTTACATACATGCAGCGAGGAAAATAAAGCCTAATAATCACAAAAGTTTTTGAAACAATATATTTTTTCCTAAAATGTACCATGTGGCAACAGCGATTTTTTTTATCAGCCCTAAATACGACATTGGGACGCAATTAATACACCTCGCATGCAGGGTTGGTCAGATTAGTCGCGTAGAAGTGGCGGTTGTCGAAAATCATTAAGTATTCATTGTTCGGATAAAAATTGTGACAATCGAAAATGTGCTTGTTTTAAGGAAGGCCTAAAATGTTGCAACGAGTGCAAATGTCGTTCCTGTAACAACATTATTAGAGATTTCGAGGCAGATATGAACGAATTAGAATGCTATTAATGTAGGGCCTACATGAACTACATACTACATATTTATCCAAATAGAAAATTTATTTCAACAATAAAACTCATTTTATGTGTACGTTTTTACTCTCATTCATTTAAAAATGTCTAATAAACTTACTAATTAGGTGGGTAGTTAGTAACACTGATTGATATTTATAGATTAGGAATTTATATATTAGGTATTTATATCTACCTACCTGTCTTTTTATTATTAAAAGGAGACTATTTTATATTTATTGTACAATTTCTTAATATTAACAACATATGATCAATACTACTGTACAATATATGAAATATTGAACAATAATATTGATCCCCTAGATGCTTTTGATCACTACTAGTTTTGTATATCTATTGATATAAGTTAAACTACTACATACACCCCGACCGGAACCGTCAGATCGTTGCAGTCGGCAGGCTTGCTACAGCCGAGCGCGCAAGAATATGACTTTGGCCTGTTAAAAAAAATCGCTGACTCAATACTATGAACGGAACATGAAAAATTTTTATCCTAAAAACTTTTTTCAACTATTGGCTTCAATTTGTCAGCATGTATATACAAATTTTCATAAATAAATTTTTTTCTCGATTGTCTAAAATTACGCCACTGAAAATAACAAGTTTGAGTTTCCTATTATTTTTCCAACTTAAAAAAAAATAAATCGGGTTCACGTGGGACGTTGTTCGAAGCGCTATTGTGTCTACTTTAATCTAAAAAAAAATAGCTTGATAGCACAAATATTTTCAGAGATATAGCGGTGGAGATGTTAAAAAACATATTTCATTAAAAATCTGTTTTTTTGAGTTTTTCGGAAATAAAAAAGTTCTCGACCACCAAAAAATGTCGTAAAAAATGGTTTCGTGTACACGATTATCTTACTAAAGAATCCCACTAAGTATGGTTTGGTTCTACGATGGTTTTTTTTTTCTCGAAACTAAGCGACTTTACTTCCATATTTTACTCTACTATTGGAAAATTTCTAGATCAGATCGAGAACTCTCAAAATTTACTATAAAAGAACAAGCACTTTGCGGCCACAGGCAGTTATGACAAAGTCACTACGTGAATAAACTAATTCGAAACAAGTAACAACATTTATACCTACAAACCTTATCCAATCGACTAATTAGTGGTAGTAATTAACAAATATTTAGCTCCAAAAATATTGTGAGAACGTGAAATTGACAATATATGTTTTAAAACAAAATTCATCGTGTTTAAAATCGACAGACTTCCTCTTGTTCCAGTCCCAAACCACCAATGCAGGGTGTTCGTAAATTCCATGACAAAAAGTGAGGTAATCGGTGCAGTGTTTGCGGTGGACGTACTTTCAATGCGAAAGCCTATGTCTTCAAATCTACCTATACTAATTTACAAGTGCACAGAAATTCTTTATATAGGCAATTTTGGGTAGATTTGTATGTAGGAACTATAAAAGGATGGGGGGGGGGGGGGGGAGAGAGAGAGAGAGAGAGAGAGAGAGAGAGAGAGAGAGAGAGAGAGAGAGAGAGCTAGGGAGGGTGAGTGAAAGAGCACGAAGACCTGCCAACAGGGCCAAATGAGGGAGGGTGGTGAGGAACTCCTGATGATACTTCTGATAAAGCTCTTAATCCACACTCAATCAACAGTCATCAATTAAATGGACAATAAAATGTTTTTTCTATTTTAGGAAGGGACTGTCCGATTTCATGTTGTTGGTCTAAAATGTGGTCATTGTGGATCTTACAACACGTGCAGGATAAAAGGCCCCGTCATAATAAGAGGTAAGCTTTTCCATCAATAGGTCCTGAGAATGTGCAGTGATAACGTGGTTATCCTTTTATAAACTAGTGTAAAATCTGAAAATTATAAAATGAAAACGACAGTTCTTTCAGGCTTCATCAAGACTGGCTTAAGATTTTTTAGATATATTTGCAACTTTGTAACGTTCATAACTAGACAGATTATCGTAAACTTACCAATTTTTCCTTCCTTGATCTATGATGGTGAGTTTCACATTATTTCTTTACCTGTTATAGCGATAAACATTTTATGATTAGTATTTAAATCTTCCTGTTTTAACGGTCACTGGTAGACTGGGTGAATTACGGGAACTATTGACATTTACCATGGCTGGTTTCATATGTCTGTGTTACTGAGAACAATTAATAAAATAACATTTTTCTAATACATAGAGAATATTCCAATAAACCTGATTAAATGCCAATAAAATAGTATCATATGTGCATAGACTTCAAGTTTCTTCTCTATTTCTTTACAAAAATTACTGGAACTTTGAAATCAAACCAGTCATAGAATTTTAAGTTTTCTACTGACTATGTCTAAGATGAGAGAGGCATAAATAGCTAATATTCTTTATCTAGTGAATCTTTGTTAATTGGGGAAGTTTAATGGGAGTCAAATTAGGATTTTAATGTGAATTGTCTGGTCAGGGCGGTTTTACTGTTTTAACGTGTTCAGGGATCAACTTAAGTTCACAGCTCAGTTTTACAGTTTCTGTGAGGTCGGTGGTATTGTTTGTTTAAACAATTTAATTTTCTAGACCATGTTTTGCATAATTTTTGCTGAATATCTCGAAATCTGTAAGTCCTATGGGAAAAAATAAAAAGAAGAAAAATGTTCGTTTTGAATTGTACAATAAAAGTACATAAACTATAATTCATTCCAATTGTTATTATTATATAAAAAAAAATTGAACATTACAAAATGATGTGTTTTTAAACAAATCACTGTTCTTTCAAAAATAATGGATAATATTCAATGAAATTGTGGAAAAATATAGTTCTTATAAAGTACAATCACCACTTAAAATTTCAAATCAAAATGATTACTAAAACAGCTCAAATATACAATTGTTACTAAAACTTTGCACCCTTGTGAAATCCTGCCATCAAGTCCAAGAGATGTGTACGATGGCTCAAATTGTATCATTATATAAGTACTTTAAGATCACGGAGAAAAACGTTTTTTTTTTTTTCAAAATTTAATTTAATCTATTGTAGTTGTTTAAAGTTTTCGAAATTTTGGTTATAAACAAATTCAAGTAACTCTCTCTTTCTACAATTGTTAAAATAACATCGAATAAAGGGGCTTTGAGAACATAATACACATTTTCAAATTTTTTTATAACTTTTTTAATTTTTGTCACGAAAATGATAAACCAACCTAACTTGAACAACTTATGTTTATGTATACAGCTTTGTAAAACTTTTAATATCACTGATACAATAAAAAAATATATTTCGCGAGCAGGATTTGAACCCGAGACGTTCGCATCTTGAATAAAAAGTGCTAGTCACCTTACCCACTGAGCTATCTAGCGACTAAAGTCCGATTTGTAAAAACATAATGTAACATTTAGACATATTTGGCGATTTTCAGATCTTTAACAAAATCGCTAAAGACCCCACTTTCGGGCCTCTATACAGTATCTTTTAATAATTGTAGCTTTGGATTATTTTCAAGTAGCATAGACGAAATAATAGACATTGGTAAATTAGCAGTCCAAATTTCAATGAGAAATATCGATTTGTTTATTTATAAGTGGTCTAAACATAAAAACTAACATATCTCAGCTGCAAATGCAAGTAGAGCCTTAAATCTATTGAATCTATTATTTTAAGTTTGCTTTTTTAAACTACTTTCATTAATCCTTTGCCGTTTTTAATTTCATAAAAAAACAGAGTTATTTGAATTTGTTTATAACTACAATTTCGAAAATTATAAACAATTGTAATAAAAAGTACTTATAAAAAGCTACAATTTGAGCCATCGTACACATTTTGTGGTTTTGATGGCAGGATTTCACAGGAGTGCAAAGTTTTAACAATAATTGTATATTTCAGCCGTTTTAATAATCATATTGATTTGAAATTTTAAGTGGTGATTGTACAGGGTTATTCACTATATATTGACCCCCCCCCCTTTATTTTTGTTATTATTGAAAATAGAAAAAAAAGTTTCGTATAAAAGTTGTAGGATCTTACCGAAGCGTGATAAAAAAAACAATATCATGTATCATCAGGTCATGTGATACGAAATAAATATATATTGCATTTTCGAGAAGCCCCTTTTCTCCTGATTTCAAATATATAACTTGCATAGGTCTATCTTAAATACTTTTTGTCATACCGTGTGTGTAGTCGCGGGCTAGGCATGGGGAGTAGAATTGCAACATCGCGTATGCTAGCTGGCTGAAATGAAATAACAGAGCTGGAATGCTCCACCGATGGACGAATTTACGGCTGCCGGTGTTGTCATATTTCTCGCGCTACGTGAACATGCCTAATGGGAAATTACACGCACGGTATTTGACATTCAAAATTCAAAAAAACTGTTTTATTGACAGATGATTGAGACATGCGTGTCAAAACACAAGTAAAAGAAAAATAAAGGTAGGCCACGAAAATAATTATTTTATTGTTTATTCAATTTTGACATTTCAAACTGTCATTATTAACATTTATTCAATCAAAATGGGTTATAGTGAGGCTGAAAAGATTGAAATATTTTCCCTTTATATGAAAAATAATAAAAATAAGTGTGCCGCAAGAAGAGAATACTTTTTATTTTACTAGTGAATAAACAACTATTTATGGTTGTTGCTATGGAGTTGCTATGGAATGATGGTTTGAAATGTCAAAATTGAATAAATAATAAAATAATTATTTTTGTGGCCTACCTTGTTATTTTTGTTTTACTTGTGTTTTGACAGGCATGGCTCAATCATCTTGCAATAAAGCAGCTTATTTGCATTTTGAATCTCAAATATGTCAAAAATACTTTTAAATACTTTTTGACATATTTGACATTCAAAATGCAAATAAGCTGCTTCATTGCAAGGTGATTGAGCCATGCCTGCCAAAACCCAAGTGAAACAAAAATAACAAGGTAGGCCACGAAAATAATTATATTATTGTTTATTCAATTTTGACATTTCAAACCGTCATTCCATGGCAACTCCATAGCAACAACCGTAAATAGTTGTTTATTCACTAGTAAAATAAAAAGTATTCTCTTCTTTTATTATTTTTCACATAAAGAGAAAATATTTAGACCTTTTCAGCCTCACTATAACCCATTTTGATTAAATAAATGTTAATAATGAGGTTTGAAATGTCAAAATTGAATAAACAATAAAATAATTATTTTCGTTGCCTACCTTGTTATTTTTCTTTCACTTGTCTTTTGACACGCATGTCTCAATCATCTGTCAATAAAGGAGTTTATTTGAATTTTGAATGTCAAATATGTCAAAAAGTATCTAAGATAGACCTATACAATGTTATATATTTGAAATCAGGAGAAAAAGGGCTTCTCGAAAATGCAATAATATACAGGGTGTTCCATTTAAAAAACATATATTTATTTCATATCACGTGACCTATGCATGATATTGTTTTCTTTTATCACGTTTCGTTAAAATATAGGTAAGATCCTACAACTTTTATACGAAACTTTTTTTTCTATTTTCAATAATAACAGAAATAAAGGGGGGTCAATATATAGTGAATAACCCTGTACATACTTTATAGGAGCTATAAATATTTCTCCAAAATTTCACTGAATATTATCCATTAATTTTGAAAGAACAGTGATTTGTTTAGAAACGCATAATTTTGCAATATTCAATTTTTTTTTATATAATAATAACAATTGAAATGAATTAAGGTTCACGAACTTTGTATAGCTCATAACGAATATTTTCCTTGTTTTTATTGTTTTCCATAGGGTTTACAGATTTCGAGATATTCAAAGAAAACCCATGGAAAACGGTCTAAAAAATTGAATTGTTTAAATAAACAATATGCCGACCCCGCAGAAAGTTAATCAGGACACATTAAAAGAAAAAAACTGCCCTGACCAGACAATTTACATTGCGAATTTTTTAGTCCTAATTTGACTCCACTATAATCCAAGGTTTCAGATTTAACTGACACAGGAAGTATAAAAATAAAATTAACAAACAAAACATATGTCATGTTGATGCTTAACCCCGAGAAAACCATAACAGATATGTTAAAATTGTAGAGGATAACATTCTTTTAAAAAAAGGCATTGCCAGTATATTTACTTTGCTGTGAACAGATTTCAAAGTTGTGTGACTAAATTGAGTGACACACAGAAGCAACCGTATTGCCATTCTTAGTTGTTTACCATTATTTACATTTTATAATTATTGAAATGAATCTAAAAAAAATTATAGGCCTTCTACACACCATGCAGAAATTTTTAAAGCAATTTTTTTTTGATATTGTAATTTTGGTAGTAGTTTATGTAACAAGTGCGTAAAGTGATACTTTTTTCGTGAATGGATGGATATTTTTGGACAATCCCATAAGTGAAAAACGCTACGCACGAACTGCATACAATATTTTTTCTTCAAGCGTATTAAAATGTTTAAATTATGTCACCAAAAACAGAAGTAGAAGTAGGACATTGTTTTACTAGTAACAAAATGTTAGTACCGAACGCCACCGTAGTGGACATTGTTTTACTAGTAACATAATGTTAGTTCCGAAAGCGCCGCCGTAGTGGGTATTGTTTTACTAGTAACATAATGTTAATACCGAAAGCCACCGGTGCCGCGCTATCCACTAGCCACTTGTCATATTGTGTCAACATGTAAGACTATAGTTTGAATATTTGTACATTTATGATAAATAAATGAATTTTTGCATTTTAATACGCTTCAAGAAAAAATAGTGTATATTACACGGAGTAAAACGCCTTTTTTTTGTGTTTCGCCCAGTTTGCAAATCCTACGCTCAACACAAAAAAAGAGTGCGTTCTACTCCCAGTAATATAATATACTATTTTCTACTACATTGTGTTGTATGGTTGATATTTGATTAATATCGGTGAAGTGTTCAGATATGGCTTGAAGCCTTCATCTTATGAACGAGTGGCTGAAACACATGGCGAGAACAGACGATCAGGTACCTAAAATTCCAACATCGAAGGGGCCGTGACGTGAAGTTCAGGGATAAGTCATACATTTAATTGTTTAATTTTATGCAAAAAGAAATTTAAAAAAGTACAATTTTTTTAACACTCTTTCTCTAACGTGTGGCGCTAACTTAGTTTAAAATACTAGTTCAAATTTAAACTCGTTTAGTTAACTCAAAGACCATGGCAGGTTAAGATAAATGTCCGTGCCTTTGCAACCTTTTTGCGTGTGGTTCCTTCCAGGGATGTATCTTTGCGAAAGATACTACCACAAAAAGTTTTGACCCCAAAAACTTTATAATATCTTAATCAAGTGAACCAATTTGTTTGTATTTCACATATATTGTAAATATACTCAAGACGATTTATTATTGATATTTTCATGAAATCTTTTCATGAAGAAAACAAAAATTGATGCTGTTGAATTTTTTGAAAAATGTATATACGTACTTACGCATTAGCGACCACCTCTATTTTTTTACTAATTATACACCATACAATAAGCTATAACATATATTTTTTACAAACCTCTAACGTAGTCAAATTGGCAAAGATAATGTTACATCACAGAAGACCTATACCAGAAGCGTCACTGTCGGAGGCACGTTCGATGTTTGGGTGCGTTTGCACGCATCCAGTAATTTAGTCGAGTAGAGAAACGGTCCAGTAATTTAGTAATTGCTTTCCACTAAACTACTTGACTAAAACACGCTGTCCGCATTGGTTGAGTACTAAATTACTAAGCGACTCGACTAAATTACTGCACGCACCCTTTCATTGGTAAATTGAGGTGACCTTCGGCCATCTTGTCGGTGGTATTGTCAACCTATAAATCTGCACTTTTCTAAATTCATCGCTGGACGCATTGGTAGATAAAACTCGAAGCTGATTGGCTTTGGTTTTCAAAATAGCCAATCAAATAATGTTATTGCTTACCGGTGCACTCCACCGGTGAATTTAGTAACCTGCGGATTTATAGGTTGACAATAATACCACCGACATATGACATGCGCATAAAATTCAATATTGGCGGGAAGGCCAGAGAATCGTTTCTGGTATAGGTCTTCTGTGGTTACGTGCTTATCCCCCCCCTTAGTAAACACCCTGTATCGTGTGTTCGGAAATTATAACACCAGGGTAACACTAAACAATAATGTACTTATTTACATACTAATTACAATAAATAAAGAAAAAGAGTGTAAATTGGTTAGAAACTCGATATAATAATAAATATATAAACGAACAACAACTGCTTGGATTATATGTATTGAAAATTTTTTGGAGCAGCCTACATATTTTTTTGAAATAACGAGATGTATTTTTCACAATACATACATTTTCTACAAAGCTCCATCAAAATGGTAATACATAAAAAAATTATGTGTTTAATAATAAGAATACATAATAAAAAAACATGTTACGCTAATGATCTAGGATAATATCAGTCGTCTTCATCACTGTCCTCATTTATTGTAACACTGATATCTTCTGCGAATAATTCAGACAGTTTTATTTATTATTGATGAGTTTTATTGATGATTTTGAAGTAAAAAAATATTTTGAGGTTTCTGGTTCCTGTACATACACTAAATCACAATTTTTTTTCATCCTCTTTAATAAGGAGGTGGGGGTGGTGATGGGGGTGGCAAATGCCAAAAAATTTTTTGAGACCTCTTGTATATATCAAATACCAATTTCATGGACTCTTACCTGCTTGATTTACCCATTTACCCCAAATTTACCCCAATTTACCCCCCAACCCTTCGACAGAACAAGATGAAAATATAATCTAGTTCTAGATCTCGTTAAAGTACATATGTGTACCAAATCTCAAGTCAATATCTTAAACGGTTCCAGAGTAAACGTGCGCACAAAAAAAAGTTACAGACAGACCGACAGACAGACAGAAATTTTTTTTTTCGCTCAAACTTAAAATCTCGACGTTTCATGACATTTTAAGCCTATTTGGACAATAAAAATTTTTAAAAATTTTTTTGTCGTTACTATACTTCCACTGGACGTGAAAGTAATAAAGGTGGTCGCTAACGGGTATATAAATTTTTCGAAAAATTCAAAAGCATCAATTTTTGTTTTCATGAAAAGATTTCATGAAAATATCAGTAATAAATTGTCTTGAGTATATTTACAATATATGTGAAATACAAATTGGTTCACTTGATTAAGAAAAAAAAATTTTTTTGGATTTTCAAAAAAAAAAATTCCCAGATATTATGAAGTTTTTGAGGTCAAAACTTTTTGTGGTAGTATCTTACGCAAAGATGCATCACTGGAAGGAACCACACGCAAAAAGGTTACAAAGGCGCGGACATTTATCTTAACCTGCCATGGCCTTTTACATTCGACACTGAAAGCCCGGCTGTAAATTGATTGATTCGAATGAAGTCTGTCACATTGCTTACTATTTTATTTTTATTTGATATCATCATCTCTCAAAGTCTCAAATTATTCTCAAACTCAATCGAATGAGTTAAAATTATGAAACTATGTACATGAAAAGCAGAAAATTGTGTCTTCTAGTAATGACAATGTCATTTTATAACACGAAATTCTTTGTGATCATGCAATGGATAACTGTTTAAATATTTTGTTGGTAAGACGAATATTCACATTTCACACCTGACTCCGATTGCTACCCTTAAATATTTTCTACATAAATTATTCTGTACACGATTTGGTGCCACTGAAGTTACAACTGAAAACAGTAATTTTATTTTGTATTTTAGGTTTCGAAAGAAATTTGGAAAATATGAATTTGAATGCAGATGGCGGGGAAGCAAGTAATGTTAACGAGGCAAGTAGTGATCTACCAAGGGAGAATTAATGCAATTTACAACATTAGTTTAATTTTTTAAAACTTAATTAAGCCAAGAAATAATATACATATTTTTAAATTTTTGTGATCTGCATGATTTCTGTAATTGACATTTTGCACATGACTCGTACAGATTGGGAACCGAAATTTTTGAATTGGCGTTGTTTTATAACGTTTACTTTATATTTAATCTTTTAAAACAAGTGCACTATAATTTAATTCAGTATCTTAAAAAAAAAACCACATCTTTAATAATTCTTAAAGAAGCCGTACTATTATAATTGTTGACAGAATCTCTTATAAAAATTTTTGAATTCTTCACCTGCAGTCGTCAGGGGCAGGAATGTATTTGGAAAATACACAGTTTTCGAAACAGTTGTAGATAAGGAACAGAGTAGAAAATATATATATCCACTGCGACCGTCAAGTGATACTCCAAGTCGTCAGCTTTCCAAGGACGAGGTCAAATCTTATTCACGACCATGGTGATGCTTTAACAGCACTTGTAATGCATAGAGTGGCAAATCTGCGGATTCTAGAATAGGTGGGGGTTCCAGGCAACGAAACAATGATCTGACTAGATTTGGAACCAAGTAATTCTGTCCTGAACCGGACTGTAGTCAACACGACCAGGAAATAGATCAAGGCAACCCTCAATGAGAGAATCTGATCTCATGGTCAAAAGGTCTTTATCAGGAGTTTCGATAAGATGTGAACAGGAAACAGTGGAATGTAGATGGATGCCAATTGCTAGGAAAAATGACCCATTGGTGATCTATTTGTCAGGTGCCAGCCTCTTAACTATTTTTTACTGCTTTTGTCTGCCAACCTTCCTACACACAAATCAGTGCGGTGTACAAATGATTCACGAGGCTTACTTAAAACCGAAATTACCAAGTAACTAACAAGATTGCGCCTCTCGGTTGTTTTATATTTTTTATAGCTTTCCAATAATTGGTAAATAATTTAAGTAACTAAAATAGTTCGATATGTTTTGGCTATAAATCTTCATCGTTTACATTTTTTTACATAAAGCGCGCATGCATTTAAAATAGTGAGTCTGGAGTAACAGACTAGGTAATAAACCTTTCCATATTACTAAAGTAAGTGCCAAAAGTGCAAATATGACAGCTGATATGCATTTACAAACAATAGTGATGGCTTTTGAAGATTATTAATGAAATTGAAACTTTTTTTGTAAAGCCAGTTTTTGTTGTAATGGATAGGCGAAGGCTCCTAAACCTGTCAGAAATTAAGTGCTATACTGGGCAGTGGTGCAAAATATCATGAAATTTAGAATTTGTGAAAATTTCAATGATGATTTTGTAAACGTTTCAATGTTTATCTGAAATTTATGAAATTTCTGAAATATGAAATTAAACGTGGTGCCATGAAACTTTCGTTAAATGTCAACGAATTATTCCATGAAATTATGAAATTTTCATTTCATGAAATTTCACTGAATAATTTCCTAAAATTATGAAACCTAAATAAAATTTTATTAGCTGTTTCATAAAATATCACTTAAAAATTAATGAGACTTGAGTTGCGTATAGCCCTCGTAATTTTTGAAACTTTCGAGAGTTAATGACAAAACATGTTAAACCCGTTTCTGAAACTAGTCATACATTTTTTAACCTCCCCACAATAAAATTGTGGGAGGTTACTGAAATTGGTCCAAAATCGAAAATTGAGATAACATGAAATCTTTACGTTTTGAGGTCCCAGGAACCCAAAAAAGTGGTTTTTGAAAAAAAACTGTGTGCGTGCGTGTGTATGTGTGTATGTATATTAGCACGACAGTGGCGAAACTACTAAACGCAAAGTTTAGAACCAGAATTTTTGACAGCTGTAAAACATTACCTAAAAACCAAACCAAGTGCAATACCAGCCTAAAAATTTTCGACAACTGTCAAAAAAATAAAATCCCCCAGCAAAGTTTAGAACCAGAATTTTTTACAGCTGTCAGTGTGACAGATTTAGAAATAACAAAGTTTAGCGAAAAAAAATTTGACAGCTGTCAAAAAATCTTCTCCTGAAACCTTTTGGCATCTGTCAGTTTGACATCTGATATTAGTGACAAGCAACCAAACAACAACCTTCCCCGACCAATTTAGTGAAAAATCGGTCGAGGCCAGAAGATAAGAATATTTATTAAAAAAATTCGAGCTTTCCGTAGCTGCCGATTTTTTTTCCATTAAGTTTTTTTTTTAATAATTTTTAACAGACACCCAATAATAAATTTACATTTCAACCTATCAACTAACACAATACTATGTCATTGTCATTGATGTTAGTTAGGTAAAATTATATTATATGATAATTTCATTATATCTGTGTATTTTTGTATGTTCAATAAATAAAAATTTTTCTTAATGAAGCAAAAAAATAGGGCTTAAAAGTGAAAGAAATTAAAAGTAGGATGTTAGATGGCGTTTTTCGTGTTCCAAATCCCACGTTCTTAAGCTAACCTCTAAAACTAACGTAAAAGCTGCACGCCCAAAAAATTCAAAATGCGTTTCGTATAACTGAAACTTTCAAGTACTTTTGAATTTCTAAAAATATCTGATGGTCCATTGGAACATTCATAAATTTCAAATTGAAGTTGAAACTTTCAAAATGAAATTTGAAATTTTACTACATTAATACTAGATTAAAAAGAGTAGAAGGCACCATATTAGGCCAAACCGATAATTTTTCGTGTGCAAAAAATATGGTAGCGCTAAGGTTCAATTTTTGTTACTACCTAATTTAAGTATTGTCGTGCACAAAACAATGGGACAAGTCTTATAACGTATTTTTGCTAAAATTTAACTTTTTTGTGGCATTGTCAGTTATTTGTCAAAATTCAATGCAAGTGTGCAAATAGAGACAGATTTACATTAGAAAAAAATAGCTGTCCTATTTTTTTTGCTCACGACAGTACCAATTATCCAAAAATGTAATTTCTACATTGCTCAGGTGGACATGTGGCTGACCATACCTGGTACAAACATATGATTTTTGGCAAAAATTTCTGATATGACAAGCATTTTTTATAAAATTTAACAGTCCTACTAAATGAATATAGTTTCCGAAAATTGTGATTGTAAACCGAGCAAATGATAACCACCCAGTACGTTAAGCATTGGTACAAGATGGTTAACCCTTGTGGGCAATAGTAATGATTGTGAATATGAAATTTGGTGAGGAATACAGATGGCAAGTTCGGCAACTTACCAATTGAGCAAAATTTAGTGTTGTAGACATACTAATATCATACTTGCTATCGCTCTAATTTTCTCCATCTTTCTTTACATCTCTGAGACATGGACCATTAAGGAATCAGACAGACGGAATTATTATTTTTATTGAACATTTGTAATTTTTTTCTGGACACCTACTGTTTGTACAGAATATATTTTGTTTTACAGGACGCTTATATATTTTTTTACTATGTATTATATTTTTTACTGTTCACCTATGATTTTCACTAAACATGTTAACTAAAGATCCATTATTTTATCAGATGCCTAATGTTGTTTTACTTTTTTAATTATTTTTACTGGACACCTATTGTGTTATGAAGCATTTAAAATTGTTACTGTCCGTTTATTATTTTTATTGTGCATTTATTATTTTTTACTTATAGTCCAGTCAACCTCTAATTTGAGTGCTAATGAATGAATTTTGAAGAAACCTTGTGCAATGTGTTTGTAATGATGTTAATTAAAAAGTTAAAAAAAAAGATTAGAGTAGGAAATGATCGGAAGGGGCAGAAAACACTCCTCTTATCACGGTTTCCGTAACTTGTAGAATTAGGTCAAAAGTGAAAAAAAAAATAGATATATATTTACATTTTTTGGCCCAAAATAACATGTTTCCCCTACCCCACGGAGGGAAAATGTAAAAGTTGAAAAAAAAAATCTGAAAAAATGCAGGTGAATGTATCATCGAAATACAAGACTTTTTTTATTTGCAACTTTTCTGTAAAGTGCGTTTTCACCGAGTTTCTCCGGAAAAACATGAAAAACTACCTCTTTTTTTGAACGCTTTAAAAATTTGAGAAAATTCAGACGTATGCATTGAGGCCTTCTAAACATTTTTTGTAACTAGCTAATTTTTCGAGTTACAGTCAGTTTTTTGCGATAAATAATGTACTACATTTTTTCTCATTTTCAATTTAAAAGTTATATTGAACCTTTAAAAATGGTACAACTATATAGATTTCATATTTTTTAAAATACACATAAATCACGCTCATTTTTCGAATATTCATGTTTAAAAATGTAGTACGTTATTTATCTTCAAAAACTGCCTGTAACTCGGAAAAGTTACAGCACGTTACAAAAAAATTCCAAGAGACAAAAAATGTTTAGAAGGCCTCGATGCGTACATTTGAGTTTTTTCAAATTTTTAAATTATATGTTTTTATAGCGTTAAATTTCTAAAGAAGGACTAATTTTTCACGTTTTTTCGGAAAAGCTCGGTGAAAACGTACCTTACAGAAAAGTTGCAAATAAAAAAAAGTCTTGTATTTTGATGATACAGTCACCTGAATTTTTTCAGATTTCTTTTTCAACTTTTACATATTTCCCCTCCCCTACTTTTAGGAATTTTCGAAAAAATTCACAAAAGTAAAAAAATATCTTGTTTTGGGCCAAAAAAGGTAAATATATTGTTTTTTTTTTTTTCATTTTTGACCTAATTCTACAAGTTACAGAACCCATGATAAAAAGGGTGTTTTCTTCCCCTTCCGATTAATTCCTACTCTAATCCTTTTTTCAACTTTTTTATTAACGTCATTACAAACACATTGCACAAGGTTTCATCAATATCTATTCATTAGCACTCAAATTAGAGATTTTGGTCATTTTAGCGCTCCGTTGACTGGACTATTAACGTCTTATTTTGCTGGAACTTTGATTACTTTTGATGATCATTAATTTTAACCATCTTCAAAAAAACTAAAATTCGACTCAATTCGACCCATATATATGTTTTTTTACTTAGCAGATATACGTTACATTTGAATAGAATACTTTTATATAATTTAATAATGTAATAGGTCTAATAATAGGTCTTTCCACAAAATCTGGATTTCAATTTGGATTGATAGAAGCTGCTGTAACAATAAAAATATTCCATTTTTTTACTCGGTTATTCATAACCGAACGAACGTTCCCAGGGTAGAGGCTAGTAAGGATCTAGTGTCATGTCAGACCCTCACTGACGCACTGCCTTTTGTAAGTTATACACATCCGGATATCTAACACCACAATGTTTTAAATAGTCAAGATACCGTCAATACAGTTACCGACTTTGTTCTAACAGCGCCGTACATACAATGGATCTCGTGCCAGCCAGGCCGAAATGCTTGTGACGTGATCCAATCAGAAAGCATAAAAATTAAATTTAGAAACAATACTTGCAAACGTAAGCTAATATTCATTAAGAACTCGGTAGCTCACAAAGACAAACTTTTCCAATACTTTATATTAAATGTAAGGTATTACGTCTGCATAATTTAAACTATTCTTCTTACGTGCCATGACGTCTAACAGGGTGCGCTGATGTATGGTGCTGACTCGTTTGAGTAAAAAAAATTATTGTAAAATTTTACTCTTACCGGTGGCATAACGTCTGGAGTATAAGGATGTATAATTGCAATAAAATTTTCGTGATCAAGCAGCTGTGTAATGTAGTAAATCAACCCATTCAGGACTAATAACGTACATGTACGTTTTCACTAAGCTGCTATTGACGGCCAAGTGCCGTATTAGTACGAAATCTGTTCCTATGAACGTGACCTAGTGTCATATAGAAAATAATAATTTTATATTTTCCCTTGCCTACACACGTACAGGTACGACGCACATGACACATATTAAATATAAAGGTGCCGTACGCGAATGTCGCAAGATTCTAATTTACAGGCCGCGTGCCGTACCGATATGTTTCTCGTTAAGACAGTGCCGTACTGGTACTGCAAACAAGTTTTCGTGTTTTTTGATTGCTTTTATAATAAATAAAACTGCAAATACATTTATTTCAGAGATTTATTGCTAAGGAACATAAATTTAACTGAATTGAACTAACGCTTAGAAAATAAGTAGAAATGTATACTTTTTAGTTTGTTTGTAATTTTTGATAAACTTCCGTCGAAGAACATACTAAAAAATCTTTGACCCTTTAGGGTGAAAAATATAAAAATATTGCAAACAATATGAAGTGTTCATTTATCAAGAATATTTCTACCTTCTATTTCAATTCCATGCCAGCTTGGGGGTAGTAATTTTTTTAGTGTTTTTATCAGAAATTACAAGCAAACTAAAAAATATACATCTTTGTATACTTATTTTCTAAGCGTTAGTTCAATTTAATAGCGATATGGGGGTAGTTGTCACCCCTGAAGGGTTGGAAGAAAATTTCTTCATTGCACTGTCGTGCGCAAAAAAAATGGGACAAGTCTTTATAACGTATTTTTGCTAAAATCTAGTTGTGTACATCTAACTTTAATTTTTGTGACATTGTCAGTTATTTGTCAAAATTAATTGCAAATGTGCAAATAGAAACAGATTTACATTAGAAAAAAATAGTTGTCCTATTTTTTTTTGCTCACGACAGTATAATTCATCTAAATTCAAATCAAAAAGTGAAAAAAAAAATCCATTTTTCCTTTTTACGTCAATTTAGGGGTAAAAACTACCCCCTCTTGTTAACCCTCAGTGTAAAATTTGTCCTTATTTTAGATGAACATACTGAACTGGCAAAATATCATTACAATTAGCACATTCATAACATTGTTTTACAGTATTATTCACATTACCGTGAAAAAAAACCCGAAAGGGGTGGTTTTTGGCATTTTTAGGGACGCACTATTTTTAGAGCCGCATTCCGAGCGTCAAACCCCGCGTTTTACATGGACTAAAAGGCGCGCATTTTCCTGCGCTTGGCCAGCACAAACAGAAGTATCATTCCTTGGCACGCCCCAAAAGGGTTAAAACTTGCCCAATTCTGGAATTTACACTGCTCCCCAACGGAGAAAAATTGCAGACATTTCGCACTGAAAGTGGGGTTATGTCACCTAATTTAATCTTTGAGGATATAGGGGAAAATAGCCAAACAGCTGTTTGTTTGTTCGGGCTACAACTGTAAACAAGCAAATTATTAATCCCCGATCCCTTGGATGGTGCAAAATAATGATTTCATCCTTGTAGGGGATCTTTTTTAATATAGCGTTTAGTATCGTTTGCGTATTGTTTACTTTCGTTTTCTATTGTGTTTTGTGGGTGTTTAATACAGTGTTTATTACGCCTCTCGCGTCCCTCGCCTATATGTGTTGAGAACAAACCATACGCATTGTTGTAAAATAGAAAAGGCACCTCTATTTTCCCTTATATGCTCGAAGAATTTAATCACCACTGGCAAACACAACTCTACTGCAAGCTACCGTGCCACCGGTCTCAACCTGGAATATGATGCAATTCGCTGTCGTTAGCTTAGAATAATGAATGCACACAAACTCGTTTCTGCGCATTTTTATTGCAAGCATCTTCTTATAGTAATAGTATGATTTTAACCGGGATTTTTGTGGATATACCTATTATTGCCTCTTAAAAAAAGAATTAAGACACGTGTACTCTTTACAGAAAAAAAGTGTAATAAATCGAATCTTGCTAGGCCCACAGAGAGAAAGTGTTAAGATCTGTTATAAATAATGACCCAGAGAAAAAGAAAGATTGGTTGTATTGCCAGCAGATTTTTAATAATTATGCACGATGACTTGCCGTGAAAATCAAATAAGGTTCCCACTCTCCCAAATTAGAAATATGCATAAATCAACATGTTTTCTAAATGTACAAAATAACTATAAATTTGAGTCATTCTGACTGAAGTTTGACCCTTTAGGGTGAAAAATATAAAAATATTGCAAACAATATGAAGTGTTCATTTATCAAGAATATTTCTACCTTCTATTTCAATTCCATGCCAGCTTGGGGGTAGTAATTTTTTTAGTGTTTTTATCAGAAATTACAAGCAAACTAAAAAATATACATCTTTGTATACTTATTTTCTAAGCGTTAGTTCAATTTAATAGCGATATGGGGGTAGTTGTCACCCCTGAAGGGTTGGAAGAAAATTTCTTCATTGCACTGTCGTGCGCAAAAAAAATGGGACAAGTCTTTATAACGTATTTTTGCTAAAATCTAGTTGTGTACATCTAACTTTAATTTTTGTGACATTGTCAGTTATTTGTCAAAATTAATTGCAAATGTGCAAATAGAAACAGATTTACATTAGAAAAAAATAGTTGTCCTATTTTTTTTTGCTCACGACAGTATAATTCATCTAAATTCAAATCAAAAAGTGAAAAAAAAAATCCATTTTTCCTTTTTACGTCAAT